>OV656782.1:10896319-11390132 GCA_927399505.1 Luperina testacea
CTATGAAAACCTTGGCTAAATGGTCTCCTCTGTAGAAGAATGATTCTCGTTCATATATGTTCAGTTTCGTCAAATCCCTCGATAAGAAGTTTTCTGTAGGTTTGTCTGTGTGGAAATGAGAAATGTTTTGTTTAGTGAATGATTGTTTTAATGATGATGTGATGGTTTTGGTCGTTTGTTGCCCGTGGTACCACGGGTAGTACCACGGGTAAAAAAAAACCCGTAGAACTACCAAGCGATCCAGTAGTACCACGGGAAGCTTTTTTTACCCGTGTTACACTCCTAGTCGACATTTCATAGTTTGACACCACTTTGACACTTCTTACTTTGACTTTTGCTATTTAGAAATTTCCCTGGCTCAGAGTGAAGGTGGGTCAACCGCGAACATTTTTAATAATACATTTAGGTTTTTTAAGTACATATATATGTTTTATTTACGTACATATACATGACTGTGGCGGTCAAAAGATAAATGTACAGAATACGTAATTGACGGCTATGTGATGGGTCTTTTTACATCCTTTAAAGTAGCCGAACAAGATGATTAGACAACTGGGTCGAGTGCGGCCGCTTATTGCCCCCTCATGTCCAACAATTGTCATACTACCGTTCAAATACATGTCAAATAGTTGAGGTTACGGTTGACAGTTGTCTAATAAAATTGGTCGACTAGTAATGAGTCGGTATTTTCCCTCCAATAAGGGACCTATATTTTGTGGTTTACAAGAATTCTGTACGGTTCAATGTTTCTTGTGTTAAATGCAGAATGAGCCCATTCGTGTTTCCTTTTGTGAATTCTCACTTTTCTTACCTACTCGCTGTTGGGTACTGTTTGTAGCGGCATCTACATCGCCACATGTAAACTATGTAGTACCATACTATGTATTATCATAATTATGTATGCAAAATCCTGCATCGCGCAAGCAAAATTTACCGCGCAACTAACATTCAATTAATGGTCGGAAAGTTGCTCACCAGACACGACGCCTGTCTGTTCGGAGGATCCTCCCTTTTCTATTGAGAATGAGTGTACTTTACACCCTGTTCCTCATGCCTCTATATATGCTTTTTCTGGTTTACTGAACAGCACTACTGTAAGTGTCTCACTGCAGGACAAAAGCCCCTTCTCATACAGAGGAGGAGCAAGCATAGGTCACCACGCTTGCTCGCTGTTTGTTAATCATTTCAGACCGTTAAGTCCATGTTTCTTCATGATGATGTCTTCTTCTCGGTATGGTAACTGTTTGTTACTCTCACTCACACAGACGTAGTCCTGGTCAAAAGCTATAGGTATCTATAAGAATACTTAGTTAGAATAACAACCTTGAGGACGGATGGTGTAATGCGGCAGCTCGACAACGTCAGTGAAGACGTGCGCCTTGCACAAGTCCATCAGAGTGTAGCTAGGCAGGTTCACTGTGATACGGATCATTTCTGAAAACATTAGGTTTGGTTAACTTGACTGCTGGTTGTCATTTGAAGTGCACGTTTTTATTTATTTACTAACTGCTGTACAACTAAAAAGTGAAAAATAAAAACTTTTTAACAAAGAAAAACAACCGACTTCCAAAAAATCACTACTAAATGAAAAATAACTTTAATTTCGAAAGTCTGTGTCAAAAAGCGAAAATACAGAACCAACGACACCGACTTCCGAAATTAAAGTTATTTTTCACTTTGTAGTTTTATTTTTGGAAGGCGGCCGTTGTTTTTTTTTTTGTAAATTTTTTTTTTCACCACTGCTCTCACTACGGTGAAAGAAAGCATCGTGAGGAAACCGGCATGTCCTACAAAAATTCGAAGACATGTGACATCTACCAATAGAGAGCAATAGTGATGAAATAATTACACAAAGAAAAGCGTCTGATTGGGTTCGAACCTCCGACCTACAACTCGAAAGTCGCGGCCGGTAATACTGGGCTACCAGTAGTGGTAGCCTGGTGGTAACAGCCGCGACGTACGAGTCAGACAATTTAATAGAATAGAAAAAAAAAATCGAATAATTTTAAGTCATTATCATCTGTGAGAGTATATAGTCTCACAGATGATGATGACCTAAAATTATTTAGATAAAGGTAGGTACTTACTATAGAAAGCATGAAAATGATAGTAATAGTAGGAGTCTTCCTGCTTGCTTCGATGTTGGATCAGTACTCGGTCTGACTCCAGGTCCAAGTTCGGGCAATCAATGGTCAGCACGGCCTTGTTTGTGTCGGTGTTGAAGCTAAAATAGTTTTTATTAGTAGGTATCTACTGGCTCGTTGACGAGTACTGGCCCTGCGGGTTCGATTCCCAAGACAAAATGTTATTGTGAATTTTGGCAATTTGTCAGTAGCAGTCCAGATTCTGGATTAGTGCTCAGTTCAATGAATCAACTCAGTGTATCGCAGTCCACTGCTGGACATAAGCCTCTCCCAAGCTGCGCCACAACACTCCGCCTCAAAACATTAAACTACAACACAACAAACTGCGCTCTTTCATATGATACCCCACAAGCCCTAGTAGCTCCACTTCAAATTTTTCAGACCCCCTTTCAGTCCCTGTTACAAAAAATATACCTACATACCTATACTTTTTATTTCTTTCTTATTTGCAAAATAGTTGGGCAAACGTCATCTAAAACTAATCCAAATTTCAAGTTGATAGCATTAGTAGTTCTTGAGATATCCAGCTGTGACAGACAGACAGACAGACTGAGTCTCACCATAAAGGTTCCGTTTTATCATTTTGGTACGGAACCCTAAAAACAGGGTGGCAGGGAACTCCGACGCGTCATGGATTCAGTCATTAGTACATGATTCTGAATCTATTACTTAGCAGTTCCATATTCCACACATTTTGACTGCGAAGGTACCTATTGCACTTTTTTAATGAAACAGCAGATTTTTTTTTATTAGATAACTGACGGAGTATTTCTACGCGAGAATCAGTTGATGTCCCTGGCGGCCTGTAGGTATATATTTACAGACGAATTAAGAATCTCCTCTTTTTTTATGAAGTCGGTTAAAAAGAGACTGTCGATCCTATATAAATGAAAGCGACGACGTTCAACAAAACCATATTTAGGTACAACATCATCCTTATTATAATACTTACAAAAATTCAGAAACGAAGCACTTGTCATGGTTTTTCACGATCAGATTCTCATCAATATACGAAGAGTTGAAGTACGGAGTCTCGTAACGGAATTCCTTCACCGAGTATTCGTTGGGCAGACTTCCTTTCACAGTCTTCCTGCAGTTGGAGTTGGCTGCTAAGTTGTCGCGGATACATTTGTAGTCGCGACAGGCGCAAGGTCTGACGATCTTGGCGAAAGCTGCAAGATAACTTGGTTATTGACACGAGGGAAAAGGTCACCTATGGCTATATTCCTATCTACTTCTAGAAAAATGTGCATCGTTGACTGTGGGTCAAAAACTTCGTGAGGGAACTGGCATGTCTTAAAACCGGCAATTTTAAGACATGTGACATCCACCAACCCGCAGAGGACCAGCGTCGTGGCATGCCGGTTTCCTCACTCTGTTTCCATTTCGCCGTTTTGAGAGCAGTGGTGATTAAATAAATTCCACGAAGTGAAGTTCATACCTATCTACCTGCCTGGGCTCGAACCACGCCCTACCACATAACATCACACTTCGTTTCCCCGAACTGTTGAAATGTAGGTGTTACATACCACCAGTTATGTTTACGTCCCATGGCATAGTGGACGAGTCTACTGCCATCAACCATGCACTAATCCAGACTCCGAGCTGCTACTGAGAAGTTCCAGAAAGAAAATACAATAACACTGCCACTGGACTGGGGAATCGAAGCCAGGGTCTCATATCATAGAGATATACGAGAACTCGTTAAGTTACTCCTGGGCCACCATTTGCTTATTTTAATGTTTGTAAAATTAATTATTGAACCCGTGTTTAGTACAAATGCCTGTCGTAAAATAATAGGAAACAGCCATAATCACAAAATAAACGTGAAGTACGTACCTGTCGAACAGATCACGATCACCACTAAAATAATGATAATTTTCGCCATTTTGCTGCAGGGGCGGCCGTCGAAAATGTAACTGATGAACAACTAACAAATAATCCGACTATAATAATAATATATTAATACTTGTTTACTTACTAAATTATACATTCTAGAGCAACTTTACTGAAAGTATAATTTATTATGTTTGTACAGTTGGGTCAAGTCTGCATGGTATTAATCGATTTATTGTTATTAATTTTATTTTTCGATAATTTTGTAGGTAGATAGTTTTGTCTGTACGTCATCTACTGAGGGGTACATACATACTTACCCTTCTTTCATGTTAAACCACCTTAATTAGCAAAATCGACCACGTCAATGTTCCCACTGCTGGGACACAGGCCTCCTCCCTGTGAGTGGGAGTGGGCTGTAATCTACCACGCGGGCCCAGTGCGGGTTGGTAGACGTCACAAATGTCTTCGAATTTTGGTTCTACGACATGCCGGTTTCCTCACGATATTTTCCTTCACCACTTTGAGAGCAGTGGTGATGAAATAAAGTAAAGTTCCTGCTTGGGTTCGAACCCCCGACCTACAAGTCGCGGCCGTTACCACTGGGCCAGGGCCACCACGATTTTTCCGCCTTTACAAAATTTATCGTTGGTCTATTGGTCGTAAGCACGTCCACTGAGCGTAGGGTCCTGGCTTCGATCCTCTGTTCGGGCCAAGGGCTGTTGAGAATCTCTAAGAGCGCTTTCACATTTAGGCGACTTTAGCAGCGCGACAGTCGCGCGGCTGACGCGCGACTGTCGCGCTGTCAGAATTTCATAGTTTAAACAGAAGCGCGGTGGTCGTGCGCTGCCGCCGCGGCCGCCGCGTGCTCTCAGTCGGCGATGAGCCAGTGTTGCAAACTTGCAAACGTACGTACCTAATTATATTAGACTACACAATGAGCGAGTTTGATACCGAACGATTTATTACTGAAATTCAAATGCGTCCTGTTTTGTGGGACTCAAGAAGCAACAATTACAACAACAGGACCCTAAAAAAGAATAACTGGCAAGAATTATGTGCATTCCTGATTTCGAAAATAAAAGTGGGTCCGAAAAAAGTGCAGCGGGTAGGTTTTATTATTTTATTTAGGTACCTAATTATATCATGTTATTCTGCCACGGTACTTCTCCTTCGGGTGGTCAAGGTTGTTTCAGCGTCGGAATTCATTTTAGAAATGAAGTGCGCCACACTGAACTTAACTGCGGCGCGGCAGCGGCGCTGCTAACGCGCGGCTGTTCTTATAATGTGAAGGAATGCGCTTCTGCCGCGCTACTGTCGCGCTGCTAACGCCCTAATGTGAAAGCGGCCTAAGCCAAAATTTACATGTGTCCGGTTCCTAAATGCTAAAATACAGGTTCGGCTCCTATTACACGAGAATTTTAAACGTATCTGGCGAAAAGTGTCGCTTAACCCTTTATGTTGAACGCCCTATGAGTCAAGTTGACTCATCTTAGGGCGAGATTCACAATCTGTCCAAATAAACAGGCAGTTTCTGAGATCATATTATTAATCATTAATAAACCTACAAGAAGTGTTATTTGTTCAATAAAACTGCGTCACTCCGAAATGCGACCGACTTTGTAACAAATATTGATACAGTACATTTGGCCATTCATGTGTTCGGTTTGTTATTAAATACTTTAAAATTTTCCAATTATTCACTGGAATCATGACACAGGTATGTTGTTATTGCTTTGATTTGCTTTTGAAAATAACTTGTATAATATTTGGTATCAAACCTGAAGTAATGTCTATTTCAACTGCTGTTTTGAAATTCACCTTTTTGTACCTACTGTATTTTCCAAATTAGGTGTAGTCGGAGGTGTGTAGCAGAGGTACCCACATTCCGCCAGTTTTTTTAAGGTGTTGTATAAGGGGTAGATACCTACATTTTTTCGGAATAGCGTCGTTCATTAAGAACCTATGGTGATTGGGAGACACTAATGTCATCGAGGATACAAAACAATTACGTTAACCTTTCTGCAACTCGAACAATGCCTTTCCAATCAACAAGAATCATAATCACACTTCAATTCAAAATTAAGACATTATTGTATGCAATTTTTTATTATTTGCTAGAATAATATTCATTATTGTGAATAGCATTAATTTTATAAGAAAATAATTAAGATGTGACGTATTTTTATTTAAATACGAACAAAAGGCCTTCATTACATTATACAAGCTAACACTAAACCACTATATATCTTGTACAAGTATATAAATTATAATATATAAAAAGCGAGGAGGTCGTTGGCATCAAAAAATTGGTCCGCATCGCTGTCAATGGGATAAGTGCCCAAAAGGCTGGGAGCATTACCACGTTGGATGGCAATGCTGATCCTGTGGGATAAAAATAGGCCAGCCCTCCGGTCACGTGAAGAGTCGACTAACCGCTTGGCGAAGTCCCGAAATACTCGACGATGAAGACTCTGACTTCAAGACCCTAACTATTTCAACCTCAAACGGCTCGTAAACATATAGCTCCCAATAAAGTTGTCAGAAGGGACTAATCTTTTGCGTGCACTAAATAAATCTAAGTAGTACCTAGTCTTTTGAGTATTGTTTTCCTGAATAAAACAACTTATCATTCCTCCTTATAAAACGGCTTATTGATATAGACTATTTTATCAATAGGTGGGTAGAATGAGCAGTAATGGTAACTGCCATGACTTACCAAGTTGTAGGTCGTGGATTCCAACCCAGACAGGAAGGCGCTTTATTTTCTGTAAATTGTTTTATCACCACTGCTCTCAAACCGGTAACGGAAAACATCGTGAGGAAACTGGCATGTTCTTAGAACCAAAATTTAAGACATATCCGCCAACCCGCACTGAGCCTGAGTGGTGGATTGTGGCCCACTCCCTCTCACAGAGGACTGTGTCCCAGCAGTGGCAGCATTGTAGGCTGATTATGGAAATCTTTGTGTGCACTATATATATATTATCTATCTAAGTAGTAGATCCGTTAAAAGAGTAATGTTTACCTATAAAAGTCCGTATAAAACAACTTATTGATATGGACTATTTCATCAATAGGAGGGTACAATGATATTCCAAAAAAAAACCACGACACTATTAGTTACAAGTTTATTACATCGACACGATCACCATACAAGCTTACATATCTAGCTACCATACATAAAATTTAACATAATATTAACAAAAAATACCAAGCGTTTTTTTAAACAATAAAAATTAGTAAAAATTACTTTCCATTTGGTTTTATAAGAGATTTTATTTAATATGTAATCAAGACTTAGGTTATATGTATCAAAAACTACAGTTTATGACGTGTATAATATATTTATATTATATTTAATTAGTGTAATAATATATTATATGAGTGTACAAGCGACATTCGTTGCTTAGAGCGCTCAAAATGTCAGAAACTCCGACACAGATTTTTTAAAATATCGGATTTTTATTATAGCCGCCATCTTGGTAAGATTTCATTGGACAACAAATAATTTCGGGTAGGTATAACTAATGCCGGATTTCTTAAAACTGAAACCAGACATCATGTTTAGTGTTGCCAGAATAATATAGGTATATATTTTGCATTTTTCGTAGAATGTCGGATTTCTTCACTAAATTCGACACGTAGAAAAATAAAGGCGTTTTTTTTTCCTGTGGTAACTTTAAGCGCTCTAAGCTACGACTTATAATAAGAGTATAGATTACAATAATAGTACAGTATTATTAATTTTAATAAGACACGATTTAGCCCGACACGAACTATCGCTCGTGGTTATAACGCCTTCAAATATATATTTATTTTGCTCTTTTTGAGCTAAATAAATTTCAATATTCTTAAATATATAATTCTGGTAAGAATATTCAAACATGTCAGCATACTATAGCGCTGTTGTCGTTACACTTATGTAATTATATTTTAACTGCATAGAAAACATATTTCCGACACCATTTCATTTCCAAAGTTTTTGTAAAAACTTTACGTCAAAACTATACAGGCATATTATTATTTTTTGTACTCGACGACATTGTTTTCTGACAGTTTTGAAACTTCGGACTTTTACATCGTTCCAATAATTTATAGAAAAGGGAATATATTTTGGGTACAAAATACGTATTTTATATAATAACCTCTACATAATTATTTATATTTTTATATACTAAACTAGAAGAATTGGTGTTTTGTTACCTTCAGTGGACGAATCGCTTTCGCGGGCATCTATCCTAAGAGTACAATGTATAATAATTATGATATACACGAAGTTATATTCAAATTAAACATCTGTATTTTATGTTTAAGTTGAATATTTTTATAATAGAAAAATGTTTATTAAGCTGCGAATCACATAAGGCACGTTATATGAAAAATAAGATTACATTTAATTTTTTTTTCTGACAATCCAACGACTTGAATATAAAATTAATTATATTTAATTTCATTGAATATAAGTGCGAGTTACTCCGAAAAAAATTATGTTTTGTTTATTTAAATTACATCTTATAATTATATTTTTTCGTAAATAATTTCACGAGACTTCGCCCGTCGACACCATCACTATGCTACAAAAATAAAAACAATAAAATTATGTTTTTTAAATAATTATTAAAATTCCTTGTAATAAATGCGTTAATGTTTGCAAGCTGCGTTAACAATTTGCCCGACATATAACTGCCATCTTCACGGAGTGTCGGTCAAACGGTTAAATCTTATAAGTTTATTAGTACACAAATACTTTTAATATTAAATTTATTTTTAGTATATTTGTAAAATAATTGCACCATACGATCACTGTTGTATTCACGACATCCTGCTTAGGAGGCAGGTAGATTTACTTCATTTTAGCGGCATTTATTTAAAATATTACTATTTCTTTGTATTTCATGCCGGAATAAATATTTGTAATTACAACATGATATTTTATGTTTTTTGACATCTCTAGCTTTATTTACCTACATTTGAATAAATAAGTTAGCTGTGTATACCAGGACATCGTGAAGATTATTCAGTTAGTGTAATTTTTAATAAAATATATATTATAATTCATAAAATTAAATATATTCTGAAAATGGCACATCGTTTCATAATAAATCGGGCTGTATTTGAAGTTAACTATGTAGTTGCCACGGCTTTTTTATTATTATTTTTACTTGATGTTAAGATCTTATTTTTATTTTGAAGTGAAAACTTCACAACTCTTAGAGGGTACGTAATATCTTTTAAACAATGTTTTCTATATTTTTCCACAATACAGCCCTTTAAAAACGTTTACATATAGAAAGGCACGAAATATCCAAAAACAATTTATATAACAATACTATACGTAATGGCACAGTCGGTAAAATCGAAGGCATCGAATATAAGGTCCCCGTGGGGCTAGCACTTTGTGAAACGTGGGCAACTTGCCCAGCAGTGGGACTTGGATTTAGTTGTGGCAAAGAATACGTTTGAACTATGTTAAAAATGCTGCCCGATTTGTGAATGAGATCTTATGAAAACTACATATTTATGACACCATATTTTTTTGCGCAAGCAATAATTTTATAAGGAATGCGTGAATGGAGAATGGTAGCAAAACCTTTTATGAAACACATGATATATTATTTTAACAATATTCTTGAAATTTAAGATAGCTGAGACAATTTTAATGGATGAGCTATCTGTAAAATTGAATTTGCCTTTAAAACTCTTCTTATATGTAGTTTTTTTTTGTTGGCTTGCTGCGCGCTTTGGTGTTCACTGTAAGTGCAGCAAGTAATTGTTATATAATATATATAAATAAATAAAGCTTCCAATTTCCATTAATTTCAATAGATGAGTTATCTATTTAACCCTTAGTTTTCCGAACGTAGATCCACGCGAGACACAATGGCTTTTTAATTGTTTCTGTAGTTGAGGCATTAAACCTGTTAATGCTACCAATTTTGCTATTAAAAGCTACTTTATCGACACCACCATTCTTATTATCGTTAAAACAGATCCAGCAGTAAACTGCAGATGTCGGAGTCTTTGTCACGACTAAATCCAAGAATAAATAAAGAATGATTATAATAATTGAACGACAAATCTCTAAGGCTGACTAAGACACCGTTTGTTTTAAATTAAATATTAGCACCTTATATTTTAATTTAGTTTTAATTTTAGTCATTTTTGCTTTCATTTGTGTTTTTAATCTTACATATAATTTTATTATCAACTTATAACGTGTTGAAATACCTAATATGTTTTATAAATATTTTGGTTCATAATACTTAAAAAAAAATTAAATAAATATTTTAGCAATTTTAACAATCGTCGTTTTAAAATGTTAGATCAAAAGCACAAAGACAAACATTTAAATAGACACACTTTCTTTTTAAAGTAAAATTTTCAATAATTTTTAAATTTATATTAATATACAACAACTATACAATTTGCTTCGATAGATATTTTGTCAATTTTTTTTATAGTTCATGTAAGGACACACGAATGGAACGGTTGAGATTCGAATGGACGACCTTATGATCGTAAATTAACACTTTAGCCACTGGGCTATTTGGTATGTTTTTGTAACTTGCCATATACGATTTCGAGACTACTTCCAATGAAGACTACCCTGTAATAAAGTCAAAATATCTATCAAATAATTTTCGAGACATTTAGAAATGATCAAATTACAAACGCGACTATTAAAATATAAATAATTTCAAAGTTCTTTTAAGACGTGCATAGTAATTATAATTTCAACACTTAAATTACGAACTACCGCAAGAAATTACCAGTAAAAACTTTTTTAAACCCTAGTTGCTTATCGCGGTAAAAACCGAATTTTACCGGGGTAAACAACATTTTTTTTTATTCGAAAATATACTATGTAGGTACTAAATTCCGGTAATTTCTTGTGGCAAATAAAAGCATTTTTTCACAGACACATAGTGAGACGAACCTTTTTAGAAATTGCCAAATTTCTTAGTGACAGTTGACGAAGACTCTGACTTATGGGAGCTGGTCATAACCGACTTCCTCTCAATAGTTTCCGAAGTAATTGTTTGTTTAGAGAACTTCTTATCCAAAGCATCTAATTCTTTGACCATTTCTGAAGGCTTTTTGACCTTTGTAACATTCGTGGTAGCTTGGTAGTCCGAAGACTGGAACTCCGAAGGCCTCATGAAAGATCGACTGGTATCCGAACTTAGTTTGGACTCTAAAGTGTTGAAACGAGAGTCTAAAGTGCTGTACTTCGAATCGTTATCGAATGACTTCGATAATTCATCGATTCCATCGAGCCGGATTGGTTCATATTTAGTGTTGGTGGTTGTCAAATTGACAGGTGAAGAACTGTAGATTTTTGTTGTAGTAATTTTTTGCGTACCATTCGGAATTTCTTTCACTTCTGTAGTAGTTTCCTCCATGAAATTCGGACCACCGTAGCTAGAACTTTCCTTGTACGGGGAAGCAATTCTATCATAATCTGGAGTCACTGCTTTGACCAGCTCGGTAGAACGATCAAACTTGGGTGTAGACGCAAAAGGCGACTTAATTTCTTCACGGAATTCCGTCTTACTGAATTCCGTTTTAGGATACGATTGGTAAGATTCACTGTGGATTTTAAACTCCGACTGTTTTGAACCTCCAGGTATGACTTCTGCAGATTTTTGATGCTCGGAAAATGTTTGACCTACACCATCAAATGGTTTTTTGAGGGTTGAGTAGATAGGTTCCTTGTCATCAAATTTGAGTTCTCTGGCGTTGAATTTTGGGCTCAGTGGGGTCTTGGGGGGCTCGTATCCATACTTCTGTTCTTTGTAGTCGTAATGCGATGATTCATGTCTTTCGGATTTGGTTTCCAGGTGGCGCGGGGGGTCGTGAAGGGGGCGCGGGGTGTCGTGAAGGGGGCGCGGCGTGTCGTACAGACGTGTCTCATAGCTGTAATGTTTTTTAGTTGGTTATCGGTTGATTAAATTTTAATGTAGTAGGTTATTGGCTTGAGTTGTTTATGGATGATTGCATAAATATAACATGATCCCTGTTCTTTCCGAAGAATTAGGTAGAGATGTTTTATACACACTCGTTTCGACAGTTATATTGATTGTTAAGTCCCGTAACTGGCGAAATGTGGGTGTAATATAGGTACAGTCAACAAAAGAGATATGTATGCAGGATCGTCGGATATATTTGAAGTTTAGTAAGAAACCGATGGATATTCTCGAATAAAAAATAATTTTATTAATGGAAAACAAACAGTTCTTTTATCAAATTAAATTCCAGTCGACAACATCCATCGGTTTGTTACTAAACTTCAACTATATCCGACGATCCTGCATACTTATCTCTTTTGTTGACAGTACGTCTCTGCCTCACCCATTGGGGAACAGGCGTGATATTATTATGGTTTTTTAAGTCCCATGTAATAAAGGGCGACTCTATTTCTATTTATTGGACAAAAGATTCCTGTACTAAATTAAAATCAATAGACTTCGAAATAAATTAGGAGCTCTTTGTGCTTTTTATTGATATTATTAACCACACTTTCATATTTTAAACTAATTCTATTTCAAATATTTTTATTATTCACCCATAAACAACACAAGACCAAAAATTAATCAAATTATAAACCCCACCCCAATTTTAAAAATCTCCCAACATTTTTTTTAAACCATCTGACGTAACATTAAAACCAAGTTGCTAAACAAAAAGTGATGAAGTTAGCCCCCATAGAAAGTTTCCCGGAAGAGTTAAGACACCAACACCGCCATGCCATGCCAGAAGAGTATTAAAATCAAGAAGAATTAGTTTCAGGCCACAAATGTCATTAGGAAACAAAATATTAGTGTCTTCTTTTAATATTCAAGAAGTTATGACAAACTGTCGGTTGAGTTGCCGAAATATTAGTAACACATTTTTATTATTAGTTGTTACACAAACATGTTATATTCACAAAATTATTAAAGGATTTAGTAACACATTTTCTTTCATCACTAGTAAGTAAACTTTATTTATTTATTTTTTATTTTAAAGTCCAATATATACCGATACCAGAACGCTTTCGTACATGCAGAAGTAAACGAATTTATTTCGATTCACTTCACTCATCGTTCAATCATTCTCACTCACTCACTCATTCGTTCGTTCTTTTCCTTCTTACCATTCTTTATATTGTTTTCCCTTCTCCATTATTTCACCACCTACATAAAATGTTATAGTATCCGCCCATTTTTTAGATCACATCGAGTTTTAGTAAAGTTCGGTCTAGTAGAGCGACATCTGTTACTCATACCTGTGAGACACCTAAGACGACCCACTGACCGACAGTCTCTTTTGGAATAAAAAAGAATCCGGCAGCCTATCTGGCGATCACAGAGGCCTGCAGTCACATGTAACTACACCGACAGCGCAGCTCATATGCGGACCGGAATGTCGCCATTTTTAAATATAATATTTTAGAACATGTATTGTGAAATTATTTTATTTCATATTTTGTTATTTGTATCTCATTTTATGCTGCACCGGTGGACGCCATCACGTCAACGTCGGCTGTCGCTGAAAACCAGCGCTGGGGCTGCGTCTCGCATAGGGTCGCAACATTATGCATGTGACGCATATTTACCCCCAACTTGTTCTTTTTTGTGTTTTTGCTCTTTCTTTGCGTCAAGTTTACCGCAAATAAACATATTTTCTGTCTTTATTTTATATGTATGGTGGTAGTACTTCTCGGAAAGCTCCTTCGCAGACGAGTTCTACTACTAAAACTCGATGTATCATATTAACGGCCGGCCAGTCAATTCTGTAAAAATGTCACTGTGAAACCTTAGGTGAAGTGAGCTGTCATTCCACATGATGCTAGGGATTGACACTATTGACAGCTCACCTTAAGCCCACTTCACATAAGTTTCCGCGGTGCCATTTTTACAGAATAGAACGGCTGGTACTGCACCTACATGGCGTGTCCTGTCCCGCGGTCAGTGATGGTGTCATGTGCCACATATTAGCACAGTGTGCCCCATACCTATCCCGATGAGGTTGCCAGGTTTTGATGATGAAACTGATGAGTTTGATGATGATTTGTTATAACAGGATAGTTTTTAATGTGAATTTTAAAGTTTTTTATTTTTATGATAGAAATAATGAATGTTTTTTTTAAGGATTAAATGTTATTTCTATTGTATTGCCAGTTTATGGTCTATAAGTAAACCATATCTTTGATGGTATATGGTTGTAATATTTCTGATGGTTGTAGCCTTTTACGACAACCACGAGATGAGATTCAAAGGCTTTTAAAAAGCCATTTCAAATATAAAAAATGATTTTTATTACCCAAATTGATTTTTAGTAACTACAATGAAAGATGACTTTAAATTAAATGTTTAACTTTTCCCACACAGAAACTAAAAACCATTTTTCCGGTACCCTTCCTTTTTATTACCCAAAATGACACGACAAACGACATTTTATCCCCACACAGAATCTTAGGAACCAATTGCCACATTTTTCACCCCAACCAATTTAAAACTACCCCCTTACCTGGCAACCCAGTGCATAACAAAACAAAGGGTAGAAGAAGAACATCACAAACCGCTTATCACTTAGCCGTATCCTCGCACCTAAGTAGCGAAGCCCTGCGCGGCGGGGGCGGGGGCGCGCGCTCCCGGCGGTACGGCACCCGCTCCTCGCCCACCAGGAGCGCCGTGCGTACCTCGGGCAGGGTTAGCGACCGCACTGTCACCTCCTCTAGGCTTGTCCTTGTGAAGCACCCCATGCAGGTTAGTCAGATTAGATTAGTTTGTCAAAGGGGGTTTGTGGTGGTAAAGATTTTTTTTCGTCATGATGTAGGAGAAAATATCGATGTGTTTAGGAATCGATGAATAATAGGTATGATGTTGATATCACTACCATTCGATTATGTTCTTGTTCTTTAGAAATAATTTATAGAATTTACAACATTACATCACGCCAATGGAAATACAGGCGTGGAGTACACACAAAAAAATTTATTTTTAGAAATATAACTTTATCCTTATCAAACGACAACTAATGGATATAATTAATTCATCTATTGTCGCGAGACTCCCGGGAGTCTCTTGTCGCTTTGTGAATCATATTTTGATTAACATTTCAGAGCAAAAACGCATCAAAACGGAGTGATATCACTGAAACAATAAAAGTTTATCAATTTCCTTATAAACCATCGTATTTCGATCTAAAAACTGTACCACCATTAAAAACCTCGCAAAAATAAGAAACGGAGCATGCCTAGTTAGTGCTCTATGTATGAGGTAATAGTACACAGTATAAAGTAATAATACACAAGCTATATACAGTATTATGTACAGAACGATGGCTCGATCCGCTTGCGCATATGTTAGGAGCGTCGGGGAGCAAGCAGATGTGTTTGTAACCACTAGTTTTTGAAAGTCTATGGCAACTTCATTTATGTCTCTGTAAGGGCTAAAGCACATGGCGTTCATTGTACACGTCGTCGACACGCGTATTTTTTCTTTTTTTTTTATAGTTTTAAGGTGTTTTTTTTCTGCAATGCCATGAGCATAACCAGCCAATGTTCCCACTGCTGGCACACAGGCCTCCTCTCTTCGACAGGGAGTGGGCTGTAATCTACCACGCGGGCCCAGTGCGGGTTGTCTTCGATTTTTTGGTTCCAGGAGGGCAATGCCAATAAATGCATTTTTATTTCTTTGTATACGTGCTGTAAACGCAACTAGCGCTGTATTTTGAAGGCAGTAAACGCGCCACCGACGCTTATTACATGAAACGCCATTTGCATAGGCCCTAACGCCTAATTTTCGCGCTGCGATGAGGTGTATGCCACAGGCCAGAAACTTGCATCATGTAAATGGGGCTTAAAAATAAAATGTGTATAGAACTGTCTTTCAAAAACTGGAGGCCATACATGTGTACAATTTTGTTGGTATTTTCACGAATTCGATTCCCATAAGGAACAAATATTTGTATGTCTTACAGATAGTTGTTTCGGCACCCTATTTGCGTATCACACTATCAATCGAATCTGAATCATTTTGATGCAAATTGCTAATCCATTGCTTCATAAGTTCCGAAAAATGTATCTGCTCAACATGTAAATAACGCAATGAATGTTATTGCACTGTCAAAATGAAACCGATTCCGATTGATAATGTGTTACGTAATTGTCCCGCGGGACTTCGTGTAGGTGACACTCTCAAAACGGGAGAATTTTTGCTGTTGTAGATTGGGATAACAATTTTTTTGTTTGTATGAATTAATAAATAAAAATAAAGCAAATATAATTATATAGTGTGGCAAAAACGTTCCTAGCATATTGCAAAGCGGAATTCAAGCTTGTATGGACGCTCACAAAAAGGTTACATTATGTATGTATATGTATTTATTTACATAATATGTATAGTTGATTTTAATATTACTTGTCGACAATGTAAACAAAGAAAAGAATGATCGTATCGTTAGTGTGGTGATCACAAGCGCCCGTGCTGAGTGTGGGCTCCACTGGGTGCTGAGGTTTGTTTTCCATTAAAAAATTCTCATCAGCAGCCCGGGGTGTGTTTTTATGCCCCTTTTATAGACTTGCTTGCATGGGATTTAAAAACGAATTTGAACTCTTTTATAAATAACGAATGGAATATTACCCCAGTTATTTTTAACATGTATATATTATATTTTAGGTGTATACCTGCAGGTATAGGTTTTTATAAAGTAAAATCAAAGCATATATATATTTATTTTTTCGTCATTTTCTTTCTAGTATATTTCTGTGAATATTTTTAACAATATTTACATTGCCACATAAAATATAACATTCCAATCAACTATAATATGTATAATGTATGTAAAAGCTTTGTTTTTTTAAACTTACTCTTGATTCATCGTTCTGTCATTGGAAGAGACTCTGCAATGAAAGGCACATGAGACTTAACTAGGCATAGATCTAGGTAACTAGGCACAGATCTAGGAAACTAAAGCCTGTTCCTAAAGTATCTGTTGAAACTATAAACACACCTTGTCTAGGTTTTTACGCAATCACTCACTAAAAGAAATTAGTAACACATATATCTGTATTTAGAAGGTTTTAACTTTACATCGCACAGTTTTTTTCTAACGATTATTGTTTAAAGTAACTTTATTAAATTGTAATTGAAAAATCATCGAAGAAAATTCAGGTTATAAAATTGTTATCATTATAAATATTACCTTTAATATCAAATGATAAATATGTTTATGGTAATTTAAAATTAGAATTTTGGGACTCAATTTGTGCACGTTTTCTGATCTATTTGTTTACATTTTCATAAGATACTTTTTGAACAGACTATAGGCATAGATCTAGGATTAAATCTAGGTTCAAAGCTAGGATAGACAGTTTTAAAGCTAGACCGGTCTGTGGTGCAAGTAGAGGCTATAGTTGATAGTTAGTGTTGATATTGGCCGGTTAAACTAAAAATAGTTACGGTAAATTAACAGCTTTCCTGTAAAAACAGAGTAAAGTATATAAATATAATAAAATTCAATAAATAAGTTGTTTTACTTGTTTTTAAACTTGTAAATTACCCGGTCATTATTAACACTAACCGTAGCTTTAACACTAAGTTGCCATGTATTTTAACAGATACATGATATAATCTATATTCTGCTTAGAATACATTGTTTAAGCGTGAAGACATGCATGAAGTATAGAAATGTGTATGACAGTAAAATAAACAAACTTAAGGCCTGTATTCCACGAAGGGTTAAAAAAATAAAAACTTCATTGCTAAAAAGATTACAGGGGTTTTACATTGGCTTTACAATGTATGTTTTGTTTAGGGGAAAAATGGATGGCTGGCAATTTATTTTACTGTTCACAAGTTTGGAAACGAAAAGGAAACAGTGTTGCATGACTAATAGTGTCATTTGAAGCTTTTTAACTGTTATATTTTCTACTCTATATATTTTAATTGTGTAACATCTACACATTAAATATTACTTTTACGGATTACTTTGCGAATTACCATCTTTTCTAAATTTTTCCGGGTATTTTGAACAATTATGCGGTCAAATCACAGAATAACCGGTAAAAGTAATTTATTTTTAAAATGTAATTATTCTAACCTTGAGTTTGGCTTCCAGAGTGTTTGTATATTTGTGTTCAAAATCTTACAAACTATAATATATAGGTATATATAATTTATATAGTAGGCACATATCATAAGTTGTGAAGGCACTTTGAAAAAGTAGTTTTTGTTTATAAAAGTATTAAATAGTTTAATAATCATCTGTTTGTGTCCGATGGCAGCGTGGAAAGCAAAAGTTTGGAGTTAATAATTTGAAAAAAATAGTGTTAGAATTGCTGTGTTGTTGAATAATAAAAATGGTCGTTGTTTTTGGTGTTGAAACTGTCTGGATTTATTATAATTATTTGATATTTTAAATTGAAAATCCTTTGTGGTAAACTAATCACGAATTTTATAGATTCCATAAATCTTATTTAAGTTTAGTAGATTTATTCTGATGCACAAATAAAAAATTAATAAGTCTAAGGACCAAGTATTCTCTTGCATAATAAGAATTATCTAATTAAAATGATTAGGTACCTTTAAAGCGAAAGTTTCTCCTTTAAACATCGGCAGTTTTTAAGCCAATCTTCATAAAATGAACAGGTATCATAACTATCTTCCTATCAGTTGCACCACTAAAAAACAACTTTAAAAAAAAATTACCAAAAACTTGAAAAATCACTTACCGAGTAGTAAATCCTTCATAATTCTGTTTGGGTTCTTCCTGTGGTCTGAAACTCGAGAACGTTGGACTCTGAACCGTATACTGCTTCTCGTCTCTAAACTGGTTATAACCAGAATTCTGACTGTACGCTGACTGGTTCAGAGACGACTGGTTCAAAGTCGACTGGTTCAAAGTCGACTGGTTCAAATTCGACTGGTTCTGAGATGACTGGTTCAAAGTTGAAAAATTGTTAAAGTTTTCTGGTCTTGCAGGTACCGTCGGACTTTTAGGGGTTGTATATCCGTATCCGGGTGAAACAGGACTCTTTGCAGGTTGCCCGGGCGTTCCGTGTATAGACTGGTTCAGGTGGGAAATATGTGTGCTTATGTTGGTACTGTTGTGGGTTGTTTGTGTTGTGTTGTGTGGGGAGAAGGTACTGTTGGGGCTGTACGTTGTGTTCACGAAACTGCTGTTTGGAGTTTTGAATCTGTGGAAAGTGGGATACAATTATTATTTACTTCAGGAAACCTAAAGGTTCACTGGCAGAAAATGCCTTGTAGCATAAACTCTGCTTCATAAAAATATTTTGAGCACATTAGGTTCTTTTTATGAAGACAATACATGTCCGTTTTGTGGCATAGAAGTCTGTTTGAAAATTGATTAGCTCCTTGACCATGACATAGAAGTCACATCAAATCTGCCTAGTCTCTTCAGAACTATGTTGGGGTTGGCTTCCTGTCTAACCGACTGCAGTTGAATAGCCGTATTTTACATGGAGCGATTGCCTATCTGACTTCCACAACCCAGTTACTGGATAATACGATAACCATTGGTAATATTGGTTGTTAAACTTTCGGGCTTCTGACTACCCGTAACGACGGTCAAAGATCTACGAATGACAGTCGGGACCAACGGGTTAGCGTGCTTTCCGATTAATATTAACGGCATATTTTTTTACTCGGGTAAATTCTTCAAGTTACTAAGATTTCATGAAAATTATAAGATATTCAGTTCTTTCACATACAGGGTCAAAATAAATTAGCTTGCGAAACTGATGAGATGAAGTGATGAGTATCACATTCGTTGTCAGGCATTCATGATAAACTGTGTCTATTTGGCACAGCCAATGTCTTTTTTAGTTATTTCTTATTCATCATCATCATCAGCCTATAATGTTCCCACTGCTGGGACACAGGCCTCCTCTCAGTGAGAGGGAGTGGGCCGTAATCCACCACGCGGGCCCAGTGCGGGTTGGTAGATGTCACATGTCTTCGAATTTTTGGTTCTAGGACATGCCGGTTTCCTCACGATGTTTTCCTTCACCGTTTTGTGAGCAGTGGTGATGAAATAATTTACACAAAGTAAAGCGCCTGTCTGGGTTCGAACCTACGACCTACAACTCGTAAGTCGCGGCCGTTACCACTATTTCTTATTGTCTGTGAGCTTTTGTGCCAAATAAATAATAATAATTTTCTATTCAGGTCAGTGGTTATGCTTACCGATGCTGCTGCGACGCGTCACTTGCATATCCCAGCTGCACATCTGTGTCCGTGTCATCTCCCGACGTCTCTCCCGCGCGTATCTTGTACTTCGCTTGTCTGATGGCAGTGAGTCGGCCCCGAGCTTCCTCTAATTCTTTCTCTATGCGAAGGACTTCGGACCTGGTGAGAGAGATTTGCAAATTTTAGTAAGATTGAAAAGTTAAAACCTTGTTTCTTTTAAAGAAGGTAGTCATGTTGTGTTAAACCGGCAAATTAGTATTATTTTATTTCACATGAATCTATATGAGCATTTATGAAACGTCAGAAGCTCGGTGCACGGTTCAAATTAGTCGTTTTCTATGAAGAAGAGCCGGCAAGAAAACCCATGGTTACTCTTTTAAATAATGGACTTTCATGTCCTAGAATTTCTTGTCCTTCCCATCTTGTGGAAGGCCTGTCCCTTATGGATAGGCCTTACAAAACATGGACCAATGACTTGGTGAAGGTTGCAAGAATCAGCTGGATGCGAGAAACACAGGACCGGTCAATGTGGCGACGCTTGGGGGAGGCCATGTCCGGCAGTGGACGTCTTTCGGCTGTAATGATGACGCTGCTTTCTGCTCACCTGGCGTCGATCTCCTGCGCGATGCCGCCCACCATGCGGCGGTTCAGCACCAGACTGCGCTCCTCCTCGGTCTGGATGGCGTCGCGGGCCGCGCGCACCAGGTTGTCGGTGGAGCGGATGACCTCGGCTCCAGCTGATTGTAGGCGGCGGGTTGATTCGGACGATGGGTCGGCTTTTACCTGGGAAGAATGATACATATACATTAAAATCAAGATGCAACTGTACAAGGATCTTTAGGCGCGTGACAAAAATTCAAAACAATCGCCGCCGTCTTGCATTTTCAATACAATTTCACAAAACGATTTCATAAATGTGTCTGTTATGATGCACTGCTTATAGTCAAAAACTGTTTAATGTACAAATAACAACTTTTGAGAGTTACATAGGGTGCTTGCTACAACAGTGGGTAGTCTTATCGCTATAAGCGATTTTTTACGACAAAAAATCCTAACGGAAAATCTTTTACTCAAATTAGGGTGTGAATTAGCTCATGGTTAATTAACAGCTGCGCGGGTAGATTAACCAAAGTTAAGCTACGCTTGCCGCGGTCACTCCGTGGATCGGTGAATGTTCATATTCGTAGAAATGAACGTGAACAAGCGTTTCATATGAACCTTATTCGTATGCAAATAATATTCATTTTCGTTTGAAACGGTTATTAAACTTATAAGTAACGTTAAAGTAAGATCTGTGAATTCTGCGCTAAGTAAATCTAGTATCCATACCTTGCAAGCCACCAGCAACTGCGCCGTGGACGAGGCCACCTGCCTGGCGCTGGAGATGAGCCTCTCCTCCGAGCCTGCTCCCTGCACTAAAGCATTGGCAGCTTCCACCAAGGAGTGTGCTGCTGCGGCCACGAGCCTGGCTGCGGAGATCAGACCCTCGGACCACTGTCCGTCGTCTGATGACGAGGTGGGGCGGCGGGCTACTTTGCCCTGGGAAGAAAAAGGTAAGATTACAAAATATACTAGCGTTATGGATCTATATGCATGTCTGTATTTACGCATATTATCGGTATAATGTGGAGAAATTATTATGTATTGTTACGTTATTAATTATTATTCGTACAATGTCGGTAGCAGGGATGTTAGGGAGCTCCGTAACCGTAACCGAAACTATCGGATATCCGATATAAAAAATTATCCGTAACCGTAACCGAATCCGAAATAAAAGTTTCGGATAATATCGGATAGGGGCGGAGCCTAATTGAGACACAAGATAAAGATAGCTATGATTGTTATGTTAAACTTAAATCATAGTAAATAAATATGTGCAATGTGCATTCTAAATTTAAATCTAATTTTAATATTTTCTTTGAATACGAAATTACTAAATAAGTATAAGTAATAATTTTATTATTACATTTTCATTTTAGGTAGATTAGATAACACTCAACATTTATTTATACTCATTTTTAATTTAAATAGCTGTAATAAGTAATAACTCACAGACTGATTGTAATTCCTACCAAATAGTTACATATAAATAAAACTATTTTATTAACTATTTGTATTGTACTTTTGAAATTCCTAAAAAAAATAATAACCGTAACCGAAATTATCCGAAACTAACGGATAATCCGAAATAATTTCATATCCGTATCCGTATCCGTATCCGGTATAATAATCATTCCTATATCCGTAATTAATCCGTATCCGAAATTTCATATCCATAACATCCCTCTAGCTCGGCACTCACATTATACAACATTATGCAAATCAATTAATTCTGAGTTTATCGCTACATCTGCTTCAGGTCTTTACTTCCCCCTGTTTTTAAATTAATTTTAAAAAGGTTTTTACGACTTTCTTTTTTTATTAGTCTTATAAAGGTGTTTAAGACTTTTTTTTTAAATTAACTTTCAAAAGGTCTTTACTTCCACCTGTTTTTTAATTAATTCAAAAAAGCTCTTTACGACTTTATCAGAATATTATTCTAAACCAACCTGATCAATAAGCTCCCTCTGTGCGGCTGACGCAGCCCTGACAAGCGCTGATGTGGCCGTGATGATGGACTTGGCAGCCTCCAGGATCATCTCGTCGAAGTTCAGGCTCTCATCCGCCTCCTGCAGACAAGGGGAGGGAAGGTTTGAGAATCGTATGATGATGGTACATACAATTACATAAGATAAACAGAATGAAATATTAACAAAAACAACACAATAAGACAATAGATATCAGTGTCAATAATATAAGGTGTTTCAAAATAAAACCACCAAACTTTCACTTTGGGAGCAATTCTGAAATCACGAAAAAAAAATCTGCTGTTTGATACATTTTGATCAAGTAGATATTAACTTTTGTATTAAAGAGCAGTTTATTTTTTCGTGATTTGATTAGAGTTGGTCCCATAGTGAAAATTGTTCAGTTCAATGGTCCAAAGCACCTTAAGTTTGTTGGATTAGTTTTGAAACACCCTATATAAGAACGAAATTTGTTCCTCTATTATTAACTCTGAAAATATCTTGGACTATATATTATGCTGATAAGATAGAATGTTAAAAGTACACAAGACAAACATTGAAATATATAGATTGAAATATTTATAAACATTACAAGACATACAATAAATGTTACAGGCAAAACCCAAATTTGTAATTTTTTGTGAAAATAAGTAAATTCCAAGTTAGGTTTTACTAACGAATATTTTATGAATAGAAGAATTAAAAGTTTTCTCAATGAATTTCCAACCTAGTGAATAAATCAATTTCTAATCAAAATCGAGACAGATTTCGATCCATAAATTTATTACAAAATTAAATTTAAACGAAAAAATTTTGTAATAACTAGCCAGATAATCAGGTTTAGCCAGTAACACAAAATATAGGTAATACAAAAATGTATAGATAACGAAAACCAAGACTAGATTTTTAGACAGAAAAAAGAGAAATAAATTATTGCTGTACGATAATCTTCATATTTCCTCCGTCGCCGCAGTTTAGTAGTTAGTACCGGCATCGATGTGTAATATGTTTGATTCCTGGGTGACGCTAACGATACAACCAAGAATATCAAACATATCTCAACGACACGCGGTAGCCTTCAAGAAGACATGGCCGTCTTTTATGTTCTTCTGGATGCTCTGTGAGTAATTCTTCTTTGTGGAACATTTTTGCTGCATTTTTGTAGACGTTGTTGATGTAGATAAATTCAGTGAAGAATAGTTTTAAATAAGAAAAGTACATATACATAAATTTTCAATAAAACAAGAATATTCATTAGGGCTTATCATGTAAGGAGGATATTTGACAAACATTTTAAACATCTGTACAATAGTTTAATTTATTTATGTGTATCATAAATATCTCTCTCGACAATCAAATAAATTAATTTATAGAAAAATTGCATAGCATATTCATACGGCTCGGTTATACGTAAAAAGAATATCCTTCCTGCGTGATACTCCCACAAAATTAAATAGTTAAGTAATGAATTGGTAACACACAGTCAGGGAAACTAATAGCTATGCGAATCGACACCCTGCGTTTATGTACCGTGTTATATAGCATTGCAAACAATTGTCAAAGATTTGTGTTTTGAATGTACGGGCAGTTTTAATTGGTAGTTAATATGTTTAACAATAAAGTTCCCTGACTTTATTGTTGTACATTACAGGTGCAACATTCCCACCGACCTGCACTTTAACGCTCTTCCTAGGTCTGAGCGACTCCAGTTTCTTGGCGGCCGCGTCGATGGATGCGGCCGCGCCCAGCAGTTCGTTCTCAGCTATCACTGTAGGATCGTCCGGGTCCACCCAGTCAGAACCTAGTGGGAAAAAGAGGTAGTTGGTTTAACATGGGTTTTGCTTCTTCTCTGTATAACAAGAGGCATTGCAGTGATATTGACTATAAACTAGTAGATATGCAGAATACTCTTTTTTGGGAATCATTCAGGGCAGACGTGTTATTTTTCGGTATCTAGCCTGGTTATTTACTGTAGAAGTTTCGTCAATTAATAAAAATGGCTCCGATAAAATTATAATAAGAATCTTCGTCGTTGAAGGTTTATGCCCAGCTGTGGACGTCTTTCAGTTGCAATTATGATGAAAATCGTCGTTGCTCGTGCAAAAGCCGCTATGTGTTATTTAGTTATTTTCGGTTCTTTATGCAGTTTTAATCGTTATTTCAATACACACATACTGTATAAACAGCTATGTGATAAGTGCAATATTTGAAGAGTTAAGGAATGTAGCTATGTGATATTCATATATCGAAAGTTCCGTATAAACACGCTAAATGTTATAATTTATACAGCTGAAATAAGTTCACTAAAAACACATAGCGACTTTTGCATGCGCAACGACGAAATGTAGCGTTGAATAGTTTACCTTTGAGTAGCTCCGCAGTGGCGATGATGTCGGCAGTGGTGTGCGCCACGTGGCGCGACAGCTCGGGCAGCTGCGCGCGCGCGGTGACGTCACCGCCGGCCGCCGCCAGCACGCCCTGCAGCAGCGCGCGGTAGGCGCACGCGGCGGCGCGGCCCGCCGACAGCGTGCGCGCCTGCAGCTCCGCCGACTCGGCCGCGTGCGCGGCTCCCTGCAGGGGGAACATTTTAGATAAGTATATTCATTTTAAAGCTGAGGCTACAGTAGGCAGCGATTTGCGATGCGACTGGAAGAGCGAAACGAGAAAAAACATGGTATGGCTACATTACAAGCGAAAAAAAAAGCAATTTTCTAATAAATTCGCTTCAATTTCGCTCATGTTGATGTAGCCGATGCCGTGATTTCAGTAATGTTGTTCCTATCGCATAAAGAAATCAAAGATCGCTAGTAATATTTGATGTACGGTGTAGCCATATACGTGAGCATTCATTTACTTGTTTTAATCGCTCATTTGTCGCAGGTCGCGTCGCGGCCTAATGTAACCTCAGCCTTAATGTATATACAGCGAGAGGCCTGTGGCTAAGTAAGAACAGCCGCACGGGTCGATCGATCAGGTTAAGCTACGCTTGCCGCGGTCGGTCCGTGGATGGGTGACCATCTTCACATACCAAGATCCCTCCGTAACTCGAAAAACACGTTAAGCCGTTTGTTCCGGCTGTCATCCGTGGATCTTTGACAGTCGTTACGAGTCGTCAGAAGCCCGAATGTCTGACAACTAGTCTTACCGACAGGTTTCATATTACCCAGTGACTTGGATGTGGAGGTCAGATAGGCAGTCACTCCATGTAAAGTACTGGTACTCAGATGCATCCGGTTAGACTGGAAGCCGACCCCAACATAGTTGGGAAAAGACTAGGTAGATGAGATGATGTTGATTTTAAATGACCAAAATTATTCCGATAGATTTCTTATGGAGAAATAAAGTGAGTCATGACATCTCTTTTAGAGCTAACTACAAGACAAATAGCTTCCCAAATATGACCAATAAGTATACTAATAAAATTCACAACATATTTATTTGCAATAGCACATGTTTATTCAGTTATTTATTTATTTATTTATTTGTATTATTTAATAAATAACTTTTCTAATTAATAAATAAATTCTGCAAGAAACGCTTTATGAAACCTATTTAAAATTTCTTTATGCCTCTATCACCTTCATATGATTGATAAAACATTACGACGTTATAAATACATTTAGTGTTAAAATGCTTAGTTATTTATAATGCAAGCAGGCATATGGTGCTGCTTTTATTATGAAAATGTTTACTCATAATCTATAAAGACATTTGTAGGAATGGTCCATATTGGGAACCTGCTTCACGTGTTGTTTTACGGCCCACTCTCTCACAAACAGTGCCCGAGTCCCGGCAGTAGGAACACGCCACGCACCTTGCACACGACCAGCAGGTCCACCACAGTCTTGCGGCCCAGGTTGGCGGCGGCCGTGAGCTGGTCCTGCTTGTTGGCGTTGCCGGCCGACACTGCGCGCGCCGTCGCCACCGTCATCTGGCGCGTCACGCGGATCAGCTCCTCGGGGGTGGCGGCCGACTTGGGGGCCGAGGGCGACATGAGGACCTGTGGGGGGAAAGAACGTTAGTGAAACATAACATCTTACCCGATGAAGACAGGGGTTTGTAATACACCCAAATTTCACCAGATATATAAGGTGCTATAAAAATATCTGCCACGGCTGCAATGGGAGACAGTATTGTGTTTATAGATTACAATAGTGAAGAACTTTCGTACCCCAGAATAGTTAATTCAATTTGAGAAAATAAAGTAGTTTAATAAACATTGACTCTACTCTGCATAACGTGGTTCACAAATTACGCGCGATGTGTCGCTTCGTCAATGAAAACAACTGCTATCTCTTTCTATCTGTTCTGTGAATGAAAGCTGAAATCAGCTGACTAGTTCGTCACTATCTAACCTACTAGGTACGCAATAATACGCAGGCAAAAAAGTGTTTTAAAAGTGCAATTACTTACCAGCTACCGCATTCTTTCAAAAACCTGACGTAAATAAGATGATAAACTTCCCATCACACTTAAAACAGGCTTTGGACTGACAAGTTAGTGTAGGAATCGCATTTTTTTTTCTTATTATTTTTAAACAATAGGGGCTTAGATTAATATCAAATAACGATAAATTACAGTAACTTGGCGTGTTTAAAAGTTAATCATCTTATTTACAATAATTGCATCGTATTTACAGTTATTTACACACTCCCTACCTACTTATCTACAAAACTGTTGCACAAGTCCGCCTTCGCGTTGCACACAAATGTAGGCACGCTTACGTACATGTCTCTTCACTTTATTTAAGGCCAGGATCTTCGAGCGTAGTAGGCATTTAGCGTTACCTCCGTCCTCGCGTGGCAAATGCCGCGAAAGCGCAGTTCGAATGAACTCGCTGACCCCTGTCACGGTTATTTTTATAAGTAATAGTATTGTGAATCGGCCCTATTCTTGAAATATAGGGCTGCTCGTCTACAGTATTTTAATTTCATCATCCTACTTTAGTTTCTTTCTAGTTTTGTGATTGTAAATATTATATTTTTAACCGACTTCAAAAAAGGCGGAGGTTCTCAATTCGGATATTTCTATTTTTTTTTTATGTATGTTAGGGGGGGCATAACTCCATCGTAAATAGACAGATCTGCAATTTTTTTTTTGAAGTGAAAACTTCTTTAGCATCGTTGTGATGTGATTTGAAAATTTTATGAAACGAAAAAGCAACAGTAAAAAGAGACATGAGATTTAACGTGGGAGAAAATGAGATAGGAAGCATTATACAGTGTTTTTGTTTTTTATTATTACAAATAACATCACATTTAATCCTATGCTACTAATTTGTGGTGATGATGATGATGAGGATGATGGCGATGGCGATGGCGATGGTGATGGCGATGATGATGATGGCGATGGTGGTGGTGATGGCGATGGCGATGATGATGATGGTGATGCGATGGTGATGGCGATGGTGATGGTGATGGCGATGGTGATGTTGATGATGGTGATGGCGATGGTGATGGCAATGGTGGTGGCGATGGTGATGGCGATGATGGCAATGGTGGTGGTGATGGCGATGATGATGATGGTGATGCGATGTTGATGGCGATGGTGATGGCGATGGTGATGGCGATGATGATGGCGATGTTGATGATGGCGATGGTGATGGTGATGGCGATGGCGATGGTGATGGTGATGGTGAAGGATGGATGGATGGATGGATGTTCTTTAGCATCGTTGTGATTTGAAAGTTTATGAAACGAAAAAGCGACTAAAAAGAGACATGAATTCATAAGATTTAACGTGGGAGAAAATGAGATAGGAAGCATTATACAGTGTTTTTGAAGGTTTCATTTCTACCACGTGTGAATTGCACACATGCTGTTTTTTTTTATTTTTGTAAAGATCTGATGATGACTTTCAGAGACAAACAACGGAACTCTTCAATAAATGCCAGCAAATCAACCGCGATTGCTGCTATAGCATATGTAATCGCAATCACACAACATAACATCACGCCTGTACCCTTCAAAGGGTAAAGCAGATGTGTTCAATAGCTTTGTTACTGATATTCACATAGCAAGTAGTGACATATGAATTTGTTTGGGGTAGGTAAGTACAACTAAAAAGTGAAAAATAAAAACTTTTTTACAAAAAAAAAAAAAAGACTTCCAAAAAAAAAAAACACTACAAAGTGAAAAATAACTTTAGTTTCGAAAGTCGGTGTCAAAAAATGAAAATATATTCTTCACGTTGTAGTGTTTTTTTTTTTGAGTCGGTTGTTTTTTTTGTAAAACACTTTTTTTGGTTGCTTGAATTCGTCAATCAGTTTTTTTAATTAAATCTACTAATCAAAAACACCACAATACGTATTTTTATTGAACTCTTCCTATTTCATTCACAACGAATTTCATATTTTTAAATAAAAAAACAGCAAGTGTGCAATTCACACGTGGTAGAAGTGAAACCTTCAAAAACACTGTATAATGCTTCCTATCTCATTTTCTCCCACGTTAAATCTTATGAATTTACATGTCTCTTTTTACTGTCGCTTTTTCGTTTCATAAACTTTCAAATCACAACGATGCTAAAGAACATCCATCCATCCATCCATCCATCACCATCGCCATCGCTATCACCATCGCCATCACCATCTCCATCACCATCATCATCATCGCCATCGCCATCACCATCGCCATAACCATCGCCATCACCATAGCCATCATCATCATCGCCATCGCCATCACCATCGCAATCACCATCACCATAACCATCGCCATCACCATCATCACCATCGCTATCACCATCGCCACCACCATCACCATCGCCATCGCCATCACCATCGCCATCATCATCGCCATCACCATCGCCATCACCATCGTCATCGCCATCGCCAACACCATCACCATCATCATCACAAATTAGTAGCATAGGATTAAATGTGATGTCATTTGTAATAATAAAAAACAAAAACACTGTATAATGCTTCCTATCTCATTTTCTCCCACGTTAAATCTTATGTCTCTTTTTACTGTAGCTTTTTCTACTGTAGCTTTTTCGTTTCATAAAATTTTCAAATCACAATAATGCTAAAGAAGTTTTCACTTCGAAAAAATATAATATTTTACCTATACAATCACAAAACTAGAAACACAAACTCAAAAACTCAAATTTTGCAATTGAATATAAACCTTATTCCGTTGTAGTAAAGTTGAAAATCTATTACAGATATTACGATAATTGTAAATTTATGGTACCGACCTGCTACTGCGAGTACTGTGACGAAAGCAAGAGAACCTATACAACTACAATATTATTCTGTCGCGTCGTCTTATAAGTGGGTAGTTATAAATACGTAGAAAAATAATAATCAAAATTACCTTATTTTTTTTTAAGCTTTGCAGTTCAATGCTGAACGTTTTTTTTCTTTCTTCTGTTTTTATTCCCCATAATTTAATCTTAATTATCACTATATTACAACTATATTATAACAAACTAATATTTAGTTTAATTATTAATACTAGAACCTAAACAATATTTACAGACTGAATTTTGAAACTAATACACAAACACGGAAATTAACTAACAATATTATAACGTATATTTCGATCGATTAGCGGGAACGCGGCGAGCCAGCAAAAGCGACACAGGTCCTACCTCGGTAACGCCCGGCGGGCTACTGAAGTGAAGCGCGCTTTTTAGATTATATCTTGTTAAGACAATAAAAATCAGTTTTGAGAAAAATTAACCGTAGAATGTTCTACTATACATCATTGCCTATTTTTTCATATATTTTTTGCGAGTAAAAGTTAAGTCTACTTCAAATGCGACTTGAAAAACGATTAAAAACTTCGCTGTTTTCGATTTGTTTGCGATTTTTTATGATCGAGTGAAGTTGTAAATATCGTGTTTTGAACCATAGAATAATCAAGAATGTTAGTTAAACTATGCCATATATTTTTTTCAGATTAAAACAAAGAATATTTGATTGTTTAATGTTGAATCAAAAATAGGTCGATTCCGAGATTTCCGAGAGTCCTGGCCTTAATGTGTCCGTTTCACTTTTTACTTGCCTAAATGCGCGTTTGATGCGTCTTTTTAGTTCTTCCACACTTCTAATGTCATGTCCGGTTTGGCCGTACACAAGGTCCTTTACACGACCCCACAAAAAAAAGTCTAGAGGGGTTAAATCCGGCGAGCGAGGAGGCCACGGCACTGGCCCTCCTCGGCCTATCCACCTTTCACCGCCGTACCACACACCGTTTAAAAATTCCCGTACGCTGATGGCGAAATGAGGTGGTGCTCCATCATGTTGAAAGTGCAGCCCTCTTATCTCTTCAAGAGGAATACGTTCCAACATTCTTCTTACACGGTTTCGTAGTAAGCGAAGATACGTGTCTCCGTTCAGTCTGTCCAAGAACACTGGTCCTAGAATTCTGTTGCCGAGTATCCCGGCCCACACATTAGCACTAAACCGAGTCTGAAAGTGGTCAGGCCGCACAACACGAGGATTCGCCTCAGTCCAATAATGCGCATTGTGTATGTTGAACATACCAACCCGTGTGAATGTGGACTCGTCAGTCCACAGAATGTTTCGGCGTTCTTCTCGCATCCAATTACAAAACGCGAGGCGAGCCGCGTAGTCATGTGGATGCAATTCCTGTACCCTTGTGAAGTGGTAAGGATGAAGCCCTTCCCGATTTAAAAGTCGCCACACGTAGTTGTCGCTCACGTCGAAGACTCGAGCAGCATCCCTGGTGCTCGCAAGAGGATGACGCCGGAAGAAGTCCAACACTTCCTCTTCGAGTTCGGCAGAATATGGAGGCCTGCCTGCGTCAACCGGAGGCGGGTCAAAGCGGCCGTGTTCACAATATCTGTATACGGCATCCAGAATGGTATGATGACTCACTCGCATACCAAACCTCTGCTGGTATAAGTTTACTGCATGCGCAGTTATGGAGTTACACTCGCGGTAGCACAATACCATTTCAAGATATTCTTGATTGGAATACCGTCGTCTGGGAGGCATTTTTAAAGGAAGCGCGAACGATTTTCCCGTTGCTAACCGAACTAACTTCCGAGCGGGCGGGGGGCGACTGGCGAGCGGGCGGTCGGCTCGGCTGGCGCGTGCGACGAACGGGGTAGTGCGGGTGAGGAGGGGGCGCGCGGGGCTGCGCTTTGAGTTTGACCGACGCGGCGACGAGTGGCCGGCGCCCGGCGCGCAGCGGCATTGTTTGATATGGCAACAGTGTATGAATGAACGGCGCCGGCGTTTTGCGAAACGATTGAATTGTATTCGGTTACGGTGCGGTGCGGCAACAGCTTACTAAGTCTACGTGATGGTTTTATGCGAATAAATCAATTCAAATTTATACGTACAATTTTTTGTATGAAAAAAAATATGACAAATGATCAATAATTTATCTTTACTATTGTAATCTATAAACACAATACTGTCTCCCATTGCAGCCGTGGCAGATATTTTTATAGCACCTTATATGTTTAAGATAGAATAGACAGCGAGTCTATTGCAGCCAGAAATCCAAACTCACATTACGTCAATATTCCCTGAAGGATTAGCCAAAACATGTGCATATACTACATACCCATTTAATACGAGGCGATTATTACCGTTTACTGGACATAATAAATCGAATATTTATTCTGCGAATTTCTAAAGAAAAAATCCAATAAAATTTCGACTTGGGAGTCGAACCCAGCCTGGGCCACTCAGTAGTCCCGCTTTACCCTTGTGACCACTAGACCCTACGTAGGCGTACTATTACTACACATGCGAAAGTAGTTGGTTTGCCCTTCTTTCACGCAGCAATGAATCGACGTGATTGTTTGTGCATAGCCATAGTTTTTGGGCCTAAGAGTGACAGAGACTACAATTTTTCCCCGAAAAATGCATGTAATTTCTTTTGAATAGTCCACGGGGGCAAAGCCGCTGGTAAAAATCTAGCTTATTAATATAGACCATTGATTGAAAGATGAAGATGAAACCGATGAATAAATACACAAAATATAAACAAGTTCCCTCCTTACCTCTATCTCCTGCGATATAGCTTCAATGGTAGACTCCAGCGCCCTCGTGCCGCGCGTATGTTCATCCTCCACAGCCTTCACGGTCTTCAGCAGAGATGTCACGTTGGTCACCATCACCTAACGGATACATACTGTTACTGAGGGAACTCTGTGGGATAGGTGCTTATCTGATCAATGTTTTAGGGACAGTCGTGAAAACAAATTAAGTTCTGATGTGGAGTTTCATGCCCATTCTTCTCCATACGAAACTACTAGAATCAATTCTATCTTCTAGTAAATGTTAACATTTAAGAGTGCTTTTTATATGCCTATTTGAAATAAATGATTTGACTTGGAACCGTATTATACTTTTCAAATGCATTACACGTTAGACAACTATCAACTTTGATCATATATGAATTAAATTGATTTCAGAGTGACAAGTAGTGTTCAAGTATGGTAGTGTTCTGAAAAAGCGATCGCCATCTGTTTTTTGCAAAGCTAAAATATCTCATGTACAAATATTGGGAGGTAAGGCAGAGTAGACTCTAGCAATATAAATTGAAGTTTTTATCACGTTCAAAACAGTTTTTTAAATAAAAATAGATACGCTTTGTGAGCTCCTAAATGAATTAATTAATTTCATTTCAATTTTTTGGCTTGCAAACTAGTGTAGTTACGATAAAAACCCTAAATAAATGCTTTTCGTAAGTAAAATATACCTAATTTCAAGCATTCTTCATCTGTGGGTGGACATAAACTACTAAACGCTACCTGATACGATTCTTACATATTTCTTTTACGTTCATACGTTTAGTTCGTAAATATGGCTGTTCTTAAAACAATGATCAGAAAATCACCAAAACATCCCAACTGAATTATCATTTATATAATAAATTATTAAACAACAATAATGTTTTAATAAAATTAAACTAAAAAACATGAATTTAAAGCTTTGGGTTGCCAACTAGAAATTAGGATTTTTTAATACGAAATATTAAAAAAATGAGAAAACCCGTTAGCTAAACGACATAAGCGCCATGCTATAGCTGTAACCCATAAGCTTTCAAAAAAACACCATAAATATATAAGAAAATAATCTTTAAAAAATACATACATAATTTATATAAGGGTAGGACCAGAAAAGCGTAACGCTGCGTAATTTACGCCGCTCAAAATGAGCAACCAAAATTACGCCGCCGAAAATGAGCTACCGAAATTACGTCGCAAAAATCAATCTCGATCAAATTTCGGCTTATTTAGAGCTGAGTATTTTACGCCCTGATCCCAGCCTTTTCATAGATATTTGTTTGTCAATATTGGACCGTATGGCAGCTGATATGAAAGCTTGTGGTTTGTGTTATAGACAGATGACAAGCAGGCGTCCTCTTGAACCGGACACCATGAGTTGATGGCTACCATGACATGATTCCTATGGGAAATGTGTTTAGGAGACGACTTCTTCGAAAACGACCTAAGAAAAAAAATCCTTAAAATATCTTTCGAAGATAAAAAAAAACCTTATATACAAAAAGCTATTAAATGTATGAACTAATTGAATAGTCAATTTTAATATAAAAAATTACACATTTAAACTTAATCCTTCTTTTTTTCTTCTTAACAATAATCGAATCGGCTTTATCTGAGACTCGATATCAAAGCTACAATATTGTTTTAATTCTAGTTTTTCTAGACCACATTTTTAGTAACTTATTGTAGTATTTATTTGATATTTAAGTACTACTGTATTCATTCTAGGCCTATATTTTCCCACTGCTGTTCAATTTCTTAAGAGGCTACGAAATGCATTTGTATCTAAAACACTTCAAAATTCAATGACAGGAAAAAGATACACAGACATCATCTGCCTAGCCCTTTCCCAACTATGTTGGGGTCGGCTTGCAGTCTAACCGGATGCAGTTACACAGACATATTGTCAATATGGAGTTCTGAAACAAATAGATGTAGAAGCTAGGACACTGGTCAGGGTCATGCCACACTGAGACATAAAAACTAAACACATTTCGAACAAGTGTGACGATGAGAATGACGGAAGCGAGTTAGTTTGTGCGGCGGCCGGTTTTTGCAGCATTTACTTTCCTATACCATAATCAGCATATAATGTTCCCACTCAGACCTCTCCTCTGTGGGAGAACGGGGGCTGTAATTCACTACGCGTACACAGTGCAGGGCGGGGTGGATACTTCGGATCAAATCATCTATTTTGCATAAATATGTGTAATTAAAACACCTTTTTGAATTTACCAATGTAATCAAACAATAATGTATTTAAGATTTAGAATTAAGATTGTAAATGAGAGTGGTATTTATTGTCAGAATATTTTTTCTTTTGACAATAGTGTTTTAACTAGTATGAAGCGACTATTGAGAAAAAAGAGATAATGTGAAACAGATGAGCTGTAAAAATGGCTTAATTCATAATTTTTAATAAGATTTCTTCGGTGATGGTATTTTTAATGATGACATGTCTTAACACCCCAATACCAATACAAAAAAAAAAACAATATAAAAAGCTTTACAACAGCGTGCAAAATAAAATCACAGTGCAAAACCGACCGCCACACGACAATGACTTGAGAACCAATGAGAAGCCTCCACACCATGCTCGGCGTGCGCAGTAGCGATCAAATTCAAGTATATCTGACCGATTCATCGTCGTTCCTCGTCACTGCCTCCGTCTCCTTAAACCGATCATTCTTGATCTCGTTTAACATCCGTAGTTGTTCTTCCATTCTTGAATTCGGTCTCGATCGCGACTGACTACGCATCAGAGAGCGAATCCTCTCTATATCTTCATAACTCTCAGTTTTATTAAGTATCCTTTCGTAAACATTCCACCAGTTGTCAATAGAGCCGAATTGTTGCTCGCGACTTTTGAGTACGTCTTCGTAAATTGTCCACCAATTGTTTGCGTAGTATTGGAGAGGGTAGGTGCGAGTTAGGTCTAAAATTTCGGGGGTATTTTGAGAGTTTTCCGGGTTAGATCTTGTTGATTTTATTGTATCCGTATTGTAGGTTATATGGTGGTTGATATTCCGGTGTAAACTGTTCGTTGAGTAAACATTTGTTGTAGTAACTTTTTTGTTAATATCTTGACGATTTTCGGAGATTATATTTTCTTTATCCCTGAAATCTTTTTTGTATTTTCTGATAATTTCTTTGTAATATCTTTCGAGTAGGCACAGTTCCTCGTAAGTATATTTGCTTGTATCAATTTGTGAGTAGACATTCAGTATTTCTTGGACGTCGACTTTTTTTCTGCGATCGATTTTAATGTTCGACAGAGCTTTTAGCTGTTCGATAAGAGGATCAAATCCTTTATAGATAAAGTCCTTTTTAGCGAATTCGATGAGTTTTAAAACCATATCTTCGTATTTTTTGTTATATTCCAAGTCCTGGTTATCAGCTTTGGACTTGTCGACTTCTTCGATGAAATTCTGTAGAGTATGTTTCTCGTTCTCAAATCTATCGAGTTGAGCTTGAAACTCGCCGAGAACTAGTTCATGTCCGCTGAATCGCTCCAACTCTCGTCTAGTTTCATCCATTTTGTCCAGATTTCTCTTGGCTAGAGCTTTCCACCATTCTGTGTCATCCTTGAACATATTCCAGAATTCCATTCTGACTTTTCTCGTCGTTGTGTTGACGTCTGAAACGTCTTTTGTCACAGTTTTTGTCTTTACCTCGGGTTTGACGACAATTTCTATGGTTTCCTCTTTCTGCCTCTCTTCTGGGCTAAGCATTTGTTTGATAGCCTCTGTCGCTTCAGGAGATGTGGTCTGAATATCCAAGCTTACTGGTCTGACTTTTTTGAGTGTAAAAACAGGACTTTTTAATTTAACATCTTCTAACTTTGGCTTTTTCGGAGGCACAGTTTCGATTTTGACTTCAGTTTTGACGTTGATCTCTATTTCAGTGTCTATGTTCTCAATGACAGCAGATAATCGTTTCATTTCCGTATCCAAATCATTGTTAGCTTTCATTCTTTGTATCTTGTCTATTTTACGCTTATCTTCGACTCTATCGCCAATATCTTGTACAAGATCTGCTAGTTTTTTGACCTCTCCTAAGAGAATGTTCTCACCGTATTTAAGTACCCTCCAATCCATATCTAGCAAGCTATTGGTAGCAGCCCGATTGTACCTTTCATTTAAATCATCATTCTTATGGCTCCTAACAGGCGGTATGGTCATCAAATTCTCAATATACGTGATGACCTCTTCGCAATTATCATGGAAGATACTCGGGGAGACGTCATCGTCTTGGCTTGAGTAGTCGAGGAGTTTGATCAGTTCATCTTCTTGGTCTGATAGGAATATGTCAGTTTCGGAGTCAGCCGAGTTATAGTCGCTTCGCAAGAGGACGGAGCGCCTGTTGGGGCGGGGAATGGTGCTGGCTTTGAGGGGGAGGCTCCAACGACGAGTGGCATCCGACAGCCGCTAAGAAAAATACCAGCTCAGTCCAATATTGACAGACGAACACAATGTGGCGGTAAACCGAGTGGCGGCAATATAGCCAGATGGAGGGTATATTGCCGCGTTACCATATACAACAACACAAATGTCATGGAATGCAAATGTTCCTTTGTTTTATTTATAGAGGTTTTTTAACGGTTTTTTGGTATCACATTGCACCAAAAAAATATTGCAGCACTTGTGAATACCATACTTTCGAATCTTACTTTAGTTTTTAGGACTAAAATGAATCGAGAAGCAAATAAAGGAAGAAGAGTAATAAAGAAAAAGCTTTTTATTTACTTAAAAGAAGTCTTCACAAGTGACAAAATAGATTTTTGAAACAGTGCATGTCATTTGAACGTCTAAATTTAGCATTTATTTTGCGCGTTGCCAAAAATAATGTTAAATACAAAGAAAAAAATGTTAAAAAACAGATGTTCAAGTGTTTAAAAGAATTTTGTCTGTTTCCCTTGATATTAATCAAAAATTTAGTTTTTGTTCCATAATTTGCCAAATTAGACCAAAAAGAAAACTTAATTTACAAGTCTACTAGTACTACATAAGCGACGATTAACTGCAAAAAAAACATGGAGTGTCGTTTCTATTTACAATAAATAACAACAATAAAATTAAAAAAGTAAAAGTGCTGTCGGATATTTTTCTGGCAAAAATTCAAATATTGAATTAATTGAAATATAATCAAAAACATGATAAGCGTGCAGTGTAACATAATTATAACACCACGCTTGTAATTCCCGTAGGGTAGGTAGAGATATCAATAGTACACCAACATTTCGCTAGACGTTTTAGATCCCACGTAATAGGAGCTTATTGCCATCAACCAGGCGCTAATCTGGAGTTCTGGACTCCAGCGAATTCTGCTGAATGCGAATTGCTGGACAAAACTTAATAAGATCTCAGCTGACTACCGGGGTACCCAGGACCTCACACTGAGCAGTATTGATTACCAACGAGGCTGTGTTGGTGTTTTCTACTATCATTAAATATTTGAATAAATGCCAGAAATATCCGCTGCCATTATTATCAACCGGGCCGCTACACGGCCCCTTACCTTGGCGGCGTGCTTGAGGCGGTGCATGTCGGGATGCGCCACGTGCTTCCCGCTGGCGGCCGTGGTGGCGCCGGCCAGGTCGCGCAGCGCCGCGGCCACGTCCCGCGCCGCGTGCAGCAGCAGCACCTGCGGCTCCGGGCTGCCCGAGCCCAGCGACATGGCACCCAGCTTCACCACCTCGCACAGCTGGACTGCGGGGAGGGAACTCTGTTACACAAGAGGAAGCAGAATAGCCTATCCACGCGACACGCATACATTGTTCTGTTTGTAATTGTATTGTGGCATTCAAGATGTGTCAACGTCATAACAGAAAAAAAATTCCAATCTAGACGCAATCTGATATAGCAAGAGTTTATGCGTAAATAAAAATAAATGTACAAAGACGGCCTTAATGCCTTACAAGTTGTTTACATATTTGGAAACCAAAGCTCAAACGTAGTGTAGTTGTTGGTAGAGTTATGGACACGAGCCCGTCTGACCATTACCATGTATTCCTCAACAGGATAGGCAGAGGTTTTTATGTTGGTAACTTACCAATAGTGCTAACAGCACTCTGGGCGGCGGAGGCGAGTTGTTCCTGTGTGCCGGCCGCTCCGCCCACCAAGGTCTTGGTGTCTTCCACCAGGGTCTTAGCTGTTTTGAGGATATTCTCGCGATGGTCAGAGAATGTGTCTGTTTCTTTCTCGGAGTGCAGGGTTCCTGGGGAATGAGACGAAATATTGGTGATACTGTGTCTTTTTGTTGCGATTTTAAGAGGTTAGATTAAAGTCAAAGCATTTATTTCAAATAGGCACATAAAAGGCACTTTTCATCGTCAGAAATTACAACAAAATAGAATTGATTTTAGTCGCCCATTCCAAAAGGTAGTTTTCGTATGGAGAAGAATGGGCAAGAAACTCCACCGTTACTTTTAAAATGTTTTACAATATTTCTATGATGATTTATGGAATCGTTAAATTGTTCTTGTTATATGCTATTAAAACTAAAATAAAATGGAATGGACTGAAATAAAACGGTAAAAATGATACTTTGAATTACTGTGGAAGGTTTTTGAATCCCAACCCCTTTCTTGTCATATAACCTGTCGTGACATGTCGTACTGAGACGACTATGAATAGACATCTAATCAAGAAAGACGGCATGCTGCGCAGACCACTAATAAATTGGGATGAGCGCAGGACAACGGTGATATTGTAAGTGTTCCTCACCAGCGCTCGCGAACAGGATGGTGGTGTCGAGGTCGCCGATGATGGCGGCGATGGTGGCGGCGGCGTCGATGCACGCCTGCGTGCCGCGCGAGCCTGCCTGCAGCGCCGACAGCACTGCCACCACCTGCGGGACAGGTGGGTCAAAGACGGTTCTTCGGCAGTGCAATGTTTAGCAAGGTAGTTTGGTCCTTGATCACATCAATATCGAAAAACTTTGCATAGTTAATAAAACCATCCGCCTGGTGTAACGTTGCTAAGGGCAGAAATATGTATGAATGTCGCGAATTTCAAAAGCCATTTTCTGCTCATTCTTATGAAATTCTGCTTTCGCTCTACTCACGAGTTATTAAACGTTCTTCACTCTGTCAATCTCTCCTGAAAACGTTTAAGCCCAAGAAGCAATTAGTTACGCCTTTTCTTCATAGCTAAGGCACTGGGAAGGACGCGTTTAGGAGGCTGTCTATATCATTTATCATTCTCAAAATGCTGATTCTCAGCCTAATATGAATAAACATTTTATTATAGATTTAAAGTTGTCTGTTTGACCAATTTTGCTCATGGAAGCTATAAGTTGTATTGTGCTATACATTACCTTCTCGTTGACAATCTTGGCGGCGTCTGCGACGGCGCGCTGGTTGGTGGGGATGGCGGACAGGCGACAGTGCCCTCCTGCCTTTATTAGTTCCGACACTCCTTCGCCCAGCTCAACTACTGCTACACGGATCCTGTAGAAAAGATATAAATTAGACAATAATAATAATAATCTTTCTTTATCATTATTCGGTCGAGAATGTTGGCCCAAGGTCTCCCCAGGCGCCGCCACATCGACGGATCCAGTGCTCTCCGCATCGATTATATAAATAAAGGATTTATTTCTTCGTATTTGTCTCAATTTGGTTTCCGTTTGAGCTAGTTTTCATAAATCCTTACATAGTACAAAACAAAGTCGCCGAAGTGTCTGTACGCGCATAACTTCCGAATGACTGCACCAAATTGGATAATTCTTTTTTGTTGTGTTCGGTATTGCCAAGACAAAGATTGTGTGAAAGAAAATTGAAAATCGAAAGTAACTCTGTCTGTACCTATGTTACCTTTTCACGCCTAAACCACTGAACGGATTTCGATAAAATTTGGCAGATAGATTGCATCCAGGGGAAGAGCATAGTATAGTTTTTATCCCTATATTTCCACGGCATCTGACACTAATGCGGAGAAACCGCGGGGCGCTGCTAGTCTTATATATAAGACATGTTTTCTTGCTAAAATTGTTTTTTATTAGTATTTAAGGCTCTCTTCCTCCACAATACGTCTTTTATTTCCTGTCTGTATTCGTTTATGCATCGATTTTGTTGTTAACTATAAAGACTAACCTGTTAGCGACATCTCCGTTAGGTGTGGTGGCGGAGGCGCCGACACTGTCCTGTGCAAGCTGTTCGTATTTCTGACACATCTCGTTACCGAGCTGGACCAGGCGGCTAGCGTCTGTAGCTGACTTCGCAGTCTGTGGTAAAAAGTAATAATTACACATACTAATTGAACATTGTACAGGTATCGACTATGTTGTGTGTGAATTTGTAAAGAAAAGTAATTAATTTTTTTTTATTCTAGAAGCTTGGAAAGCGGTTTTATTAAGAGGTGAATAACATGTTTTACATTATATTGAGAATCGCTAATTCTTCTTCAATAAATATGATGCAGTCAAAACAAGCGCAACATCCACCATAGACTGATGATGCTGACTTTTTCGGTTCTTTCTTTGTTTTAGGTTAAAAAAAAATTGCGCAAATGAAGAAAGTATGCTCGCACGTTCTTACGATAATTAATTAAGAGTAAAGGCATCATCCTCTCTTTCTTTACATCACCAAACACCTCATAAACATTACTTTGTAGAACTTATTCGACACAAAGTGGTGACATATTTTCATAAAACAATAATAATAATCTTACCATGTCTGTAGCAAGTCTGGAGATCTCCTTGGCAGCGCCGACCATCCTGGTCTGATAGTCCACGAACGAATCCGTCTCATCGTACGTTCCGATGAGTGACATTCTGTGACAAAAAAAATTGATCATGTTCAGTTATTTTAAAGAGGGGAGGACATAAGAGGTCACTAAAAGTCTGTGGCAAAATTAAAGCGTTATACAGAACATCGCCAACCCGTCTTGCGCAAGCGTGGTGATCAATGTTCGTGCCTTCTCTGTGTAAGAAGAGATGTTTGCCCAGTAGTGGGACAGTTACAGGCTGGTAATATTATAAAAGAGAACGCGGTTTCATAAAACCAGGTGTCCTAACTCCTATTTGTGAACCGGTGTCGTCAGGACTGCCTTGGATTGTTTTCTTTTTGAATCGTTTTTTGAAGTGAAAACTTTTTTAGGCGCGGTGGGCATTTTTTGAGATGGGAAAAACCATTGAACTCGCGGTACTGTTACCGTAACCGACACCGCAGGTGTTTTGTTTATAAGACGATTAAAAAAAATACACACGTAATTGTTCAAGTTTTCACTTCTGTCAGCACTCCCGGTGTGCCACTGTTTTTTTCTCAATACTACGATTAACATTTAACATCAGTTTTGACAGCAGTTAACTCACTATAGGAATCGGTCTCCCAATGATCGCTCATAGAACTGCTAACATCTACTTTTATTTACCTAAATTTTAATTTACTCATTGTTAATTTATTACGTTAAGTATATTTGCACTGTCTAGCCCGAAGCACAGGTTCAACCTACGAGTAGTTCAGGCAAATTAGCAACTGTGCTTTATTTTAATGATTACGGTATTTATTATAAATGTGTCCCTTTTATAAACAAACGATTTTATTATATTTTATTTATTATATGCAATAGTTATCACCCCTCTTAGTAGACGGATATAGAGTCGATAGAATACGAATATTTTAGTAACTTTCCCAGATGGAAGTCAGTCACAAACAAATAAACAGACGCAGATCATTGGACGTGACCTATATACCGCGCGCGAACTTCTCGCTAATTTACTACATGGAATGGTCAGGGATGCCAAGCATTGTTGGCGTACAAGTTCGTCTTGTAAACAATTACACTATTTGCGCTGTAGCATGGTGCGGGTGACAGTTTCAGTAACATTTCGTTTCACTCTTGAAAGTTGCCGCGATTTACAATTTATGACTTAATATTTCAGTTGTACCACATTCGTAATATATTAAATAATTAATAACTGTAGTAAATTAAATTAAACCCAACCAGAATGTTCTAATCAAGAAATAAAATCAAATTGAATGAAAAATTAAGCAAAGTGTTATGCGTATAACGTAACGCCATAGACGTATTTAGTGATGGGATGTACTGCTACGATGGATAGTCGATATTTTTTATAATAAAAAACGTATATTGTGCGTAGGTCAATTTTTATTTTTAAAAGGTCTAATTATACAACAGAACATTTATAGGGTAAGGTTGCTTAAAAGGTTGCTAAAAAAAATACATGTTATTCGTCTAAACTCATATCAGAGTCAGGAACATCTGAATTGTCACTCAATTCATCATCTGAATCTGTGACGGATATTATTAACGATGACTCAATTATGTTGTCAATATGTATGTCACGATCCCAATCAGACATAAAACATTTATATTGACAAGTTTATACACGTAGCACACACGTAGTTACACTGCACAACTGAATAATACACTAATTTTCATAACAATATTAAAGAGAACTAGATTCACGCTGCGAGTATCGTTAGCGATAAAAATGAATTGCATAACCTCACATCCCTATGTACGTGGTACTGACAAATGTCAACGTCATACGGGCAACTGTCACCCGCACCATGCTACAGCGCAAATAGTGTAGTGGTAGTGTCTGTTATCATGCCATAATCATACGCACAACTGAGAATAAATTCCTAGCTTGGAGTTAAGATTTTATTTTCAATAATTTCCATCAGGAATTTCTCAGTAGCAGCCGGGAGTGTGGATTTGTACCCGGCTGATGGGAATAGGCTCCCCCCTATTACATGAAACTCAAACATAACTGGGGAAATATAGATGTACTATAGATACACCTCTGTATAACCGTTCGAGATATTTATCTATATTAATTTTATAAAGCAGAAGAGTTTGTTTGGTTGAACGCGCTAATCTCTGGAACTACCAGTCGGATTTGAAAAATTCTTTTTGCATTTGATAGCCCAATTCTTGAGGAAGGCTATAGGCTATTTAACATCACGCTATGACCTTTAGGAACCGAGCAAAAAGAAAAAAGTCAGAAATAACGCTAAGCAAAAACGAAGTAATAACGCGGGCAGGCGATGCGATGCGACGGGGTGGGTCGGAGTAACAAGAAATTTCACGCGGACGAAGTCGCGGGCAGAAGCTAGTTTTTCTAATAAAAATCCAACAACCTTTAGCAAGCATGGTGATCAATACTCGGTAACTTCTCTGGAAAGAGACTTGTGATCTGCCATGCTGACGTTATGTCTGTTATAACATAAGCATAACATCACGTCTGTAATTTCCGAAGGGGTAGGTAGTTGTGTTATCTCGCCAGATATGTATGTTTTATTTATTGCGAAATTGACCTGCTCTTGACCTCGACCTTGCTTAATGGATGAGGTCTACGATGGGACGAGCGTGCCCAGAAGATGCCTGTCCACTTTTGCTTGAAGGGTTATTATGTGGAAGGGAACACAGACGCTAGCATAGAGTTCCACACTTTGGCTGTGCGCATAATTTTGCAGGAGAAGCGCAGAGTACGACAGGTCGGGATATCAACCAAGTGCGAATTGAACCCTGCAGGAAGTCCGTCAGTGAGAGAGTTCCTTGTGATACCAGGCGAGCCTATTGACTAATATCCTAGTGCTAATTCTAGCACCCCTATTTTTAGATAAATATAATCACATGCAGGCCTAACCTTGAGATGTTGCGACTTCAAACGCGGGCAACGTTAAATCTGTTAAAATAAAGTTAACGATCACGTCTGTACGGTAACGTGGTCGCCAGTCACGCGACATTCACAGAAACTCTGGGGTTTATTTACTGAGAAATTTTATAAAATTCTGTGTTTTACTGTCTACTAGATCAATATAATATTGGCGATGTCCAGATGTAAGAACGTTTACGACAAATTTGCAATATTTTGCCTAACACTATGGAGAAAGCGTATGTACAATTTATCGGTGAACTTTTCCGATTTCTATACAATTTACTTGTTATTTCCCAATGTTAAAAGTCAGCTTGCAATTTAACCAGATTTCTATCTCCATGTCGATTTCGAATCAAAATTGACCTCATACCATAATTATGAATTAGAAATTATAGTCATGATAATATTTATGGGTATTTGATCATATATTCATAGAAAATTAGTAAATGTCACATTCTCACATTAAAATCAATTTATGTAATGAGTGCTTCATCGGAAGTATAAATAAGGGGGCAAATGGCAACTCGATATCAAAATAAACAAATAATACTAACTTCAATTTATCCATGTTATACGCTTGACTATGAGACTCCAGTTAACACAAGTATAATCTCCAAAATTTCACAAAATATAACAATAATACTAATACACAAATTGGATCTCAAAATATCATTTAATAAACACTACACTATCATTCATTTACTCTTAAAACCACAATAATAAAAAGAAAGTTAGTTATAATTTTGCTAACCACAAAAAAACCGCACTAAATATACTTCATATTTGACACTAAACTTTAAACAACACGGCGTAAAAACTGTAACAGATTAAGTCGCGGTTAAACCTTGCCTCGCAGCGAGCGACCTAACTCAACTGAACGTTATAGTAAACAAGACTTGCGTATGCGCTTACGCAGTTAGTTATATCGATAATCTAGATGCGCTATATCTAAATTATCAATGTAACTACGTAAGCGCATAGTCTAGACTGATTGAAAGACTTACAACCGGAAAGTCTAGATCTGTAAATCTGCTGCCAATTCCCTTATTAGCACGAAATACTAATGAAATGCACTGACCGACTGTAAATGCTGTAATTAAAGCATTTATGCTTTCATGATGCACCAACCCGGACTGGTCCCGCGTGGTGGATTACGATCTACTTCCTCTCACAGACAGGAGACCTGTGTCCTAGCAGTGGGAACATTATAGGCAGTATGCTATGCTTTTAGAACAAAGAATTGTGATTTGTTGAATGAAATAACAAAACCATTGATTTTTAATAGGTTTTTTTATCTTCACAAAGAGCTCCTTCACAAAAACCTTTCTATTCATTTGTTTTTGCTTAGGCTACAGCGCATTCATAATCTACCTAATGTTTCCCCAAGTTCAAGTCGGCTTCCAGCCAAACCAGATGCTGCTGAATACCAGTATTTTACCTGGAACGACTGCCTATCTGACCTCCACACACAGTTACTGAGTAACCCCTTAATAAGACTGGTATTAATGATAAATGAATTTTGTATTTTGAGAGGTCTTGAAGACTTGAAGTCATAATAAAAAAAAAGTCCTCTAGACCGTGTTTCTGCCACGGCGATCAATTTCAAGCGGAGACTAGCCATCGGCGCGGAAGATATTCTAGTGCAGGAGTTTGTGCGCACACGCAGGTGTACTCTCTCTTCCTTCACTCTCATTGTCAAGTCCAAATACATTGTGTCAGACAATCTGTAATGTAAAAAAATTACAGTCTGGTGCTACGGTGCATTGTTGACCATTCGTATGACGTCATATAAAACTATGGACAAAAATAATACCATCTTCAGTTAGATCATCGACAAGCAAAGAGTTGGCGCGATGCCAAATGCAAGTCTTATTGAACCAGAGACTACTTAAGAAATTAGCGAGCCATAATTAATTTATAAATGAATCTCTGACAGTTGGAGATCAAAAGTGGGCTGGAGTGCGGTGTAGTGAGCTAAGATAATGGATAACAGACAGAGAGAGACATAATTACAAATCCATACTAATATTATAAATGCGAAAGTGTGTCTGTCTGTCTGTATGTTACCTCTTCACGCTTAAACCGCTGAACCGATTTAGATGAAATTTGGTATAGAGATAGTCTGAGTCCCGGGAAAGGACATAGCACAGTTTTTATCTCGATATTCCCACGGAATCGACACTTACGCGTCGCAAACCGCGGGGCGCAGCTAGTAGGAATTTAATCAAAATAAAAAAATATTCAAATTAGAATCAGGGCTAAGAATAGGCTGAATCAGGACTTTTGTTGGAGATTTCAATTCTTGATTTGCAACACCAACATTAAATGTAAAACATCATGTAAATAGTGGCAACACTATCCCCTTCCATCTGCGACACTGGTACAATATGTCTATATTGTACCAGTGTCGCAGATGGATGGATTGATCCGGCAAGGACCAATGTCGGAGGACTGATGTGCAGCTTGTAGGTGGATGGTAGCTGGTTGATGAGTATGAGGTGCTGGTATGTTGGTGCCGAGGAAGATAAATAATTGAGACGAGACAAGTTTAGTAATACACGTCTATATTGTACCAGTGTCGCAGATGGAAGGGGATAGTGTTGCCACTATTTACATGATGTTTTACATTTAATGTTGGTGTTGCAAATCAAGAATTGAAATCTCCAACAACTTTTCGAACGTCATAATTACAAAAGACAGTCCCCCGGCACGCCTGCCCTTCACCACTTCCTAGTGCTTTCGCTGGGGAGAAGAAGCGGCGCACCAAACTCCCCAGCAATATTTATAGAATATATACATATAGCAAATATGTATAGAATCATATGTGTATAGAAAAATATACTGTAATTCCAGAAGAGGTAGCCAGAGGTGAACAGTACACTTACATTTAAATTAGCACAGATGGTTTCTAGTACTAAGGAATTTGATATTAGTACAGTGCCAGTAGCCAAGAGAAAAACTGGCCAAGTGCGAGTCGGACCCGCACACGAAGGGTTCCGTACCACAAGACAAAAACGCCGAAAATAACACGTTTGTTGCATGGGAGCCCCCTTAAAGATTTATTTTATTCTGTTTTTAGTATTTGTTGTTATGTTTTTATGAATTATGTTGTATCTCGGCTCAAGTAGCATATGGCAGGTCTCATACATTATCTAACTCGTCATAAAATGCCTACAAATATACTATTGTCCCTGAACAGTCTAACATTCAGAATATAAAGCCTACGCGAGAAGAACTCAGCACATGTGGGTCGTTGAGCGCATCTTAAAATAGCGCACGTCACTGCGTTATATTTGTACTACAGCTGAGCGGTTAAAGCCAAATGATACAACGGTATTTATAATATACGTTCATAACATCAAGCCTGTATTCCCTAAAGGGGTAGGTATGAGTGCAGGAGAAAGAAATAAAGAAACATTTATTTGCCATAAACATGACGCAAAAAAATATACACTAACACAAAAAAGGACAAGTTGGGGGAAAATATGAGTCGCAAAACGGCTCTCGCCGTAGTACAAAACAGTTATATTTCGTCAGTTATGTTTCAGAGTGCGTAATGCTGATATCTATTTGTTCTTTGAAAGTTGTTTCGAATTATATGCCAGCCTTTTCCCAAATATGTCGGGGTCGTATTCCAGTCTAACCGGATGCAGCTGAATACCAATATTTTACATAAACCGACCGTCAATCTGACTTCCACAGCACAGTAACTGGTAACACGATATTTAAGTAAGATTGGTTGCCAGAGTTTCTGGCTTCCCGTATAACTGTTGAAGGATAGTTGGGACGAACGGCTTTACGTGTTTACCGAGGCACGCAGGGTTCTCAGTACCAAATGGTGATGCTGTAACTGCCACGACTCGTGGCTAAGAAGAAAAAAACCCACATAGAGGTGATCGTATGTCTATTCTTTCTTCTTCCAAATATCCGGTGCGCATTTATTTGAGTTAGTAACAAGACAAAGGACCATATTTAACTGTTGGCTGGCTTTCTTAAGCGTTTATCGCGCTTATCATATTATATCACGCCTTCATCTCATGGCGGTAGGCAGAAACTACAGATCGCCACCTGTTACGATCCTTTTTTTTTTTTTTTGAGGATGGGAAATCATCAAATGACTCCTCCCGCTCTGGGTGGAGCGGTAGGGAGTGTCAGACTCTTACTAACTAAAACCCACCCGTGTTCCTTCCTTAGCCCTTTATGTTCCGGGCTAGCGGTAATCCTTTCGGACAATCCCGCTGACCCGGCAACCTGTTACGATCCTTACATACTCCTTTTGCTTCGTTTACGTTCATACATCTGGGGCTATAAAAAGGCCACTTTGTCAGCATTATAAAAGGATAACATTATGAATCATAATGGATAGTTAACTGTTAAGTTAATCGTATCAAATCCCATTGGTGAAGGATTTTTCAGGTATTTTTTTTGTCTGTGCTAAAATACCAATCAATCCAATCCAAATCCAATCCCCATCTCTTTGATGATACTTACTTAGTGCAGCGAAAAAAAGAAAAACACGGAGTCTTCGCCATATTATGATTCATAATGTTATCCTTTTATGATTCTGCCAAAGTGGTTTTTTAGGCCCCCAGGTCATACACGCATGCCGGTAGCGAGTACTAAGCACCTGATCATCCTGAAGAACATCAGCAATAAGGGTACTTTATGTCCTTCTAGGGCGTCCCCTTCCCGGCGCTTTCACTCACACCTGGGGGTTTACTCTCCAAACTAATTTTAATACCAATGAGATGCCAATATGATTCCAATGTTAATTTTACAGTCATGTGATTCGGTACTCTTGAAAACAATATTGTCAACAATTACCCCACGCCAAGCCCGAACCCAATTCCACTTAGTTCTCCAAAATGGACACCCAATCTAAAAATCATCAGAGAGTACGAAACGTCACAATTCCAACGTCGATCTATCGGAATTAAATTGAAGAGTAAGCACCTTGGCTTATGCTACGTTAGCAACGCACCTGTGCTCGGTGAGCCTGGCGATGGCCCGCTGCAGCGTGTCCAGCAGCGGCCCCACCGCGCCGCGCGCCGCGCTGAGCTTATGTTACGTTAGCAACGCACCTGTGCTCGGTGAGCCTGGCGATGGCCCGCTGCAGCGTGTCCAGCAGCGGCCCCACCGCGCCGCGCGCCGCGCTGAGCTTATGTTACGTTAGCAACGCACCTGTGCTCGGTGAGCCTGGCGATGGCCCGCTGCAGCGTGTCCAGCAGCGGCCCCACCGCGCCGCGCGCCGCCGACAGCTCGCGCACTCGCGCCAGCAGCTCGCCCAGCGCGCCGCGGCACGCCGACACCTGCGCCGACACCTTGCCGTGGGTGTTTACTGCCTGCGACACCAGAAAAAGCTATTTAAATACCAATCAATCATAGACCATACCGTGGTGCCCAGTGATGAAGGCCTTATCACTCATACACGAGGATGTGGATTCAAATCTAAGCAAGTACCAATGTGACGTTCCCATGCCCTGACTTTGTTTTATACTGTGTAAAAAGATAAGTCTGAAATCGCCAACCCGTCTTGAGCAAGCGTGGTGATCATTGCTCGTACCTTCTGTGTGAAAAGAGGGCTTTGTCTAGCAGTTGACCATAATACGCTGGTATTATTAACCATAGATCGTCCAGAAGGCTAATTCTCGTACTTAATAAACGTACTATAGTCCGCGCGGAACTAGTTGGCCGCGCCTTGGGTGGGGACGGGGGTGAGGACGACGGGGTTGCCTAGTGTTCGCAACGCACGTACTGAGTCGTGACGAAGCGCCCCCGCCCCTCCGTCCCCCCCGCTCACATACTTAAGGCGCGGCCAACTACTTCCGCGCGGACTATAATTCAAGTTACAATCTCATCTCGGCATCAATCAAAGGCAAAAATGTAGACAAATTAGAGGATTCGTCTGCAAGTTACAGGAACGTAGCCAAATTCTGGACCGAGTCCATTGCCATAGACACGCTAAGAAGATGAAGAGGATTTTTTGACAGATTGGGACAGATTAGAATCCATTTTAAAATTACAGGAACTACCCCTTTTTTTTTTTTTTTTGAGCATGGGAAATCATCAAATGACTCCTCCCGCTGCAGGCTTCGGCCCTTGCGGGCCCCTTCGTTTGATGCTGACATCTCTTTGAGGCGCGCGTGGAACACGTACGCTTGTCCGGCACGGGCCTGGTCCTGATCGGACGGTGAGCTACCCATTACTCTCCGCCCGCAGGCCCGCGCCTACGGTGGCCGGGAGTCGTCGCGCGGCTCCCGACGCCCGGAGCGTCTCCCGCGGCGGCTGGGACGGGAGGCTCTCTCCCTCAGCCGTCCCGCCGCCTCCTTCGCTAGCATGACTGCTTCGCAGAAGGAGGCGACTGCCCCCCACTCCCTCTCGCCCCGGACCATGGCTTGAACCAGGCCCGGAGGTTACTACCCCTCAGAATTGGGGTCAAAAACAACAGATAAATCAATAATAATTGGCTTAGTATCAATAATAATGAGAAGTATTAGTCGGTGACAAAAAACGAAAATGCGGAACCAACAACACCGACTTCCGCGATTAAAGTTAATTTTCACTTTATAGTGTTTTTTTTGGAAGTCATTGTTTTTTTTTTTTGTAAAAAAGTTTTGATGTTATAAATAAAAATTTATTTTTATATTTCGAAAGATGATTGAAAAATCGTTCGCTATTTTTTAACAGGAGAGGGAGTGAGAAACCAGTTCTGATAGTAGAAATTTAGATTCAGAGATACATAATTATAGCTGCTCACCCTCGGGTTTCCGGCCGCAGTCTTGGCGAACAGCACGAGCTGCGCGTGCGTCTCCAGCACCGTGCGCGCGTGCTGCAGCAGGGCGGCCTGCGTCACCGACTCCGTGATGTTGGACGCGGCCCCGACGGTGCCGCCCACCAGGGGCTCGGCGTACGATACCTGTACGGGAATAAAGAAACGAAATATATTTTCACATTCTACTTTTAAAAGAAAAACCAATTTCATACAAACTTTCAAGCTCTTATTTTTCGAAATGAATGAACCGATTTTAATGAAACTTCATACACATAAGCAGGATACAAAGGTCTAAATAATTAGTTAAAAACATTTTCGAAATGTCTTATTTAAAAAAAGATAACTGGAAATCTCTGTTTCTATGGAAAATTTAAAATCGGTCTAATTTGGCTGTAACACTATTTTTCGAAAATGTTCTTAACTAACTTTTTAGACCTTTGTATCCTGCTTATGCGTGTGAAGTTTCATTAAAATCGGTTCATTCATTTCGAAAAATAAGGCTTTGAAAGTTTGTATGAAATGCCGTAAGCGCTCTTAATATGTTTATTTATTTATTAAGGCTCGCAAGAATGGAACAGGCGTTATTGAAAACAGTTACGAGTTTGCAATGGTGACGACAGTCAGTAGCGAAGGGTCAATTTTTATAAGAGGTAAGCCGGAGTACATATCTTTAATATGATTATATTACTTTTCTATACTCTATAGAATACGGACTGTGCCACTTTTCGAAGAGAAGCCGGTACGTATCGAGTTGTATGCAACCTTCGCCACTGGTGAGTGTTGTTACATAATATTTTTAAACACTATTGCAGTACTCGGTCGAACATGTGACACAGTGTGACCTCTCAAGCTCCACTAACGAGACACAATTGATTTTCTATTGTATCTTATTACATAGGATACGTGCGGAGATTGACGAGTCAAGAAAATTTTCTGCTTTGTTGAGCCGTCGTGTCTGTCATTCCTACCTATGTGACAGTCTCTTTCCAAAACTCTATGTCATATTTACGCCCGGGCACTGCATTATTTTACTTCATTGTATTAATAAGACACTTAGGTAAATCATGGTTTTGTTAAACAAATAGACTAGCAACTTAAATTGTTCGTATATTCAAATCCCAACTGTCATTCTTTGACAGTTGTATGAAATGGCTATAGCACGACCAATTGACATAGGCCATCAATTTGCCTAACAATTATTTTGCTGTAGAATGGAAAGTAACTCACCAGCTGTATGACAGCGTGTCCCAGGTTCTCGGCCTCTCCGTTGGCGGCGATGTGCAGCGGCTCCAGGCGCTCCAGCATCTCTGTGGCGCTGTTCTCGATCTGTTCCGAGTAGCCTGGTGGGACAAAGAAAGAAATAGTTTTATTGACTCTTCTTACATGGGAACAAAATGCCAGTTAAATGTAGACAGCCATTCCAGATAAAACTGTAAGGTAAGATTCAGAGTCTTAGATAAATGTCATGTTTTGGAACGACAAAGTCAATGATATACATGACAAGGTTCAAATTCCATTCCAACAAAAAAAAAATGGGATCTTTTTACTACAAATGGTCACTTAAAAATCATGTAGATTTTTTAGCCAAAATAGCCATTAGCCAAAATAATTTACATCCCATAGCATTGCTAATTCAACTGGGTAAACTATTTAAGATTCGGAATTCGAGTATAAATAGTTCATAGAACTTTTAAATGTCAAGGGAAGTTTTCACATACTTGTTGCCTTTCGGGGTAAATAGTTGTGATGTTATTTTTTTGCTGTAAATAAACCTGGATTTTTTTTGCAGTAAGATTAAGACGAGATACAAAAAAGGGACAATCTACAGATATTAGAATAGAATAGAATACTCTTTATTATGTACACCATATAAATTACAGACATAAATATAGAAAAATTACAAAGGGTGACACAATGGGCGGTCTTATCGCTAAGAGCGATCTTTTAAAGAACCTTAGGATGGATTAATAAATAAATAATAATAATGAATAATAGTACAATTGTAACAGATATTGTACAATTGTACTATTATTATTAGTATATTTACCTTGCAGCGAGTTATTCTTCCTGGGGTACAGTTCTTGTCCGACCGCTTGCATGGCGGCCTGGTCGAGTTCTCTCAACTGTTTGTTGAGCGTCTCCACTGCAGCCGAACATTCTCTTTGACCCGGGGCTTTCTCTCTGTAAAGGGAAGTTGACGTTAGTATTCTAATCATTTACTCACAAAAGCTACGCCAAAGCATCCGAAAAAGGCAGAAAAATTATGATATAGTTACTTGATCATCATCAACATTCTCTAGTTCTTATCCCAATTTATTTCGGGTCGGCACAACATGTATTTTTCATCCATTCTTGTCGAATAGTTACTTGATGTTACCGGATATGTTGTACTCACTTGATGTTGGTGACGAGCGCCTTGATGCTGTCTGAGACAGTCTTGCTGTGCTGCGCCAGCAGCTGCCAGTGCGAGCGCTCCGCAGGAGACACGGCCAGCGAGCGGGCCGACTCCAGCATGGAGCATGAGCCCGAAATTATGTTCCTGTGGACCAGCATTTTGTTTAGTAACAAATTCGATACTATAGTAGATTATTCATACTATATTAGTATATTATTCACTAAGGGGATAAAGTAGTGTCTTATGTCACGGGCGCTATATTGAATCCCGCGCACAACGAAGTTCAAAGTTAACTCCTGAGCGAAGCAATGAGGTAAGACTAGAATCCTGAGTGCAGCGAGGGCTTCAAGCTCGCCCATGACGATGATACCTTTCCCTCTATAATAAAAAGCAATTTTTTTTTTGTAAAAGCTATTTATTATCATGTCCTAACTTTATAAAGGAAAGAATTATAAAAATGACGTAGATATAAAAGATTAGACTGTACCTAATATCCATTGGTATTAAATCGTGAACTCATCAACAATGTTTACTGAACTTAGATCATTCTAATTCCTATATTACATTACAAGCTTGACTTAGTTTAGGAGTTAGAGAATTCTATGTGACAGCGTACAACCTCTAAACTAAGATTTTAATTGTTATTAGATCAAGAAATTGTTGTACAGACGCCAGCACATCAAGCTACACGAAACTGTCAAATTTTCCCAATCAACTTTGAACCTAATGCTTTAGCGATAAAGTTGAAAATCTATTGAAGAAATTGGGCAGATTGTAGTACGTTGATGTGCTAACGTCTGTACCTACCATGATGGAAATAAATATATTATTATTATTATAATTGACTACAGGCATTATTATTTATTCTTTTTATAGTAGTTGACTGACCTGCCACAGTCCAGTATAGCCTCCTGGTTGTTCCGGGCCTGCGGCGATATCTTGGCGGGTATGGAGGCGAACTCGGGCGAGTCCGCGAACTGGCACAAGCTGCGCACCGCGTCCTGCAGCGGGCCGGTGGCGCCGGCGCAGCGCGCGCGGTTGGCCTGGGGGGGGGAGGGAGGGGTTATGTGGTGGTAAAGGGGATACACAACGCGAAACGTTTTCTTTGCGAAGAATGACCTTCAAACATATTTATAAAATTGCTATGTTTTTTCAAGTTTTCACTTCTGTCGGCACTCCTGGAATGCCACTTTTATTTTTTTATTACGGCGCTGTGGTAGTGAAATGCGCGTGCATGACAATGTCCTTTTTTAGGGTTCCGTATCCAAAAGGTAAAAACGGGACCCTATTACTAAGACTATACTTTCCGTCTGTCTGTCACCAGGCTGTATCTTATGAACTGTAATACAGATGATGTATTTCTGTTGCCGCTATAACAACAAATAATAAGAATAAAATAAAGTTAAAATTAAAAGGTGTATAAAAGAAACTTTATTTCGGCGTTATGTGCCTTGTGGTATGGAACCGTTCGGGTGTGCCCGACTCGCACTTGGCCGGTTTTTTAAATTGGGAGTTGCATAATGAAATTTAGTACAACATTATAACACTTGTTTGGCTGATATTATGGTTACTATGACACTGGTTGTTTTAATGTTAGCAACAAGTTAACTGTTTCAGAAACTTTTATAGAGGATTTATAGCATGGCTATAAATAAACAAGTACATTGATGTTCGTTACCTCACTATAATCAGTATCCAGCGCCTTGATCTCCTTGACAAGCGCTGCAGTGGAGTTGGCGACGTCCTTGGCGGCCTGCACGAAGTGTCGCTTGGCTTGCGGCTCCGGCGTGCGGCCCGACGCCACGCGGCACGCGTTGCACAGCGCGCTCGTGTGCTTGGCGATCACCGTGGCCGCCGACAGCACCTGCCGGACACGCGGTGGCCAAACATCACTATACATACACATGCCATGCAAGACGACACAAAAAAAAGTGGCATTCCGGGAGTGCCGACAAAAGTGAAAAGTTGAACAATTACAGGTGTATTTTTTTAATCGTTTTATAAACAAAAAACGCGCGGTGTCAGTTACGGTAACAGTGTCGCGAGTTCAATAGTTTTTTCCCCATCTCAAAAATGCCCAACGCGGCTAAAACAGTTTTCACTTCAATAAAAAATTTGAATAAAAGGTTCATTGTTGAAGATTACAGGGAAACGTGAGGTATTCCACTCAGAGCACTGATTTGAACCACACTTGGTCGTACCGCACCTGAGCACTTCCACTAGCCGCACTGAAACAATATTTTGTTCACGTGCCAGTAATGAGTGTCACTCGGCCCCGGTCTCCACGACATGTTACTATGGGACTTCGCACATACAACGCATGCTCCTGATTATATGGCGGGGCATTGTAAATTGAAGTGAAAACTTTTTTGGCGCGTTGAGCATTTCTTGAGATGGGATAAAACCATTGAACTCGCGACACTGTTACCGACACCGCCCCACATTCGGATGTCTTCGGCTGTCCTCGGGATGTACTCGGTTTTAAATCTGATATGTCAGTGAGTGATGGCAAAGTATTCTGTTTGTGTTTTGTTTTCACTTCTGTTGGCTCTCCCTGAGTGTCAGTTTTTTTTTATTTCGAGTAACAACGCCCTAAATGGCGTTGTTACTTAGACAATTTAAAACAGTTTTGAAGCTATCAAACAATAAAATGTCAACATAAATCAGTGTAGTCGTAAAACTTGAAAATAGCTTATACAGATGTAGCAATAAAGAGCATGGTCCTATGATCACTGATCTATTTTCATGTCTTAATTGACATGGCAGCTGTTTTAATTCGTACGTTTATTTGTTTTAATTTATTCTATATCTATACATATAATAAATTTGTAGACGAGGCGTTTCTGTACATTGAAAATATAAAAAAAAAGTTATTCCTATATAAATTCTTTGTTCAGAAATTATTTATGCTTTAGTAGCATTTATCATGGACATACTTAAGATTTTGTTTATACTAAATGGATTTTGAAATTTGAAAAAGTAAACTGAAGCAGCCCTGGAGACCGTATTTGAAAAAACATTTTAAATTCTAAGACTTTAATTTATAAATACACTCTTTAGCAAATCAAAGTTAAGATATTTTATAGACATATGGCTGTTTGGTCAGACATCAGCCTCGACCAAGCGCTTTTATTTTTATTTATTCTCTAAAATCAAAGTGACACTTCGTCGCAAAGATATTATGAATCCGGAAGACGCAGTGAATGCAGTTGAAAGGGCTGTGGTAGAGAACCCCAGGTAACGTTTCCCACCAGACAAGGTCGGAAGATTCTTCCTTTTCAATGAAGGAGTGGAAATTACACCTTTTGACACATTATTGCTTTCCGACGTCCACGAGAACGAAGTCGCCCAGTTAGAAATTTAAAATTAAATAAAGCCCAAAGAAATAATCTACCGCATCTACAGTGCCATAAAAAGGGGCTCTTTGTGATTTACCTGTTGCTGGTTACTGCTGCTGTCACACAGCGCCCTGCAGGCCTGGTCTATGGCCACAGCTGCGCGCGCGAACTGCGCCTGGTCCACCAGGCCTGGGCGGCCGGCGACGCTGGTCTCGTCTGACACGGCCACCTGTGAGAAGGAAGACAAACTTATTATTGTGATAGGGATGTATAGAAAGAGATTCGCGAATGACAATTGACAAATACTCCGCTTAGTCGATATAGGCTTTAGAAATATCATAATAAGTGTCCAATATGGCAAGTTTCGAAATCAATAACTTTATGAATATCACGCATTTACTCTATAAAGCGGTCAGCAGAGGTGTATGTATGTACACTCACATTTCACCAGTTATGTTTCAGTCCTATGCAATATTGCCATTAGCTGGGCACAAATCCAGACTCTGGCAAATAATGGAAATACCCAATAACACTTTGCCAGAGCTAGGAACCAACCATTATTAACTAATACTCACCAAATAAGCCGCCTGCGCAGTACACTCCACCAGTCCCTGTACCGCATTAGCTACTGTCCCGACGGCGCGGCTGAACTGATCCACCTCGCTGCGTTTCACCGAGCTGGCCATTGAGGACATACCCTCGCCTATTGAAATAAAATAACTATTTAGTTAGGTCGAAGGAAAACACTGTCGCAAAACTTGTATGTCCTGAAACTAAAGATAATTAAAAACTTGTGCAAACTGCCCTTTAAGACGCGTTTAAAAAGAATCACCGAGCCAAGTGCATATTCTTATTTTCTTGTAATATTATCATGTCTGGGAACCGCCTGAACAGACAGCTGTGCTGCTGGACAGTTTGTTGCGCCACTTCTTCTCCCCAGCGCAATCACTAGGAAGTGGTGAAGGTCGGGCGTGCAAGGAGACTGTCTTTTGTAATTTTGACGTTCGAAAAGTGCTGATTCTCACCCTAATTTGAACAAATGACTTTTGATTTGATTTGACTGATCGGTTTTTTTTTTCAGAAATCATGCAATTTAAGCTTTTTCCTACATTGCGCGTTATAGTTACAGCGGTTTTTCACACCAAAAATAAGTCGTTTAGGAGAAGGCTTTTATTAAAAATAAAATCTTCAGCTCAGTGTAACATAGATGTACGGAATGCGTAGATTTTAACTTGGTATGTAAGCGGAAGTGTGTTGGTTTTTTCTTCATTCACTCAGCAACAATGCTAGAGCACGGTCTCTGTGATATGGACCAGCACACGTAGCATGACCGCCGTAGAAACGGGTTATGTCGACGGAAGAATAGACAAAGTGACAGATTGTAGAAATATTTGTACGCATTCTACGCGTCTAAGCATGGCAATGTGTCATTTTGTCTATTCATCCGTCGCCAAAACGTCGTCATGCTACGCGTGCAGGGGAGCGAAGCCGCGGGTAAAACTTGGTTCAAGCTCCGCACGTACCCTATGTAGTATGATACAATAGAAAATCAATTGTGTCTCATTAGCAAAGCTTGAGAGGTAATTATAATTACTTACTTAAACTCTTGCTCTGTTCCACAACGCAGTCGAGGCACGCGAAGTATCCCAATTCAGTCAGTGGTTGAGTAGGATTGTTAAGCAAAGGTCGGGTGCTTTCAATGCTGCGGATAGCTGCGTTGCATTCCTTCTGACCTGGCGCTGCCTCGGTGCAGACGTCCACCTTGAGGAGAGGAAAGATTATAATTGTTGAAAGAAAGCTGTTAGGCATTCATTTTTATCCGACTACGACAAAGACAAAGGAGGATTGTGTTTTTTTCGTGTTGTTACTTCATCTTATATAGTTTTTGTGACTCAAACCAACTTAAATAATTATTTTAATAAGTATTCCAGATGTAATAATAAAGAACAAATACTCACAAGTCTGTTGATGCTATCGGTGACGGCGCGAGCTGCAGCCGCTAACTGGTTCTTAGCATTAGGACGAGTCAAATCCTACAATAAAATAAACTTAATGTATTTATACTGAGTAAACAAATAATTAAATGGATCCAGTTATGCCAAAACACAAAGGTAATTTTAATGATTTTGGATAGTCAAGCATATTGATTCGCAAAGCGTATTTATCTTATGTTACATAATAAACCGAGTAACGTGTAATATCTCACCTGACTGACAGACTTGGCGGTGCCCAGCAGTTTGGAAGAGTTCACTGTCACACTCTTCATAGAGCTCACCATCAGAGTTTGAGCGTCACGATCCTAAAACAAAAGAATATTATTTATAATATAGTGTAGACAAAATAATATACACATGAAAATTGGCTGAAAACCCATCTGATGGAAGGTGGTGAATATTTAATTATTGTGAATCTGCGATCGATGGGTATGATAGGATATCCTTAAGTTACGTGGAGTAACAATCTCCGCAACTGAATGGCAGTAGCCTGATAGCAAAATTAAAAAGAAGAGCTGTACCCCACATTACGTTTTGGAATGGGCAACTAGCTTCAACTTTCTGACTAACTGATGGACTATTTTAATTTTGACAATTCAAAAGTGCCTGTACAAGGTTTAATTGAAATAAATGCTTTGAGTTTGAGTTCTTGCGTCACAATCACAATCTAATAAATAATTTTGAAGGATATTGCTATTCCATCCATAGTAATATTATAAATGCGAAAGTGTGTGTGTTACCTCACGCTTAAACCGCTGAACCGATTTAGATGAAAGCTATAGAGATAGTTTAAGTCCCGGGAAAGGACATAGGATACTTTTTATCCCGATATTCGCACGGGATCGACACTTATGCGGGTGAAACCGCGGGGCGCAGCTAGTTGCTTTATATGTTCGAAAATTTGTCTGTTTAACAACGTAAATGACGCAATGAATGCTGTTGAACTGTCAAAATTAATGCCATTACTACTGATAGTGTGTTACAGATGTTCTATGTCACGAAGTCCGTTTGGCTATGAATGTTGTCAAGCGAGCACATGCACATTGTGATCAACAGAGACTCAACAATGGGTGAAGTAAAACGGTACACGTTCGCGGAAATAGCCTCATGCGACGGCAGCAAGGGGCAGCCGCTGTGGGAGCGCGCTTGTCGGGATACGTCACTACTACAATCAAAGCCGAACGGACTTCGTCAAATAGAATATCTGTACGCAGTGTATTTACCCAGCGGGTTAGTGCTTCTTCACAAAATAGATTTAAGAAATAAATAGAAGTGGAATTTGGATACCGTAATGGCAACCCTATAGTTAGCCATTGTAGGTACGACTGGAGAGACCTATGTCCAGCACTGGACTGCTGTAGGCTGGTGATGGCTTTGGCCTCCTACCTCTGTGTGTCCTGCCATCTCCATGCTGACGCCCAGCAGTCTGTTGAAGGCGTCTCCGAAGTGCTCGCTGGTAGAGGCCAGGGCGGCAGGACGTTCCACGTTCTGGACTACTTCTGATGACGCGGTGTTCAGGCCTACGGCTGCTGCGTTGAGTTCTGTTTGTAGTTCGCTAAGAAAAACATAACAAGATTATAATAAAAAGTACTCTAAAAGGAACGAAGTTCCGAATAGAAAAATCTGCACAGTTTTTCTTTATTTGAATGAGTCTTACTTAATACAAAAAAGACACTTGTTAAAACCGTGTGTGTTTAACGTCAAACTCCTTATTTAATACTAATGCAGTAAATATTTGACGCCGACTGTAGAATATAATATGTGACTTACCCATAACTCCTGTCGGAGGGCGGGAACTCGTTCATGTTGAGGATGTTGAGCGTCTCGTTAATGTTCTCCATGGCCACGTCCAGCTCGGTGTGCGAGGGGATGGCTTCTAGCGTTGATTCTAGACCCTGTAGAAAAAACACAGAATCAGAATATGTAGTAAATAATAAGACGCAATATAAAATTGGCCGGATATTACAAGAAAAGGTGACGTTTGAGACCAATTTGTAACTAAGAGAGTTGTAACTTGTATTGATGATTATACATACTTGTTATGGGCGCGTCTAATTTTTTGAATGACCATAGAATCGAATACTGAGCAGCTAATTGCAAAAACCGTCAGAGAACTTGAATTTCGCAGGGTTTATTTATTTAATATTAATGTACAGAGGAGGAAAAATGTTAAAGGGAACTGGACTGGGAATTGAATACTTTTATAAAGGAAGTTTGACGTCCATAATAATGACGGCCACATTTAGAAAATCTAAGGTAATTTTAAAACTAATAATATGAAGGCTTACCTGTGAGATATCCTTAGCGATGCTCATGATGGTGGTGGTGTCGACAGTCTCCGAGGTGGTCAGGTATCTCTTGATATGTTCCACGAGGGTCTGTGACGAGTACAGGACTTGACGACCTGAATTGATCACCCTGTAGAAAGAGATAGGATGAGTTTAGAATAGAGGAAAGATAATTATGAGTAACGATGGAAGATTTGACAAAAAGGGACAGCCTGAACCTTCGTTATGAAGCTGGTTTTCCCAACTGATTGACGATTTTGATGGTTATTGTTGTACTTTCTAAGTATATATTGAATATCACTGATATCGGTGAAGGAAAACGTCGTGAGGAAACTTGTCTTGAGCAAGCGTGGTGATCGATGCTCGTGCCTTCTCTGTATGAGAAGAGGCTTCTGTCCAACAGTGGAATAATAATAGGCTGGTGTTACGATTATAGGTCCTCACCTCTCCCTCCGCGGCTGCTCGTCGTGCAGCGCCGCCGAGGCGCGCAGGCCGGTGGTGAAGTCCTTGAGCGACTGCGCCAGTTCGCCCGCAGCCCGCCCGCATGCGGCGGGCTCGGCGTGTCGCGCGGCCGACACCAGCTGCGCCGTGTGCGACGCGGCCGAGCGGGACGACGTCTTCATCATCGAGGACGCCCATTCCGCCTGCGGAGGGGACATTGTGGTGATGTGGAATTTATGTAGAAGCTGTTGTATAGGGAAACTTCAGACTTGTTGCGTATCGATATCTAATAAGAAGAAAAAAACTATAAGTCTCCCATAACAACATTACATCAAATTATGTGTTAAGGTTTCGCCAGTTGATTTATTAATTAGACCTTAGTTTGATTTATTTTTCGATGTCGCATTTGTATTTGTTATTAAGAATTTTTACTGTAATTAAAATAATTATTATATAAATGGTAAAAGTACAAATAAATATGTAATATGACATTGTAGAATTGTAATTTTCATATGTTATTCAAAGTCAAATCGTTTATTACAATTAGATCATTAAGCGGCACTTTTGAATGAGAACAATTAAAAGAATTCAATAATAACTTACAGTCTGTCCAGGCAGAGGTCTGAGTTCGAATGCTCTGGCAGCTTCTTCTAACTCATCAAGTTCGGCTTGCAAAGATTTAATGATCTCTGCCGCTGCGTCTAGTTCTAGACCCTTGCAGGATATGCGAGCACGACCTACTGCTGATCTGTTGAGGAAAGATAAAATGTATGTGAGGGCTAGAAAATGTAAGAAAAAGTAGTGTTTCATAACCTATACTGAGAATAAAGCTAAAAAGTTTGTTTATTTGAATACGTTACTCTCTGGAGCTACCAGCAGTAACTGAAAAAAAAAAAATTGCAATTGATAGTCCAATTTTTGAGAAAGGCTGGTTACCCAGGACGCCGAACAACTACGAAGTCATAACGCGGGCAGGCGACGACACGGGCGGGGTAGGTCGAGGGTACTAGAAACACGCGGTCGAGTCGCGGACAGAAGGTAGTCGCTACAATGAAATCCCACAACAGTCAGTTACCTGAGCTCGGCACAGCTGGAGGTGAAGGTGTGCGTGGTGTCGGCCAGCTGCTTGGCCGCGGGCCCCGGCGCCAGCGTGGGCAGGGCCCCGCGGGCCGCCGCCACCGCGTGGCCGCTCGGCTGCGGGGAGTTACATGGTAAGACACATAGTCATAGGTGTACAGTATAGTAACGTGGTGGATTCTCGTTTTAAATTTCCACGCCATTTATGAAATATCATACTTGTAAGAAAGCCTCAGAAGCCGATATCAGGTCGAGCTGCGCGGCTGCCTCTCCCGGCCGCACACTGGACACCTTCACGGCGTCCACGACGCGGGGGATCTGTTCTGTGAGGGACTTGCACTCCTCGATCAGGGTTTCCTGGTAAACAGAAGACAACACATTTGTTAATGGAGATTTACAATAATTTATCTCCAATAAAAATATCTTTACACTACTTTTATTTTTATGACATTATATCATCAAAAAATTCAACTGATTTGATAAATATGAAATTATCTATACCAAGATTCCGCTTCATTTCCTATACACTCATGAATTATATTAGAACTATAAAATGAAATATTCCACTAAGTAAGACCTAATCTGCATTCGCGATTTATTTGCCAAAAATATAGACAAATATGAGTTTATGGAAAAATAACTTTAATTCCAACACAATAAACTTCAGTTTACGCTACAACATTTACATACACATTACATTTCGCTACATTTTTATATGCTAGTCACTCTGAAATCAACTTAATTACCATTAAAATAAAGTTGATATTTGTTTAACATGAAATAACGTCAACACAACACAAGTTTGAATAGACTTTATGTTGTAGTAACCATAGAGTTTCTTGTCCGTTCTTCTTCACAAGAACGGGCAATGAGCTTCAGCTTTCTGTCTATTCTCCTATTAAATGTGTAATTTCGACATGGAACCTTGGCAATCTTGAATTTTATTCATGAAAAACACTCAAACATAATGATACCTAACTTAGTTTAAGACAATTTGAAACTACATACCTGTGTATACTTGTTAGTGTTGAACTGAGTCGCGTTGTGAGCTGATGTGATGAGCTGTGTAGCGCTTGAAGCGGCTTGACGGGCGCTCTCCTGTGTAGACAACATAAATGATTAGTTTATACATAACACTAGCTTGTATTTATTCTCAATCTGCTGCAGACATTTGTGTTCGCAAAACCCGACAACATGTGAGAACAGATTTTTTTAGAGATATTTTGTTTGGGCCATTGTAAAAGCTTTACAATTACACCCTTCTTATGCCGAACGTGGATCCACGACACAATTACTTTTTAATTATTTCTGTAATTACGGCATACAATCGGTTAAGAGGATTTCAGTTGTTTCAATTACACCTTGTATATTTAGTATAACATAAATATGTTTGTTTGTTACCTGTAATCTGGCGACTTGCGAGCCCACGATGTCTTGCCCCTGCGCATAGTCCACGGTGATGTAGCGCAGTTCCTCCGCCGCCTTGCGTAGAGCCTCTTGTTTCTCACGGTCCTGTACAATAATAATATATTATGCAAGAGTTAACACGCATAATATTCTGGAAATGCTCGGTCTATTGGGCGAAATCAAGTAAATACAAGGCTCCTTTTATTTCGATTTTTAATTTAAAGAATAGATCAGATCTCGATTTTTTTTTTATGGTTTAAGCATTTATTGAAGTGAAAATTTCTTTCGGTGCGTTGGGCATTTTTTGAGATGAAAAAAAAAAACATTGAACTCGCGCCACTTTTGCAGTAAGCGACACCACGCGTGTTTTGTTTATAAGACGATTATGAAAAATACCCGCTTCGGATGTGTTCGGCTGTCCTCGGGGTGTATGCGGCTTTAATGTATATCCGATATGTCAGTGAGTGATGGCAAAGTATTCTGTAAGTCTTTTCTTTTCACTTCTGTCGGCACTCCCGGAGTGCCAGTTTTTTTTTTGTTCTTATTAAAATGGGTCAGAAAAACGATGACCAAAGAAACGATGGGTCACTACTAAGATGACGACTAATTTCGAAGTATGGACCCCAAATAAATTGGCATAATGATATTGTAAGTGTGATGATATTGAATGGACTGATCTCTTGATCTCGATTTCTTCCGGTGGAAAGTCATTCCATCTATCAATAGGTATATGAACCCACCTGTGGCGACGAGGCACACTGCCGAGCTGCCTCGACCATGCGCGCGGTAGCGTCCGCCAACAGCTTGGCGGCCGCTAACAGCTTGCGCTGGGAGTCCGATGGCTGAGACTCGGCCTCCGTCTGTTGAATGTAAAAGGGTTAGAGTAGGTCCGCAGAAAACAATATGACATTTAATTAGGACGTGTTAATTACATGTTTTAAAGAGTCATAGTGCTCATGAATATGAACCAGTTATGTTAAAGTGAGAAATTCCGAAATAAAAACTAGTTTCATATCATATTAATTAAAATAGTGATGCACTTTTAAGTGGAAAACTTTTTATCTTTATTCTATCTACCATAATTGGTCAATATCATCCTTACAAATATTTTACACTAAAGTAAGACTTTATATCGATGAGCAATAAGTCTTGCAAAGTATCCTTTCGTATTGTTCACTCACTTTGAGACAAGAGTACTTGAACATTCTACTTGATCCACTTGTGGAACAAAGCGATGAAACCAACAGTTCGAAAGAATATAATATAGACATAATTCGCATTCAAGAAATACCCATTTTTATCAGGCTTGTGGCGGAACTTGGGCGAGGCCTGTGACTTGCAGCAGACTGCGATAGGCTGCCGGACTGGTCGCTGGCGCGAGCGGCCAGGGCAAGTACCTTGATGTTGGTGATGAGGTGCGCAGTGGCCTGCCCCAGCAGGCGCGCGTGGCGCAGCATGTCGGCCGGGTCGCCGGCCGCCACCACGCGCTCGCTGGCACACATCACGCTCTGCACCGACACTAGCCAGGGCACGTACCTTGATGTTGGTGATGAGGTGCGCAGTGGCCTGCCCCAGCAGGCGCGCGTGGCGCAGCATGTCGGCCGGGTCGCCGGCCGCCACCACGCGCTCGCTGGCACACATCACGCTCTGCACCGACACTAGCCAGGGCACGTACCTTGATGTTGGTGATGAGGTGCGCAGTGGCCTGCCCCAGCAGGCGCGCGTGGCGCAGCATGTCGGCCGGGTCGCCGGCCGCCACCACGCGCTCGCTGGCACACATCACGCTCTGCACCGACACTAGCCAGGGCACGTACCTTGATGTTGGTGATGAGGTGCGCAGTGGCCTGCCCCAGCAGGCGCGCGTGGCGCAGCATGTCGGCCGGGTCGCCGGCCGCCACCACGCGCTCGCTGGCACACATCACACTCTCCACCGAGCGTTCTGTCACTGTGGGCTTTTGGGCGCGACGGTCTGTGGGACAAGTAACTTTGAAATGTTACATTTGTGATAATAAAGCATGAAATCACTGTTTTCCCGAAAGAGTATGCAGTTGAGGGTGTAGAGATTAGGCTTAACACATAACTCACGCCTATTTTCGCCGAAGGGTTATACAGAGTTTTGTATCGCAAGGCTCCTACTGGGTCCTTTCTTGTTGACATTTGTGACTTTAAGTGACAGCTATGTGAACAGAACCCACGGCGGCTGTTATTATTTAGTCAGGGGTCCTTAACTGTTTTAAACATTTGATTGGGTTCAGATAGCATGTCTTTATATAACACAGGGTGGTGGCGGATGCATTTCATTGGGCTATTTTTGCTATAATTACTACAGCCAATCAGCGTACTCACCTAGATCACAATGCGCCAGCAATCGCTCCAGCTCCTCAGTGACTCTATGCGCGGCCGCAGTCAGATGTTCAACACCTGAAAACAAATGAAATTAAATGATGTATTTTGGGACTAGGATATTATTAGTACTTACATTATTGTTTATCAAATAGTTTTCCAATTAAAATAAATTATCAATATTCACGGGCACCGGGAGAGGAGTGCAAGAGGTAAGAGAAAAGTTAGCTTTCAATATCAGGTAACCAAAAGGTTACCTGATATGACCCCGTAAAAGAAAATAAGGGGAGTACCAAGTTACTCTTGGCTTCGTAAAGTGTCTTTTTACCCGACTGCGCCAGAAGGAGGGTTATGTTTTTCGAGTGTATGTATGTATATTTCTTGGCACACTGTAGCCTAAACGGCTTGATCGATTTCAGCTTGAGAGGTGCCGTTAGATTCGTCTTAAATATGAGAGTGACAATGGGTATATCAAAATTGAAAAAAATAAAATAGCCAATTTTTGGCGCCATATTGTCTTTAATATTTTTTTTTTCTTAAAATCTATCTAGTGGATTATCAAAATCAACTTATATGGTTAAAAATAATTCGAAGTGACAACTCGTAAAAAACACGTACCAAGAACTAAATAGTCTGTGAAGTTTTTCACATTTGTAAACTAAAAAGCTTGAAATAAAAAACCCGACTGCGGTAAAAAACTTAAACTAAAAAAAACTGAAAAGCTAAATAAAAGCTCATTTTAAATTAAATAAAAGTTGAAAGCAGGCGGGACCCATACCATTTTTATTATAATTTTCAAATTCTTTTACCGCAGTCGGGTTTTTTAATTTTTGTAATTACTTTTTTTTTACATCCATTATTTGATTGATACCATCCATTATTTGAAACGCACGTACGAAGTCGTGGGTAGAAGTTAGTCATAAATAAATACCTGGGGCTGCACTCTCCGGCACGTTGTTGCACGCTTCCACTAGCCTCTCTACAGCTTGTGCCACCAGGCGCGCCGCACTGGTCAGTTGTTCGCGACACGCGGGGTTGTGGAGGGTTGGGGCTACCACCTAAGGGTGAAGAAAAAAGGGAAAATTAAGATAAAAAACATAATATGTAACATACCAATGTGACTGCTGTCCCGGAATGGGTTAGAAGATAATCTCGTGTAATAGGGGTGACCCTTATGCCATTAAGGTGGAACTAGTCGCGAGCTCGAACTCACTGGTGGCCGAAAAACACGCTGTCTCACCTAGCATCGTGTCCGACAGAGATAGTATCAGTGATGAGCAAACGCTACTTCGCGCGCACAGAAACACCGTTCCGAACTAAAACGCGCGTAAAAAAAATACGAATAGTCCTTTGGAAAATCGAGTTTTATGAAGAAACCAGTGCATAAATCAATTAAAAATAAAGTTAATTGAACACTTAGATAATTGAGCTTTCTCGCTACCGACTCTGTTTTGAAGATTTTACACTTCTTTTAATAATTATTTACACCCAAAGTTACGTTAAAATTAGCAAGAAAAACGAATCTTTGTTGGCTCATAACTTTTTAATAGCTTTTTAGTTTACTATTCTGTTTCCGTACAGACACAATTAATAATAAGAAAAAATGATATCATGATTAACTTTGGATATACAATGTCAAACAGTGCAGTAATACCCTCCGGAAATTTGTATGGAAAAAATATCGACTAGTGGCACCTTAAGGCGCAAATTCAGACTGCTCTGCTACAGAGGATTCCTATAACCCAACAGAACTTTGCCCGAACTGGGAATCAAACCCAGAACCCTACGCTCAGCAGTCCGCAGATAAAGGGTTCCCGAGATAAAGGGTCTTGACAGACAGACTAGCGGACAACAAAGTGATCCTATAAGGGTTCCGTTTTTTCCTTTTGAGGTAAGGAACCCTAAAAAGAATAAAATACTAGGATTTTCGAATCATTTAAATTTCTTACAAACGAAAATAAACGTGGAAAATAATTTTACGAAAAAACTGTAAATTGCGTCGTTTACCAACATCAAAAAGGGAGATTATGTATTCGAACCTTATGTATGTATATGCACATTGTTTTGACTTTTCGTACTATTTAAACCCATTTCTTTCTTACCTTAGCGCAGGCGACAAGCTGGCTGGTGGCGAGCGCGCAGTGCGTGGCGGCTGAGATGATGGCGTTCTGCAGCGGCTGGTCGTCGCGACACTGCGCGGCCACGTTCTTAGCCTTCAGCACTAGCGCAGCGGTCGTGTTGGCTACTGCCTTGGCCAGCGATAGGAGGATGTCCTGTGGGAGAAATACATTGTTAAATTCAGGTGAAGCGCAGACGACTCATTTTTTGTGCGGTCGAGTCTGTGCCGCACAAAATGTCTGCATGGCATGCAAAAAGTCTGTCGCGGATTTTACGCAGACTCAACGCACACGACGCACATCTTCGATCATTCTGTCGGCAGAACTGTAGGAACGTAGACGCTATGGAAATGCAGAGTTTGCGATGGATTATTTTATACTTGAAGTACAGAAAAAGAAGAAGAAATAAACAGAGAAATATTCCAGCACACTTTTTCCCACAATTTTCTTTTTAAATGTCTATCATATTATTCTGCCTTAGAAGTATCATAAATTGCTGATCTGTTTTATATTTCTTGTATTATGGATACATCGATCTCTAGCGCCGCGGTGGTATTATACTACGTACGTTACGTTCCCCATGAACGAGTGCAGATTGCATACCAAGTGTGTGCCGTCTGCGTTAGCGGGCGTTGAAGCAAACGTTCTATTTTTTTCGTGCACTTTTTGTGCGGCGCGGCACGATCTGCCAGAATGACACGGATTTTTTGCGCGCCGGATTTTGCGCGTCGAATGCTTTACTGCATATAATTGTTTAGGTTATTTTTTCACAGACTAAAAAGTGCGTCACGGATAGTCTGTAGTCTGCGCTGCACCTCATTGTTTTAAAATATTCACAGTGTCAGCCAGGTAGAAAGAAAGTGGAAGCTTTTTAAGAAGTTCCAAAGCGTAGATTAATTCAGAAGAACGGTCAAGGAACCTCATGGTTAGGTAATTCATTGAATTATTGATTTTGAACTAATAATCCTTTAAAATCATTCCCCCTATTTACAAAACTTCGTCGAATCTATGTATTGTGTTTAACAATTCAGAATATACGTATATAATTTACAAGATACTAGTCAAGTGTAATTGGGTACACAAACGCTTTACATTTTCTAATGTTGATATAGAAAATGTCCAGTCTTGATAAATTATACAATTTATACAGCAAGACTTCAACCATGCTTTAAATATTACGATGAATTTTTTATGAAATAATACGCAAGCGCCGTCGTTCCGCACGTCATGTTCGCATAAATAAAAACTGTTTCAGTCGTAAAAATACGTTTGATGTTACGTGTATCCGGCAATCATGACATGACATTCACAACATTTTGTTTAACAAGCTTATTTCTCATCTCTCTACGTTTTATTTACCACACTGCCTTGCCTTTTTAGTCCTTTCTAAATACGCCTCAATTAACTTATTTGGCCATAATTTCATGTTAATTATGCTTATACTGGCTGACCCCGCGAATTTCGTATCGCCTCAGATTATGAATTATATTTTTTTTCGTGATTTTTTCCCGTTTCAATTGTTATTCTGCTATTCGAGGTTGAGGCAAATCCAACAAATCAAATTTCACAAAAATCGTTCCAGCCGTTCCTGAGTTATGTGGTGTAAGTAACCCGACTTTTGTTTTACTTATAGATTTTTAAAAATATCTGTTTGATAGTGCTTATACGGAGACAATGAAACGGGCCTTTTAAATGTTCCCTAGACTCTACTCTTGCTGACTGATTTTGTTTCTTTCTATGAGAACTTTATTATAATCAAAAAGTATCTTTCAATCAGTCGTGATTCCCCTTTCATTCCTGCTATACCCAACAAAAACATTCAACCCAGTCAAGAATCTAGGCCGAACATTAGTCTCCACTCAGACATCGAGCTCACGACATACACGTTATAAAAACCAGACGTCTGTCTCCTCGACTATCTAGGTCACCGCGCGTTTATTTTTATTACAACGCCACCTCTTGACAATATGTGGAATTACTTCCTTGCGTATCGAACGTGGAATGTGCTTGTATGGCGCTGCATTAACATGTTTTATTTTAACTTAGATTATTTTTCTATACGTTTCAGATGTATGAGAATTGTATATTATGACCTATTCATTAAATACCTGTCTGTATTCCCAATGGGCTCGACAGAGGTGTATTACATCCATATTTGGCCAGTTAGAATCTTTTCCCAGGTAATAGGTGCGAGCCCATTGCCTGTTCACGATTATTATTAATTACTGAAATATTTTGTACATATTTGGCTTATGAAATGTCTTTAGTATGTTGAGAATGAGTTATGGCCATTTAGTAACAACATTTTTATAGTTTACAATTGTTTTTAGTCTGCCTGTAATTGTACCACTGCAGGACAAAAGATTCTTCTCATACAGTGAAGGAACAGCATTGATCATCACGCTTGCTCATTGGCGATTTTAGACTATTTAGTCCAGAATACCTCAAATTATTTTCTTTCACCGGCTTATATACAGCATGATGTTATTCCGTCAGTATACAGGGGGGTAATTAGTTAGTTATTTTTGCTATATACATTTACTTCCAAGACTGTTAGTTATAAATAAAACAATGGTTTTTTTAAGCAAATGTATTAACCAAAAATAACCAACAAGGCAGTGAGAGTTTAAAAACCATAACCATACACTGGAGTGCAGAGAAATTGTACCAGTATTTGTAATGAATTTATATCTTAGACTTTGAAAGATTTGATATGTTATTCTTGATTAATCTGCTTAATAAATAAGTGTCATGAGATTTAATATGATGAGATTAAAATGGTAAAGTATTTCAAGAGAAAATATACTTTGAAAATGCTGGTACAATTTTTTCTGCTCCCAATTAATTGTATTATAATAACTATGTCGAGAGGCTGGCGAGATTCGAGTAAGAAAATAAACATAAATAGCACTTTTGATAGATCAAAAATAAAAATGGCGGTAATACCATAACATTATAAGATTTATAAGTAATAAAATAAGATCAATCTTTACTCTAAAATTTAAGTATCATCCAATTTATAAAATAAGCAGAAATTTTAAGTAAATGAGTTGGGACTCAATTTTTTAAATTAGAAGTCATTTTTACAGTATTTTCGTAAAACTCGAAACTCGCCAAGCGTTTAAAAAATAAATGGCAAAAAATAAAATTAAAAATAAACCTCTATTTTCATATAAAATGGCAATTTGTATGTTTGTACTTCGTGATGGCAATATTTTGAGCCATGAGTATATGTGACTTTTTGCATTGTATAAATTAATAGATACTGAAACATATTTATAAAACTAAAATTGATAGATGCTGTGTTTTTTGCATTTAAAGACAAAAAATCTAGATTTTTTGACGAAGGAAATACTGTACTTCTCAGGATTAACGAATTAAATAATTATTTAAGCGTTTTTAAGTACAAGTATTAGTAATAATATTTATATTATATTTATAATGTATTACTTTATAATGCAGTATGATTATATAGCAATGAGAAAAAGGACACATATACAAAGGACATCATTAACAGATTAAGCTAATGTACACACTGTCGATTAATTGCACTTTTTTAATAATTTAAGTAATATTTTTCAATAACTTAAAAAATGCTGCTATTATTCGACAGTGTATACCAGAACTTAAAAAAAATAAACTACCAAAAAATATGTACATGTAAAGAAATCAGAACCAAAATAAATAACGTGTATAATAGCTGCTAAAATATTAACAAAAATAAAATTATAAGGGTCGGCGCACATTAACGTCCAATTTATTAAGTTAGCAGGTTAAACCGACCCTTAGCTGCCAATTACCTTAATGCTTTTAATAAAAAAGGGAAAATTATAAAAAAATAAAGACTAGATTAGTAAGCATTAAGATTATTGTTAACAAAAATAAATGAACACAAAATTTTACGTAAAATATGATGCTTCTTTACACAATGGTTCATAATGGATTTACACGAAGAAATAGAATATTACCAACTTGTCAATTGGCCATACATAAACGCACGCCTTTTATCCGCGGCGGCGGTAGGTAGATCCTACAGAAGGCCACGTGCTACGATCCTGACACACTCCTTTTGCTTCGTCCACGTTCATACACCTTGGGACTAGACAAGTGGCCATCGTTTTCAAACCGTTTCGTATTACCACGACTTTCAGGGTTGACATAAGATTTTTGGTGGCTTACCTTAATCCAATACATTTTTGACTTTTCCATCATCGTTATTGCTGACAGAATTTCACTTTGTCCAGGCCCTCCAGGTCATACACACAGGCTTTCTGAAAGACCAATGAGATCCCGCGCGGCGGATTACGTCCCGCTCCCTCTCATAAAGAGAAGGCATGAGCCACAGCAGTGGGGACATCATTGTTGTCCGAAAAATAAAGAATTATTATTATTATAAAGGCCCTCTCGGAACCCATTTCCACACATTTCTGTTCTCTGCTCATTCAGGCCAGTACTTTCAGTAGATATTGAGCTATGTACCATGAAGTTCGGTGAAACACACACAGAGACTTCTGTGCATGTTAATGTAAAGTCGACCGTAAACCATTGCGTATAGAAGCTATTATAAGGGTTATAATAAACTCGCTTATGTCTTTAAGATGGCAAGATTGTGATGTACATACATGGTTCATAATTGGCAAAAAATGTCGTTCGTTGAGATTGAGATTATAACTACATTTGCGAGCAATTGATTCGGGTCAGTCAGAAAAATCTCAGTATCTCCGAAATTACCAATACTGGTTGAATGTAAAATAAACAAAAGTTTTAAAACAGCCTGGTTGTACTTTTAGCTTTAGGTACTTTATTATAAAAGACCTCATAAAGTTTTTTAATTTGACAGAGCCAATTTGCTCGCAAGTGTATTATAGTAAATCTACTCCCTAACAATTTGATTTACTTTATATTTCAGCTGCAATTAGACTAGAATATTTTTGTAATAAATTAATCTACATATTCCATATTCGTTTGGATTAAAAAATCCAGAAAAATGAATAGATTCGGTGTAAAAATTGTGATGACTTTTTGACTAGCATTCAAGGACTGTTATAGAACTAATAAACCGACTTATAAAAGGAGGAGGTTCTCAATTTGTCAGAATCTTTTATTAACATAAGCGAGTATACCCCATCGATTTCCACCTCGTCTTCCACCTAAGATGCCTAGTTCCACAAAAGCCTATACAATGAAAATGAAACTATAATACCTACTAACAGTGAAGTTAGTGCATTATGTTTTTACTTTACCGTTACCAACAATCTGTCTACCGAACTGAGGATTAAGTCAAACTAACTAATAGTTAGTACGTTAACTCTTTATTGTGGAACCAGACGGAAGTGTGTGGTTCACATGTTCTTAGTTGAGACTTCAGCGGAGCCCAAAAGGAAGGCAATGTTTTTTAAGATCCTCTAACCCAAGAGTGTCTGCCCGTATGTCACAGGGCTGTATCTTTTTAACTATAATAGGTAGCCCGGTTAACATTTTTACAGAATACCTGTTTATTTAAGTATAAGTTAGTTTTTACAAATAAAAAGGTCACTTGGACGTTTATATTAATAATTAAAAAAAAACAATTAGGTACTGCAGAATATTAATTTAGCACGAGCCTAACTTGCCCTCTTTATTCAATTCGTGGGAATCTCATAACAAGCTCCATTCGAAAATTATGTGAACCACATACTCCCAAAAACTTTATAACCTTAGAAACTAATAAAAAAAAATATCATAGTGCAGTCTTTTCCCTTACTCATAATTGTCTTTATAATTTTGATTACTAACATTTATCCAACAAGAAAGGTGAAGATAAAGGAAAAAGACGATTTTTTAATACTATAGAGAGACAAACGTGCTTTGTATATTAAAATAATAATGCCATGAGAGGCAGTACAAAAGGAATACTTTAAAATATAATACTTATATTTTTGGATACCTTCTAGAGAATATATAGTAAGAAGAGAGATATTATAGTTATGTAACTATAATAAAAACGCGAAATTGGTACCATTTTCTGACATGGTAGAAAGTGCTAAGATTCGTCGAGTTTTGACAGAAACCAATCTCTGGTTTCTTTATTTTATCAGGTAATAATCAATGCTGGTTTTTATCCTATAACCAGTAGTAGTAGGCTTCGAAAGAATTTTTACTTGTTCAGTAAATATTTTATCAAGACTTTTTAAGATTTTCTGGTCACATTCAAGATTCTTTCAGGGAGATTATATGTAAGAGCATTTTTTAAATACACTGGAGGTATTTAAAGGGAACTCAATACCACACTGGGGTACTATTTATGAAGAATACTAGTAGTAGTATTACTATATCTCCCTAACACCTTCGGAATATGCCTCCGCAAACCAAAACTATTACCTCCTTATTTTACTGTTTTTCCAAAAATATAAACGATTGAATTTTGAAGAAAAAAAAAGTAATATCAACAAGAATTCAGTCTGTCGACCTGTCTTGACAAGACATGAAAATGTTTAATTGTTGTTTCTTGCATTTTATTTAATAACGCATTCGTATGGTCAACGTACGTAGTGTTGCTTCTAGCAAATTGTGCTGAGCAAAGTAATTTCTAATCAATATTTTTAAGAAATATTTTCGCCTCAACAAATCGTATGCATATTTCTGTGTGAAATTATTTACGTCATGTTTATATTTTTGGAAAAACGAAATCCTTTTACCCTTATCTCATCATATCAAAACATTTCTCACCGGCTTCCGTACTATTACCCCCTTCACACACATCCTTCGGCAAAAAGCACTGTATCAACAACGCTAACAACATAAATAAAATCGACAACAAACACAAAATATTCAGCCAGTTCTCCTTCCAAATCGTCGCCAGCTCGATCTCCAAGCACTCACACTTAGGACAGCACTTCTCGTCGGTCCTAGGACACTTTCGCTTACAAAATTGACAAAACCCTCTGATATTTTCCCCTGTAGTTTTAAAACTCGGATTATAGAATATCCTGATCTCCGTTTTGGGTGTAGAATCAGTAGAATTGTTTAGTATTTCTGTTCGTTTGTCCCCAGTCTCGCTAGTGTAGTACCGTTCGCTTTTTTTGACAAAGTTTTCAAAGCCATCGTTTCGTAGTTTCGATATTTGGTTTTTAGTGAAACTAGCGTCAGCCGTCTCCATGAAAGTTTCAGTTGTTGTTAAAACGCGGTTGTATCTTTCTGGGTTCAGCAATTTCATGTTTAAAGACCCTGATACTTTGACATTTGGGCCAGATTTAGTGATGTCGTTAACAATGCTGTGGCATTCGATTTTTTTGCCGTTAAATCGATTGAATTGGTCATTAATGTCGTTTTTATCGATATTGTCGGATAGGAAGAATTGTTCTCGGAGTATATCGTTTTTGGAGCGTTTGGTTAAGTCTACATTAACATTTTCGTTATTCAAGTTAGATTTATCGATATTACTTTTAACGTCATAATTAACATTAGCATAATCGTGTTTAGAGAAATCCTTTCTAAAGTTATAAATCTTATCATATATAGTTTTCGGATATAACTTCGGATTACTGTTATCTAGATACCCTTCACAGTTCTGCACAATCGATTCAAAATCGTTATCGCTATTCGATTTTTCCGGTCGATTTTTGAACAGCATGTTAGCATAATCGATACTTCGGTAATAATCGCTATCAGATTCCTCTTGTATGATATCGAGTCCCCAATTACGTGTCGTATCGACATCTTCATAGATGCCATCGTCAATTACGTCTTTAGACTTTCCATTGCCTATGTTAATATTTTCAAAGTCAGTGTCGTAAGTATCACCTTTTTCCTTTGCGAAAAATACTTTGTAGAAGTTATCGTAGCAATAATTAAGTTTCCTATACAAGTAAGATTTCTTAGGGTTTCGCTTGGGGTCTGTTACCTGGGTTTCCTTGTCTTCCTCGGTCTCCTCGCCGATGGTGTGGAGGACTGTTGTTGATGCTTCTCCGACGCGGGAGGCTGCGTTTAGGAGATTCTGGCGTGGCTGGAAATAGATAGAAATATGTTGAGTTTATATTCCTTTGAGTATTGGTTCAGGTAACATGGTCTGGGAATGGTAGTCCTTTTTATACTTTAGAAGTTTAGACGATGGAATGTTACCACACATTTTTGTTATAAAAGTGACATATTTGAAATGCTAGTTTCGGTTTGGTAGAGATATGGATGTAGTAGTTCAGTATTATTTAAATAATAATATCACGGAATGCGTTTGTTTAACACTGATTCCATACCATAATCATTTGCAAGGCAGTTCAAGAGCAGGACAACTCAGAGTAACAATTAACAGTTACACCATACATGGTTCTAAAATGCTTGTTCCTTCACTTTTCGTCTAATATTGACTTGCTATTAGAGTGTATGGTTTTCTGAGTGGGCCGCATTTCACTTATTATCTTGATAGACTGGTAAAAACCTTAATAAAAAATCAAACATACGTATATTACGGTAGCAGCTGGATGAGAATAGCAGAGGATCGAGTTATATGCTATACTTTTTTCCAGCAGAGGACTGCTATAGTCTGATGACGATGAGCTTATCTCTGGACTCGGTTCAGCCGCCTTTAGTTCAAAATGGCGTGTCATTGGAGCGGCCTATGTCCAGCAGTGAGCTTCTAGAATTTGATGATGATCTTACCTCTTTGGTGGTCGGCTCGGCCGCCTTGAGCAGGTCGGTGAAGGCGCTGCAGAGCTTCCTGGTGGCGTCCAGCAGCTTGTCCTCGTGCTCGGAGTCGTCCAGCAGCGCCGCGATCATCTGCACGCCCTTCGTCATCTCGGGCAGGTTGCTGGTGATCGTGGTGATCGCTGCGCCCACGGCGGTGTGGTCTACTTCCTCTGTTCCTGTACAATATTTTCGGCTTTAGTATATTTAGTTTTTACTACATAAAGTTTTGGTCAATTAATGCCATTACTACGAAAGTTAGATGGTAGACAAATATCATATGGTATAGGTGTAAAAAGACACATAATGAAGCCGAGTGCCACTTATAATCCCCGTCATTGTGATTATTTTTTTGTACTGGATCATATCCTGGGAATGTTTTGATTACGGAGATATTGAAGGTCAAAGTTACAACTTCTTTTTTTACTTGTTGAAGGTTAAAGCTATTTTTATCGTATAAAATGAATGCTCTAAGTTAAGACAAGGTCGTCGTACTTAGAACCTCGTCATTTTAAATGGTTACAGTATTGGGATGTTTCTTTTCTTACCTGAAGTAAGTGTGACGACCTGCGCAGTAGCCGCGTTCATGGCGGCGATCTGTGACGTCACGACTTGCTTGTTGGTGTCCATCGTCACTTGCTTCCACTTGACGGAGGCCGCGTCGTGGCCTAGAGCTGGTAAGGTGGCCTGGGGAGGAGTGTAAATAATTATTATAATGGGTGTAAAAAGTCTTTATCGTAGCTGTATGGTTGGTTTAGGTTAAGTATGTGTTTTTTTACATTTCTCTAGTTCTTGATCACTATAAATTGAAGTTTATCTTTTTGCATTAAGTATTCATGCAACTCTTTTTAGGTAAATCCAATTTTTTTTTTTCATCTAAAATAACCAAATATAGTTTTAATTTATTTAGTCATTTACGTAACTATCTAATAATATAAATACTCGGTTTTATAAAACAAAAACTCAACGTTTCACAAATAGAAAAAGCGAAAACTAAATTTTCGCTATCGAACCTACGTTAAAATGGAAGTTCGCTCCACAGCGCAGTTAGGGAAGTGCAACCAAAATAGAATTGGACATCCGACTGACATTTACTATTTATAGAAAGAGTATCAACATGTCAACATGTCTGAAAAATTCACTTATGGGCAAAACAAATTTTTTTTGGACCGTTTCTCTTTTTACCTTAGGTAATAGGTAATACGGGCTGGTGTCCGCAACTCCACGTCAATGCGCGTATTTTGCGTACGAACTCTTTTTACCTTATAAAGAAAGATATGATTTGTGGTGGGTTTGGGTCTTAGACGTTACTGTAGTTACTACTATAGCCAGAATTTTTGGTGGGGACGGCTCGTATTCAAAGTAACTGTAATTACTGTAGCCGAGAGTCACGTTATGTTCTCCCAGTCACCACAAGATTTTCTTTTTGTAGTGGACCATACCAGAGGGCAATCACCGTATTTTAAAGATAGTTGTTCTATGCTTCTACATAGTTTACCTACATTTTTGACAAGTTTTTATTATTGTTTGTCAATTATTATTATTAATCTTTATTTATTCAGACTACAATGGTCTATAGTGAGAATTGAATTGTTTTTTCAATGAGATTGCGACTAGATGAGATGTTAAACGTTTATAAATACGGGAATCTGCCTTCTGGTAACCGACATATTGACATATGATATTCCAGCCTACTGGAGGCTAGAATATCCTAACATAACATCACGCCTGATTTCCCCAAAGGGATAGGCAGAGTACCTATAGTACCTACACCCTCATTTAGCTTGTATAATAATCATAATAATAGTGACTACCGTGCATTCGCGATTTATTTGCCAAAACTATAAACAAATATGAATTAATGGAAAAATAACTTTAATTCCTACACAATAAAGTTCAGTTTACGCTACAACTTCAAACATTTTCATAACTTTTTCAACAGTGCTAGTCACTCTGAAATCAACTTAATTGACATTGAAATAAAGTTGATATTTGTTGAACTTGAAATAGGGTAAGGCGCGCAGCACTGCGCACGTTTACTATACGTACCCTGGTGAGTCCCTCCTCCGTCTGCTTGATGATCTCGACGCCGCTGGTGATGGTCGACATTAAACCGCGTTGTGGCTCCGTCAGGATTGACGTTACCCGCGTTTGCTGCATCTGAGAGGCCTGGTAGATGAAGATATTGGTTTTAAAAAAGGTTGTGTGGTCGAAAATCTGCCGTTTTCATAATAAAAAAGCTCTTGATAGTATTATTAGAATACTGAGTCTGTATTTCTCGATGCAGTAGGCAGGGATGTATAGTACGATCAACTTACGTTTGTAAAAAAGGGGCTAGCCTATTGGCTTAATCCAACGGGGGCTGCTATTAAGAATTTAATAACGAAAAAATTCGATAACACATTGCCGGGTATCGAACTCAGGACGGTCAGCGGTCGCGCTTGCGATCACTAAACCAGCGAGGCAGTTTATTTGATTCAATTTCTATAGATATAATACTGAGTATACAATATATACCTACACAGCCCATTTCGATGACTACATGTAGCCATTGTAGCAGCGTGGAACAAGATGTTATACACATTATTAGAATAGTAAAATAAAATCAGTATGGATATGGTCAATTAGAGTAAAAGTGGCAGTGCATTTTCTGGCGTTCAAATAAGATGTTTTTGTTTGCATGTCTTCAAAGTTTAATAATTAAAATTGGATATTTCCTTAGATCACCAGCTCGGTAGCCTTTCCCCAATCTAACCGGATGCAGTTGAATGCTGTATTTTACATAGAGCGACTGTCTATCTGGAAATTTTGTCAAATAAAAAATATAAATAAAGACTTAAAAACATCTTGGAATTTGTAACTGTAGAAAAGTCAAAAAAAGTGTGACTATAAAATAGTACCTCAATATCTCCCAAAAAGTATTTATAGCCTACAAAGCATGGCCACTTTCCTCAAACAGAAAAAAACACTCTAAAATAGAAATATCCCATATTCATTGGAAAAAACTTGAACAAACTTGTTTCAGCAACATGATTTTAAGTCGCAGGAAGAATAAAAACAGCAGATTTCCATTTCAAAACTGAAAGCCCTGAAAACAAATCGGACATTTTTTTTTTCTGGAAATACTTTTTAATTTTTATAATACTAACTAGCGGTCGCCCGGGGCTCCGCTCGCGTGGTCCCGCTTTTCTGTTGAAATTTTTCCTGAATTTTCTTTGCTATAAACCTCACGGAGCCTGAGACCTTTCCAACGAATGCAAAACCGTGGAAATCGGTTCGTGCGTTCTGGAGTTATAGCGTCAGGAAGGAAAACCCGACTTATTTTTATATAGTAGAGATTTGTTTTTTTCAGTAATCTGAACATTTAACTATACATATATTATTTTCTAAAGAACATCCCCTTCCCCTTCATTCAAAAGAGCCGAACAAATGAGTAGGCCGGGTAAAGTCCGGACCGAGGGCCAAAATGGTAACTCATGTTGCGCAAATTATTTTCAGGAACATTTTGATGCTGCAGGAAACTGTTGGTCAACTTTGTTTCCCAATGAATACGGGTCTTAAAAATAAAGCAAAATAAAATAAATCAGCTGATACTGACGGCCGGCGGCGTGTGGCCCGTGATGACCTGCCCCGACACCGTGCTCTGCTGCGCGCTCGTCATGTGGTTCACGGCGAACGGCTTGGCTCCTAGCCGGCAAATCATAACGTGTGAAGCGGTGGCAACGGAATATTAAACAAATATGTGTGGTTTTGGTGGAACATGATATTGTGCTGATTTTCATTTTATTTGCAGTAATGGGGCGACACTCGTTTACAATAGAATAGAATACTCTTTATTATGTACACGATATAAAACGAACGGTATAGTTTGCAACGTTTTTTTAAGACTTAAAGATTACGTTGGTTTTTTCAAGCTAGGAAATCATTATTTGAATGCATCTGAGCCTGAGTTAATTACTAAATTATTTTCTTTTTTTTGGCAATGGTTTCGCCCCTTATACACTGGATTTAAACATAAATGTGACATGTGAGTGTACTACAGATGCACCTCTGCCAAACCCTTTGAGGATTACAGGCGTTATGTTGTTTTTAAGAATTTATAATTTGACAAAAAAGCAGCTATTTCAATATAGACATAGTATTTTTTTCTGTTTATTTTTATTTAATATGTATTTATGGAACTTTATTCAGGTTTTTAATGCTTGACGAGTTTCGCTAACTAACAAACACAATACAATGTCCCACCAACTATACTTTATAAAAACAAAATACACTTCATCTAAATAAATTAAATCCATACATAAAACACACAATAGAACATTACCTTCAGCGCCGGGCCTGTGCACGGCCGGCTTGGCCACCGACTCCGTGTTCACCTTGCCGGACTTGAATGTGTCGTGCTGGATGATGTTAGCTCTGCGAACAATATGTTATTGTGGTTAGATTGAGAACAAATTAGTTATCCTTTCAGGTAATGTGCCTTTAAGGCCACGTATTTTTAGATTTAAGGGTACTTGAGCGCTGTTAAAGCAACACAGTACTGTGATGTAAATTAATTCTATATTTTAATATCTTGCATGCCATGTGTGTTTAGGTATACTCAATTACTCATGTTTGATAAAATATATGATTTGGTATCTTGTATGATGAGATCAAGTGAAATAAGGATTATTATTATAAAATACTTTCCAATATTGGTGGTTGAGCCACGCAAAAAAAAAATTAATGCCAGAGGCATCCCAGAGACAAAGCTGATATGTTTCATACATGAGATTTATACCTGCACCCGTGATATTGATAACTTTGTGGAATCTCTTCCACAAAAGCCACTTACAAATCGGAACACAGCAACCTGCTTGGCGTTACGAATAGATACGTATCGAGACCATGGCTTTTCCTTGGGTTTCCAGACTTCACCAGATTTTATCCAGAACTTAAATCATTAAACTCACTTGGAAGGCGACACGGAGTCCTCCAACATGGCCGAGCCCTCATCGCCCTCGATACCGAGGTGCTCCTTGGCGCGCTGTTTGCGTACTATGATGTCGATGTAGCCTGCTATGACTTGCAGGATTTGTTCAGCCTCGGTGGTTTGGACTGAGTAGTATTGGTCACTGTGGACAAGGGTATTTAATGTTAGTTTTAAGAATAAGTGGTACATTTGAGTTTAGATAATCACCCACTGTTGAAATGTATAGTTACAACTCGAGCATTAAATACGTTACAATTTCGCAAGATTCAAAAGCTATTTTCGCCTTAATAATTGACTATGGTGTTACGAACGTGTTTTTGAAAACATAAAATAAAAATGAAATAGGTCTTTTAGCAAAGTTGCAATCGTTATTTCACGTGAAAATCGCTTTTGAATTTTGCGTAAGTACGGCTAAATTTTTTATGATTGATGATGTATGTTCACTTATAGACATTTGCCTTCTCCCTCGTCCTATATCGTCGTGAAGCTCACCTGTAGTCTCCGAAGTCCAGGGTGAAGGTGTTGGGACTGGCGCACCACCTCCTCACGGTGGTGAGGGGCCAGGTCTGCAGGATCTCCTTGGTCTTCTCGTCCAGGCGCAGCACTGAGTCCTTGGTGACGCCCAGGAGACGGGGGACTAGTTTGTTCTTGCCTTTCATTTTTTCCTGGTGAAGAGAGAATAAAGTTTAGAACTATGATTCTAGAGTCCACTTGCACCGTAAATCACTAAATGCGTTTAGCGCTTAACGTGTTTTAAACACCGCTCTGTCTCTAACAATTGTTTGAAGATGACCGAGACAGAATGGGATTATAAATACGTTTATCGTTAGGTGGATTTATGGCCGACTCCTATAATTTACGGACCGTTGTATCTTTCTTTACCAGCTTTGCATAGTCGACTCTCCCATATGGAAGTAGCTACTTCTATTTGTTCTGTAAATAACCCATGATTGAAAGACCCATGATAGAAAGCGTGGAGCGTTTATGTAATCTTTACTCTTTTTGTACAAAACGCTCCACGCTTTCTTTCATAATAAATTTAGTAAATATTCAATAAAGATTACCTACTTATAACCATTTCGCATAGGTAATTATTTATCGTTCATCACGAACTGAAATTGTTTATGTTTACCTGCGATCTAATGGAGATTTGGCAAAGGCAAAACTCTTGAGTCATCAAACTAAATGTCCGAATTATTTTGTAATTTTTAATGCGTGATAAAAGCGTGTTTTTTAGTTTTTAATATTTTTATTATATGCCCAGTTCGGCAATAAAAACGCCATTGGTAAGCAAAACAATTCGTTTTTGTTTATAGGAACAGAGCATTAGTGATTTGTGGTGCAAATGGGCATAGACAGATGTCTGTTTTTCCGACTACCTATAACCCGTCAATCTTCAAAGCTTATAAACATGTCTACATATTTCACCATTGATATACAAATATTAGTTACTAGCTTCTGCCCGCGACTTCGTCCGCGTGAAATTTCTTGTTACTCCGACCCACCCCGTCGCATCGCATCGCTTGCCCGCGCTATTACTTCGTTTTTGCTTAGCGTTCTTTCTGACTATTTTTCTTTTTGCTCGGTTCCTACAGGTCATAGCGTGATGTTAAATAGCCTTCCTCAAGAATTGGGCTATCAAATGCAAAAAGAATTTTTCAAATCCGACTGGTAGTTCTAGAGATTAGCGCGGTCAACCAAACAAACAAACAAACTCTTCAGCTTTATAATATTAAGTATAGATAGCTATGAGGAGGAGATAATATACAGGATAATACAAACCTTGACTAAAAAGAAGGCGACGCCATAAGTCTTGAGGTCCCGCGCACTCTTGGTGTACAGCACTTTGGCGTCGAGCTCCGTCAGGGTGATGTGCTTCTTATGCTCCTTGAACACCTTCTTCTCTATGCCTTTGACTTTCATGTAGGAGGCGGGCAGGAATTCCTTGAGGCTGGAAAGATATGAGAAATGTAGATTGTCATTTATTTCAATGTTCTTAGGTGTGGTTAGGATATTAGATTGAGAGAAAATTGACAAATAAAGTCATATCCTAATCATAAAATAAACAATCATTAAAAAAAAATTGTTTGATTTTCTTTGAAATAACAAGTCGAGGTAAAAGTTCTCTCGTGTTTTGTGCAGTTCAAACTAAGATTTCGTTTATTCTTATGTGGCTTTTTCGTCGATATCAGAAGGCCAAAGAACGTTCACAGACTGGTCTGTCTCGATCTGTCAAAAATACTTCTAATTTCCCTACATTTTTGACATTGAATGTCGCCGAGATGAGATCGCGACTACATTTTGAACGTTTTTAATTACGGGAATTGGTCTTCTGGTCGCCATTTTGTTGGCCCAGGGTATTTGAACCCCATGGATTACAAGGAGAAGCTGGATCAATACAAAGTCCACTTCCTCTGCTGTTCGGACTGCTTTGGCCTTGTGGTGGACCAGGGATGTGATTACTTTGTTGTTTTTCGGATTTTGTCAAAAAAAAAATGGCGTGAAGTTGGTTTGGCAGTAGTCTATTACAACTATTATTTTTCAAAATAATGTATTGGAGACTAAAGACACTGTATAACAAGTGGAAAATTAAATAGCAATAAGGGCGCCACTCATTGGAGGGCGAATACATAAATGATACCTATTTGTGAGTATGTATTTGATAATGGATACTCACTCTAAGAATCCAGTAGTATGCTTGTCTTCTCTGTGGTCTCCGAACTGTATCTGGCACTGTATACCCGCGAACTCGCAAGCTGTTGACAATAATAATTTCTTTAGTACTTATTAAACTAGCACATTGCGGGAAAAAAGTTCCTGCAAGGACTTGGGGGAGGCCTTTGCCCACTTGTGGGACAGAATAGGCTAAACAAAAAAAAACATAACAACTGGACTGTAACCAGAGGTGTACAATACACCCACATCATTATGTTACGTCTAAAAGTAGATTATTCACCAAGGGGATAAAGCAATGTCTTATGTTACGGGCTCCATATTGAATCCGGAGAGTTGTGAAGGATTCTAGCGTCAGAGTTAACTCCAGAGCGAAACGATTCTGTACAATAATTTTCGCATTTTAATATACCTTTGTCCATAGTTACAGGGTGCTGGCCGTCCAGTATGGCGTCCCTGGCCTGCACGTACAGCAGGTTCAGCTGCACGGGGTCCCGCGAGTCCACGTTGCGGTCTGAGAAGAACAGCTTACGACGAAGGAGGAGGGTTTCTGTCACGTCTATGCCTTGCTCGCGAAGGGTTTTTGAGGGTTCCACCCAGTTTACTATGGGAAAGAGAAGATTTTGAGTTATTTAGTATCTAACAGGTACACAGAGTGTTTTCAAAGTGTGCGACGATGATCTCGGTTACCAAGCCTTCGATCAGTTAATCTTAAACATAGTTATGAAAAAAAAAACCTCACAACAGTCACATAACATCACGCTCCGAAGTATAAGGTAGAGGCCACATTTCGTCACTCAAAACTAATAATTCGTTGAGACGAGATTTAAGAAGAAGCTGTAGTCGGCCATTTAAAGATGTTTACCTTCATCATCAGTCCTTAACTTCTTTCGGAGCTGTTCCATCTTGGCGTCGCGTTCCTTCTCCTGGTGCTTCCTCTTGAGGGTCAGGGTGCCGAAGTTGGGCTTCTCACAGGGGTCTGGGTCATCTTTTTGATCTTCCCGGACCTAAGGGGAAAGGAATTGTTGAGTTTCTGATTTTTGCCACAAAAACGCGGCAGCCCCATCAACACCCGGAACGTCTTGTGCGCAGGCCACTATATGCACTTTGCGTAAAGTTCACCAACAGGCTGCAAGTGTAAAAGGATTGGCAGTGGGCTTTTTTGAGTAAGATTTTTTTTAATTGCAATAATATGGGATATTCAAATATTTGAAAACCCACGCCATTGTTCAGAGCGAATACGACGTAAAAGTCTATGACAACAATAAATATTAAATAAACAAATTACAAAAACACATGCATATTTCGGTATTGTCGCAGTGACCACCATTTCACGTTAAATTAGCAAAAAATAGCGCGCTGCGCCCGCGCACTTACCAGGCCGTACTCGTCGTAGTTGGTGATGCCGATCTTAGTGCAGATCACCACCATGAGGTTGGCCACCACCTGACTGTCGTCTACCAGCAAGGTCTTCACCGTGCCTGGAACAAGGATAGACAGTTGAGTGTAATGTTATAGGCTATATTTAGAAGCTGTAATGTGTAAGGTGAAATTGGATTTGTTTTACGAAGTAAGAAAGTTTTGCAAGTGTAAACATTATTTTATTATTACAAGGAGCAAATTGTTTTGTTCCACCATCTAAGTTCACATTTTGAAGTGCCGTATTTTATATTCCTGATGGAATGTTTCTTACCAGGCCCCTCTAACCTAACTAAAGAAAAATCTTAACATTAAGTACCATATTTTTTCTTTATTGCATTTTTAATCTCACTTTCCGAAAATAAAAATTTAAAAAATTGACATTCAACATTTACTGACCAATCTAATAATTGAAAATTGATAACATGACAGATACTATCACCAACCCGATTCTTATACTCCTGCACTCAAATAGTATACACCTTATCCCACTACACATAAGACACTCACCATCCAACATCCGCACCCTCAGATTCCTGGTCTTCTTATTATACTCCAGCAGGTCGCCGTTCCTCAGCATGTAGTAATCAAGGCTTCTGGACGCCTCCAACCATATTCCCTTCTTGTTATCCTCTTCTGAGGCTAAGAAGAGGCCGTATTCTTTCGCTGTTGAGAAGATTAGAAGGTTTAGATGAGATGAAAATCGGCCGAGGTATCTCTTATAGCCGGTGATGTAACTGATAAATGGTTTTATTTCTGTAAGTAGTTTTAAAATATGATTGACCTGTACAAGTGTTTGTAACACTTACTGGTCAATCATGTTTTAAAACTAGATGAGGTCGGCCTTACCTATCTGACTACTCTAAGAAAGGTCGAAACGAATTCATAGGTCACAGTCTCTTTTAAAGTCCAGACATAATCTTGGTCAAATCATGAGAAGACCATGTAGATTGGTGTTAGAAATGGTCTTTTGAAGAAAGAACCACACAGACTGAGTGGACCTGTCTAGTCAGTGCACAAATTTGTCAGTAATCGTGCAGGTCAACTCAGAACTTAAGCCGCTACGATGTGATTGACATGTATATCTAACGGAGTCATGACCATCCACTTGTTTGATTTGGAATGGCTTTATTCGATTATGCCACCTGGTTGTGCTAAATCATGCCGACCCAAACAAGTGTGTAGCACCCCAATTTGTATGACTTTAAAATATCAAAGTACTTACGATCGCCACTACTGGCTTCTAGAATCTTCTCCCGGATAATCCTGCAGGCGTCGTAGACGGTGGTGGAAGGATCGAACTGTATAGTCTTCACCACCTTGCCTCCATCTATTGATATCTTTAGCGATAACGCCGCCATCTTGGTTAGAGAGTGGGCTCTGCGGACAAAATTGAAGTCTTGTTTTATTTGAACAAGTATAACCTATAATAAAGGGTAAATTAGGTTGATTTCAGAGTACTGATAAATAGTTCATAAAAACTTGCAGCAGACAGTAAACTTTATGTATACGCATTAAAGTTACTTTTTCGAAATCACATAAGAATCTAAATTGTTAACATAGTATAATAAGGTTACAATAATCAATTTTTAATGTTCCCACTGCTGGGACACAGGCCTTCAGGAGTTAGCCATATTTCAAAAAACGGGCTCACTGTCGGATGTATGTCACATCTCTTCGAATTTTTGGCTCTTTTCATATCCCAAACATGATGAGCCAAAGCCATTTTTTATCCGGGCGTAAATATGAAACATCGAGTTTTAGAAAGAGACAGGCAAACAGGTTAGAGCGAAAGACAACACTACAAAGATGAATTTAAAACTCGTAGCAGGTGGCGTTCTGTAGTTTCTGCCTACCCTCATGTGAAAAAGCGTGAGTTTATATAAGTATGTATGCTGACCTGTGTATAGTAGCAGTGTTGTAGGGTCTGTCTTCTAACTCCTGAAGGTCTAGGGAGCAGGCGCTGGGCCGGCGACGTCGCTCCTGACTGAACGAGCGCAAGCGCGGCCGGGATTGGAATGAACCCTGGAATGAAAGCAACGGGTGGTTTATACGATGAAGCGCATATTTAGTTGGGGAGTGAAAAGAAAATGAAACTGTCTGACAAAGTAAATGGGAGAAGTTGGCTACGGGCGGCGTTAACCACATTCTATCGGGTCATAAGGTTGTATTGCTTGTAACTTACAAATAAATACCGGATACCTGGGCCAGTACGCGACCGTTAATAAGACACATCGAGATCTACGCGAGTGTGTGCGCAAACACAGGTGCACTCCCTCTTCTCTCACTGTCATAGTTCTATGGGGCGGCAATCCGACAGGAGAGATGAGGTGCATCGTGTCTTGGAGTTTTACATGCTGTCCAAGTCATGTGAGTGTCATACCGCCATCTTTTTAATTTCGGGTTTTTAATAACAAATTCTTGATTGAAAAACCCAACGCCACATTTCACAACCTGAGCTGGAATCGAACCGCGCCAGGACCAGCTCAGGAGTCATTCTTGCAACCATGAGTTCATCTAATACTTGGGTGACTTACAGTGCGTGTGGCAGTCAGCCGCCGCCAGTTGTCGTGTAACGCGTCCTCGATGCGCTGGCGCAGACTTCGTCACGACTCCCCTTGTGTTTGCGGTGGTGGATCGTCAGTTGGTACCTGGTGACAACGAGCAGACTTGGTTAAAAATCAATCACAAAATAATCAGTAAATAAGAAAGGTTCTTGATGATCAGAAAATGTATCAAGTTCTTATAAAGCGGTTAGAGGAAAAGACAAAATCAAACGCATTTTTTATGTTTTCCAGAAGATTGAAGTAATTAAGTCATTCTAGCAGGCAGATGCGAGTAGATTAATTACGGTAAAAATAATGATAATCGAAAGTGCTGTACGCGCAACGTCCTAAAACGCACGCCAAAATGGATCGATGACTCATCAAGCTTGTCAAAAAGGAGTAGCATAAGTCTAATAGGTTGATCGATCAAGAGATAATTATATATATATTTTCATATAAAAATGCTTAAGAATCAAGACCAAAACCTGTTTAATTCAAAACTTAACACATGCTTTGACAAGGAAGTCCCCACACCTTTCAAACATTGAACCCCAACTGATGACAACTCCTCAATCAAGACCCACTTTAACCCCATTCACATCTCACCACAAATCATATTCCCAACGATCAAGTCAAACGTTCTATAGCAAGACATGGCACACCATGGCGTATTTCTATAGCCAACGCCATCACCTGTGACGGTAAATATAGACATCTATTTATAAATGAAAACTAAAGGGATAGAGCAGAAGTTTCAGATTGTATAGTAAGAAGATATTAGAATACTGTAGCATTGCAATAAAAGAATTGGAAAAAGAACCCTCTCTCCACCATAGATTATTAAAGTAAGGTTTAATTAAAAACCTTACTTTAACGTCTATACTAAAAATAAAGCTGAAGAGTTTGTTCGTATGTTTGAACGCGCTAAACTCTAGAACTGCTAGTCAGATTTGAAAAATTATTTTTGCATTTTATAGCCCAATTCTTGAGGAACTTTAGAGCTACTTTAGAGCTGAGGAGCCGAGCAAAAACAAAACAATTCAGAAAGAACGCTAAGCGAAAACGAAGTAAAGGCGCAGGCGATGCGATGCGACGGGGTGGGTTGGGAAAACAAGATATTTCACGCGGACGAAGTCGCGAGCAGAAGTTAGTAAGTAAATATCTTGCTCGAACAAACAAATACATTATTGTTTTAAATTATTTCCTAATTAAGACACAGGGTCAGAGTTCTGACCTAAATAGGCAACCAAGTTGACCAACTTTCCACATACATAAGGGCTTGGCCTCGATTTTCGAAAACATCCGATGAGTCAGTCGAAGTTCATGCCTAAAAAAATAACCTGCTCATTCTATTTTAATAATCCCACTGCTGGGAATCTGTCCTTATCTCTGTGAGAGGAAACAAGCCGTAATCCATCACGCAGACACGGTGCGGGTTGGTGGAAGTCACATGTCTTTGAATTTTAGATTCTAAAACATCAGACCCAATGAGCTGTGGGCCAAAATAACCACTACGTGGAGCAGACACAGCCAGAAGGCTTCGCGGCAGACACCTTAGAAGATGGCGGGACGAGTTGGAGAAAACAAACGACTAGTGGTCCACTTTAGTCCTGGACCTAAAGAGCTGGAAGTCATGGGGAGAGCTCAGCAGAGGAATGCAAATGCAGGCTAACACGAACAGTAAGTAACAGTACGGACATCAGGTGCCTTCACGATTCCTTCACCGTTTCAAGAGCAGTGGTGACGAAATAAATTGCCCGAAGTAGGGCATGCCTCAGTTTAAATCCAAAATCACCACAAGTGACACACCATAAATGATTCACCAAAGCTCCGATCGACGCCAAAAACTGTCAAGCCAACTTAGCGCGAAAAATGCACATCGTGCAATACAGCGTCAAGCCTGACAACTTTTTTGCACCCTCCATAAGCGAGCCGTTAGAAAGGGCGTGTCATTCACGCTCAATTTGACTGAATTTACTACAGTTTGTTGCTTGTATGATCTGGGATGTTTGCGACTGTGTTTGAGTGGGATTGAAAATAGTGAACTTATATTGGAGTAGTTGTTGCTGCTTCACTTACACACACTTGGGAAAACTACTACATTCCATCCAGATAAAAAAGTGTACCATATTATGTTAATCTACGTCCCAGTCTACCTGTATGTCAAATTCATTCATAAATATTCATTGAGGCGTTTATATTCGCGCGACGGCAAGAAAGGGCATGGCTACTCTTTTGAGAATATTTGGCATTTACAATATTTTCGTATTATTATTAGTATGATAAAGCATAATTGAATAACATATAGTATAGCTTTTTCATTCTTAGAGTAGGCCTTCTGCATTATCTGTCTGTAACAAGTGTTTGCCATACGTCAATCCATAAACATTTCGTAACTCTTCTGCGCCTAGTTTCCGAATTTTCAGCCAAAATACATTAAACATTATTCACTCCCTAACGCACAGAAATTGGCGTTATTTTTTTGTTGTTATTGTATGGCGAAGAATCTCCGACCTGATGGTAAGGGGTCACCGCCGGCTATCATAATCAGCCTATATTATTCCCACTGCTGGGACACAGGCCTCCTCTCTGTGAGAGGGAGTGGACCGTAATCCACCACGCGGGCCCTTCTTCCTAGTATGAAACAGATGGTTACCCATCCACGGACAGTCCGCGGCAAGAGTAGCTGAACTGAGCGGCTGTTACTTTGGCATGAGCCTTTCATTATTTTGTTTGTATAGCACAGCTTGAAACAATTTTTCTTGTCACGTATCTCGGCTCAACAGACATTCTAAAAATACTCTTTTTTCTAATAACATGCTACTTAAATGAGTATATGGAGTTGATTGAACATTCTTTTCTTAGTTATGATTTGTTGCTTATGGTTCTACAAGGAGACGAAAATATCTTCCGGAATTGGAGAGTGGAAGAGATGATGCATCTGATGATCATTAAGTAAATTGGAGCATTGGTGGGTGGCCCAGTGATAACGGCCGCGATTTACAAGTTGTGGGTTGTAGGTTTAAACCCATTCAGGTGCTTTAATTTGTGTATTTAATTTCATCACCACTGCTCTCAAAGTGAAGGAAAACATTGTGAGGAAACCGGTATGTCCTAGAACCAAAAATTCCAAGACATTACATCAACCGACCTGCACTAGGTCCGCGACGTAGATTACGGCCCACTCCCTCTCACAGAGAGGAGGCCTCTGTCCCAGCAGTGGGAACATTATAGGCTGTACAATAAAGAGTATTCTATCTATCTGCTCCTGTCTACTATTTGTACTCTCCGTTTATCCTACAAGAAAGTGTCAAGCAGTTTAAAACATGAATTCAAAAGATATTTATGTTTTCAGACAATCAACTGCCTCATCAATCATTACAAAATGTTATGACAGAGCGAGTGAATTTCTAGATTAACGACGCAAGATTCAAGCTTCATATCTATGTACAAAAAAATAGTACAGAGCAAAACATTTAACACCAATAATCTACGTACAGTCGACACGTAAACAGTAACACTTCAACTACGAAAACCGCTCGTAAAAACAAGAAATCAAGGCGCTATAAATATCAATATGTTTCCTTTTACGAGTGGTTTACTGTACACCATTCGAAGAGTCAAAACTTATTCCGTTTATTAGCCACAAAGCAATATTTATGAGTTCATCTATTTCTGTAACTCATAGCGTATGAGAGTCGCTCTTTAAAACGAATGCTATGCGGGCGTTCGGATAAAAAACGAGTAGACACAGCTGATAGTTATTTGAGTGATAACTATGGGAATGAGATTAGAATTTGAATGTTTGGTTTGAACTTCCTGGTAGGATATTTGTCTTGATATTTTTTTTTGTACAATAATGAAGTAAATGTCAAATTGAAGATGAATCGATACTAAGAATATTATCAATAAAGTTCAGTGTAGCGTATTTACATAATTATAAAAGCTAACAATAATAATATGTACAAGTATGTATATAAAAAGGAGGGGAAATAATCAAGAAAAAGCATGCTAAAAAGCTTAAAGCTTATTCTTAAAATTAAGTTAAAGTATTTATTTCAATTAAATCATTTACAGGCATTTTTGGATTGTCAAGGAGAAGAAAGTTGAAGCTAGGTGCCCAGAATCTAGTGGCCCGTTCGAAAACATAGATATCTATGGAGAAGAATGGTCAAGAAACTCTATGAACAGTCTTTTAAATTAATTTAGCAAAACGAATATTATATCACCAAAACTGATACAAAATTCGGATCTATTAAAAGGAAAGTATGAGTCAGAACAAAAGGTATAACGAACAATAATGTCGAGCAGGGTTTAATCATAATTCCGAATCCCCATCAAACACTGAACACCGTATTAATGACGAGAACGTGACTAATACGAAATAACTAACCAATAAACTTAACATCCCTAAAAAGTACTAACCCTCGAATTAATATCTAGATCTATAAACTCATACTTAACAGAAATAAGGACTAGACCCCTCAACAACTCAACTGAGATGCAATAAAAACCGACGCGAAGGCATTTCACCCAATCTCGAACGCAACATAATATTAAACCTTACTCCCCACACATAAGGGTGACTGGATACGGATTCGGGATGCTATCAAATTCCCATGGACTCATTAAAAAGCCCATAGTCATAACGGGCGAGTTATTGCATACAGTTTTGCATAAAAAGGCATCAGAGCAGCCCCTGGCACTCGTAACACACCACCCAGTTGGAATTTTAATAGTTCAATATAAGTTTGTCTGCATTCGTTATGTGGATGACTTTATTGTTTTATGACAGACTAGCCTAAGGGTCGAAATGAAAATTTTTGAGTGACGCCATATCCAGCTCTTAACGCACATAATTCAGCTCAGATTATCTGAGGCACTTCATTTATTCGTTGACATTCAACAGAAATGGGGACGCTTTTAATCAAATTACCCAGATAATTGACAAGAGCCAGACATTCATCAATAACTTACTAAGTATAAAAGGGTTGAGCTAATAAGAATTATCTAAGTAGATTCCATACTAACGGTAATCGAAATTCAATGTCTACTTATGCCAGTGAGATTCATTGTGGTTGTGGTCTGTGGTATAGTAAGATTTTTTGTTAATCGGGTTCAGGTCCAACGTTGAAAGTTTTTGTAAATCTATACAAATATTAAAGCCGAAGAATTTGTTTAAACGCGCCAATCTCTAGAACTACCAATCGGATTTGAATAATTGATATTGCATTTGATAGCCCAATTCTTGAGCAAGGTTATAAACTATTAATAATTACCATCGCGCTAAGACTCTTAGGAACCGAGCAAAAAGAAAAAAAGTCAGAAAAAACGATAACCGAAAACGAAGTAATAGTGCGGGCAGGTGATGCGATGGAACAGGGTGGGTCGGGAGAACAAGAAATTTCACTGCAGCTGAAAGCTGAAGTATTACACTGTTACGATGAGTTACAATAATGTTGCTTACTTTAATGAAGAAAGTCATAAACAAAGCGCCGCTGTCTTCATATCTAATATTCTAATGGATCAATAAAATTTAAAACAAGTGAGGGTGAATATAAACGCGATGCCTTATCAAAATATTCATAGAGTTCAAAGCATGTCGGTACACATTGTTAACGGATCAATGGCTTCGGGAATATTTCCATCGGAAGCTGATAGAAATGGACATCTTGATTTAACGCGTCGACTGGTGTTAGCAGAGGCGTAAGACACGCCTCTGCTAACACCAGTCGACGCGGCATTGTATTGATGAGACCATTTGAAAATTAATGATCGCCTCGTTGGTCCAGTGGTCGGTATCGCTACGGTCTACTGCTGAGCATGAGCTCCTGGGTTTGATTCCCAGTTCGTGCAAGGTGTTATTAGGTTTTTCTATCTGGAATTTACCAGTAGTAGCCCGGAGACTGTGTGAGTATGAGTCTGATTTGTGCCCGGTTGATGGCAACAGACTCACTCCCTATTGCATGGAACTTAAACATAACTGGCGAAATGTGGGTGTTCTATAGGAACCCTTCGGCGAAACAAGGCGTGATGTTATGTAACTAATGATTAATGACGACGTAATTTATTTTTTTACAATACTAGAAATTGGTATGGTAGAAAATGAACCCAAAAATTTGTCGTCATACTGATTGAAAACCTACTCTCCTTTCAAGCTTCACTGAAGTCGGGTTAAGGTAGAACGACAGTAAGCTTAGTAAATTCCAACTTAAACAAACTCCAATTAAAAATCTAACAAGAATTACTTCCAATTGCATCCACCTAATTCCCTTTTCTAGAAAATAACACCAATCATACAAAAAATTAAACTAAATACACAAGAAAATGGGTTAGAGTAGACAAAGAAAAATTTAACACAGGAATTTAAAACCCATACCGTAACACCGGCACCCAGCAACATTCGATAATATAAGTAAACCCTGCCCTACTTCCCCGATCCAAGCGACCCGATGCCAAAATAATTTCCTACTACCCCACAATACGTTCAAATTCAAAGTCAGTCAAGCCTGAAGTTTCAGCGGCGACGCTGCGTCGCGCCGGTTGCTAAGCAACCGGAGCTTGCCGCTAAGTAAACTCTAAAGTTGGGAGGTTGAATCAATTGGAAAGTTGGTCGAAAGGTGTGCGGGATGAATGAATGGGGGTGAAAATAAAATTGGGTTGACGGTAATAATAATGATTACGTGTAATTTGGTCCTGATATTTTTGGCGACGGAGAGATTGTTTTAAATTCTTACGTCGAATCATGTAATGAGGAAAATCTTAGGGAAAGTCGAACTTAATGGTTTGAAACGGGTACACACCTTGTACACAATGGAAGTGGTACTCAATACTTTCGTACAAAACAAAACCAAAACAAAAAATATTGTACACCCTATAGGTATGTTACAGCGATCTTTTATAATATAATAAGAACAAATATTTCACCTGTGACAAACAATAAATGAATTTGAATTTGAAAAGCTCTTTACCATATAACCCCTACAAGTGGCGGTAGGTACTTAAATGTACGTCCGGTGCATCCTGGGTAGTGGGTGTGGCCCGGCTACTAATGACTAATAAACTTACTAATGAAACATGTTGAATAGCTAATGTTTTATCAATGACATGAGCATTTCATATACAGGGTGTCCCTGGAAGTATAGATCTAATCCGATAGGGGCGTGGGCAAGGTCATTTACAATCTTTTTAACCCTGAGAATGTCAGTGAATTTTTTTACGGTTCAAAAGTTATGACCATTTTTATTTTTTTCAATCACTAAGCTAGTCCTATTGGACTAGCTTCTCCTAGGAGTAGTCTAAGACCTTGACTATCAGCAGTGGGTGTAGATGATGATGATATACGAGAGAAGAATTACAAACTAACATTATGATCAGAAACGGAAACGGTGAAGGAAAACATCGTTAAGAAACCGGCATGTCTGGAACCAGAAACCCGAAGACATGTGACATTTACCAACCCGCACTGGGCCCGCATGGTGGATTACGGTTCACTTCCTTTCAAGAAGAGAGGAGGCTTGTATCTCAGCAGTGAGAACATTATAAGCTGATTACTACAAATAATCTTATCTTGTGTGTTATGTATCTGATCATATCAGACACAAACAACGTCTCAATTTTCTTACCCGTGACATATCACATATATCAAAACTAAAGCTACAAGAGCAGAAATAAACCTTAGAATCAATACTAACAAACAATACATAGACACAAAGGGAGTGTCACACCACGTCACTGACCATAGTGTCTCCACACAATGGGAATATCGACACTATTATGGTGTAATGTTACCGAATAAGTGACGTCATGGTTTCTTTTTGTTTGGAAGACAATGGGTGTAGCTGTTAATCCGATATGAGGGTTAATGGCAAAATTTTCTTTAGGTTTTTTGTAAAGGGGCGTCTTTCTTCCAAGTGAAATGAGTATTCATACAAACTGCTGCAGAAAAGTATGGCTACGACAAGGAAGGCAAGAAAGATAACGTATATTTTGTGGTTTCGACCGGTTTTGAAGCTGAACCTAAAAGAAGAAAACTATTCTTTGAATTCCAATTCATAAAATAATTAAATCTTGACGGCCTCACTACAAAACCAGGTTTATCTTTAGACCCAGGTTTAAACCATTGGGCCATTTATAAATTTTGAACTATAATCCGACAAAGTTAAAGTTCATATTACAAAAATTGACGTTGAACACGAGTCTAAGTTGTCAATTTTGCATTAAGAACGTTTGTCGGAATAAAGTTCAAAATACAGTAACTGGCTCGAAGGTTTAGACTAGGTCTAAAGTTAGAGCTCGTTTTGTAATAAGACGGTGAAAGTTTTTGAAGAACTAATGATGTCTGATAAATCATTAAAAAGGTAACTAGAAAGTTTTAGAAAAACAGGAAACTAGACTATCTTCCAATACTCTTTACCTGGATCAAGGTTTTGCCATATTGCGTCACCACACCGTATCTAAATTACCAATATCAATCTAATTAGCACACCATCCAATCAGAACAAACAAACAAATCATTTCGTCGATAAAACCATACTAAATGTAAAAATGAAAGCCTTCATAAAACTAAAAGCTAATAAACCCCCAGTACATAACGTACTTAAAGAAAATCTATAATCAGAAGAAATCTTCACAAACAAGCACCGCGCATGCGTACCCCCTCCACAAGGGTGGAATCGATAGACTCCGGCGCCGCCGTGTCTGGCGCCGGATTGCTGCTGTCTCACTCACTCATGAAGATGAAGGTATTAGGTTAAGTGAAATGGAAGATGTGGATGAAATTGGAGACGAATTGGGCGTGGTTAACAAAATTAGGTATTAGAATTTGCTAATTCATGGAAAACATGGTATTTTCTCGAAACGAAATTAAGTAAATGATGTAATACCTGTTCCTAATCAACAACGATGAAGCGGTAGATAATTGATAGAAAAAAAATGTGTGTAATGAGAAAAACGTTAAATAATGACGAAACTCATTATGATATAAGAATATTAATTAACACATAAACATTACTAACACTAAGTAAGGTAGAAAGAGAAAGCCAAACTTAGATATATTTTCGGATCGAACATTGTGGATATAGTTAATACATATCCTTCTAGTTTTCAGAACATATAAAGGCTTTCAAGGGAACTGTGGATAGAGAAATAAACACCGAAGACCATAGAGCTAGCACCAATGACGTAGGAATAGATGGTTCTACACCCACAAATCTATAAATTAGCAATACTATTAATATCCATGATTACGATCGAACAGAACATAATAACAACGAAATATAAACTAAAAATAACGATAAGATCAAACACGAATATCTCAAGGAGAGATAAAAACGTCCGTACCTACATGTCCGCCAACAAACTTCCGGTCGCCACAGGAAGTCGTCACAGCGCACGCGGGAAATCCGATAGTTCTGTTTTTCTATTAGCGAATTAGGGGATTATTGAGTGGCCGGATATAGGGGAGGGACTGCCATTTTAATATATTTAGGGGATGGTTGGTCAAATTGTTTGTTAGATGGGATGATTGAAGACCAAAATCAGATATTTGAAATTTAAAGATGTATTTTCGAAACTAACTCGGATGATGATATAAATATTCAGCAAACACAAATAACATAGTATAAAATCTTCTTCAAAAATGAATGAAGGCAATAATATTCAGATTCATAAAACAACTATCTTCTCGACATCGTCGTGAAATAAGTAAATAGAAAACTGACAATGTGAGGATGGAAAGACGCAACTCTTGTCAAGGACATCCCGTAAATGATGACATTACTACCGTCCAAATTCTACATAATATTGTGATTAAATCGCTAGACTTTTCGCTGACTAAGGAAGAATCCTTTTTAGCTACTATTTAATAGAGGAAGCTTTAAATAATCAATAAACCAACATCGAAAATTGCAGTCAATCAACTCTTTGAAATATAAATGAGTAATTACGAGTAAGATTACCGATAATGATATCATTCTATTGAAAGTAACTAATTTATCTTTACAAAAGAAATCAAGAGAGAAAATTCAAATACCAAAATTGGTCACTAACAAAAACATCTCTAAATAATCCCCGATTATCCTTAAACAAGTCAGACTAATTCCCATTCATTCATCACCCCTTAATCGAAGAAGGTAGTATAGGAGACAAGCCAATCATCTCCATAGGAGGCGACCCCCGTGGAGACAAAATTGACTCTAACGATCCTTGCGAACAACTAATGAATGACGATACTATTCCTGTACACGTGAAGTTTGTCTGATTAGAGAATTATACTGATAAGATAGCTAGGAGACTACGCAACGGTAATCGGGATTTTCATAAAGATAGTAACGAGAACGAAGTAGATTAGTTTATTCGTAAAAGTGCAAAAATAGTAGATATTGATATTGACATTTAAAACTGACGAAACGGTATCTACCTTACGTAACAAAGTATTGCAGGTATCTACGTAAAACTTAGACTTTTGTCTACTTAAGTTCTTTATATTAAATATATTTACAATTTACATAGATAAGGATTAAGATAAGATTGCGAATTTTAAATGTCAAGAGCAACTGTTGTAACGATTGTAGAATTTATGAATAGAACTAGCTTCCATTCAATGAATAAGAATAAGAAATAGAACAACAAGTTATTTTCCGATAACACAGCCCTGTAAAAGACAGAAAAATGTGTGTAGGAGTTACTCGGAAAATGCTCAATGAGGTACAAGATATCTGTGGCGGAAAAAAAAACTGTATTCAATACCGGATAAACACGGGATGAGCAAATAGACTGATTCAAAGACGTAAAATTTAATGCACGTCCAAACAAATAAAGGAAATTCTAGTTAATTGGAAGGCATACAAACGAATCGGTGAGAACCTTGAAGAGAACTAACGAGATGTAATCACAAAGAATGCAGGCGATAATTATACGCGGCTTGAAGGGAGCCGATATGGTGAAATATGTGGTTTTAATGAAAAGGTACGAATGAAGAGTTATGAAATGATGGGGCAGTTCATTTTACTGATTTTGAGTAAATAAAATGGACGAAATTGATGTTTTAGGGGTAAGAAATTATAACGGAGTTAAAACCGTTAAAATGAATAGTAATCCTGTGATACTAAGGAAATAAAATGCCATTTGAAGCTTGATCTATCTAGATAAACTGTTTTAGTTGATAAAATGTTGCAGCTGTGAAATAAAGAGGGTTAATTTAAGACCAGTAAAATTTTAATGAAACGAAAGGAAATCTACGAACTGTAGATAATCATAATGCATGTAATAAACAAAATATGAAAATGTTACGAAATCTGACCCAACAGTTAAAAAGGCACAAATAGCGAAGAAATTCGGAATCGCTGACGAAGTACCCCAAATAATACAATAAACCTCGCGCTAAGTAGGACACCAAATAGTAACCAATTGGATATACATTAATAAAGCAACACACAACATAATCAATAGAACATAATTATTACGAACGTGCTACCAACAGGATATCTGTGAAATGTATTCAAAAGCCAAACAATAGTTTTTGACGAAACAACGGCCAGCGGCGAGTTCCAACCACCTGAAACTGAAAACTAAAAGTTGGAACACGTGGCCCCTTACAAGTGGTGCTTACCTCGATCGGGAGCGGCGTACCATCTCGTCGTCTCGTTCCCACTTTAGAGAAATACTTTACCTTCTCGCTCTCTCACACCCCGCTTGCTTGTATTGTTAATCTTGGCTTTAGAAGACTTGGAGAATTGATTTAAATGGAGTATGGAGAATAGAGGGAGATTGAGTTGAAATGTTCTAAGTCAGGGCCTAGTGCGGCTCCCTGCGGTGCACCTAACACTGGAGAAGTGTTGTGCAGTTGTGCAAGGTTGGATGCCGAGGGTGAGAGAGCGGGACCTCCGCCTCCGCGGACGGTCCACGGAGGAATGTACCGCGACCCCGGCATCGCGCCAGGATCTCGCGCTTGCCACTATCAACGTTCTCCGAAGCTCATGAGGGGTTGACCCGCGCACGCGCCCTGCGAATCTCCCGTCCCTCACGCACCCGCACAGAACACAGAGATGGGGGAACGAACTTTAGGGATGATATTCGGAGGGTGAAAAGACGATGAAAGATGGAAATGCATCTCGGACTCCGCTCGGATTTCCGGAGCTCGTGATTTTGTTTATTGATTCGTATCGGGGCGAAGATTTCCATGGGATGCTTTTTGGGGACGCCAAAGTTATTAATCCCCTTATCATGTCAATATAAGATTTAGTGCTCATGTTGTTAGTAATAAAACTTTTTACTAGCCATTAATATCTCCCTCGACGATGGTCGAAATTTGCGAAAACCGACTCAATTGTACATTAAAAGAATTATAAAGAGGGTTGGGCTAACAATGCACCTGTGGCCACTTTGCTCGACAAAAGGCTGCTGATTGACAGGAAATTTGAAAAAACACCACCTTTCACGCAAATATCACCCTTATTTTGAAACGCAGAAGATTTTAAACAGTTCAATGAACTATGTAGTTAGTGGGCCGAGATGTTACCCCAAAGAGTGTTGTTATAGAGGACAATTATGAATATTTACGTAGCGGAGTGCAGTGTGCGGTGGGACAGAAGTAATGAGCGGCGACGTGAAGGGTTGAGACGCTGGCAACACCGATATGCATGACGCTGTTGATGTTGCGAATTGAGATATTGATGTCGTTATAGATATTGTTTATATCTATGGTAATTGCATTAGTTAGAATAACAATGGGAGATACTGTTAGTTTGGTGTATGATAAAAGTACAGATAGAAAACCAAACGATCCCATTAATTTTATTTTATACTAGTTTTTATGTTTTGGGCATTTTAAAACTACATTCACTTTCATCGCATCGGAAGTGAATAACATATTATGTCTGAGTACGTAACGACTTTTCCCTATACGGTCACCGTTCATTATTTCCTTTGAAAAGATTTCAACGACATCGACGTCGAGTTTAGGTATCCCGGTCCATTGGTCTATAAAGATTTGCGATGATTTTGCTTATTAGTGGAAATAGCTGTATGAATGCTTTTTAACTTGTTATTAGCCAGTTTTAAAGAGACCAGTGTTGACCTAGCGGTAACGGCCACGACTTACGAATTGTAGATCGTAACGAACCTGGACAGGCGCTTTACTTGGTGTGAATTATTTTATCACCACTGCTCTCACAACGGCGAAGGAAAACATTGTGAAGAAACAAAAATTCGAAGACATGTGACATCTATCAACCAGCACTGGGCCCGCGTGGTGGATACCTGTGTCCCAGCTGTGGGAACATTATAGACTAATTATGCTAATACTATTAGCAATATTCAAAGTAGTTGTCCTACCTTTCTTTTTTTATTTGACTGATGCATTGTCTTCGTCGAGTTACGTAAAACGTCTCTAAGCAGATTTTTCTTGTATGACGTTGTAAGCACACTTATTTTAGACTACCACCTACAGACTAATCGTTCCTTATCCTTACTTACGACATGAATGGTTACAAATAGAGTATCCTATTCTTATACAAAGATTCCTAGGATTTTCACATTACATAACATGACGCCTAAGTTCTCCAAAGGAATAGACAGAGGTGTTTGGTACATCCACCTTTTTCCAGAAGTCTCATGTAATAGGGATATAGATAGAGGACGAGCTAATTGTCGGGCTACTTCTGGGAAAACCGTAAAGAAAATATTTAACAGCTAAAATTCCTATTGACACATTACCATCCGTGCCTCGGAAAGCACCTTAAGCCGTTGCTCCCAGCTGTCATTCGTAGATCTGTGGACAGTCCTTACGGGTTGGTCAGAAGCCCAAAAGTCGGAAAACCAGTATTACCAATGGATATTGTGTTATCTAGTAGTTGGGTTGGGCTGAGTTGTGGAGGCCAGATAGACAGTCGCTCCATTTAAAATACTGGTATTCAGCTGCATCCGTTTAGACTAGAAGAAGCTGATTCCAACATAGTTAGAAAAAGGCTCGGCAGATTGTTTTTTTTTTTATCAACATCAACATCTATTATTGTTACTATCAAAAATAACCCTACCATCTTCATTCTCGCCATTCCCTACTTATTAGCGAGATCAATTTTCCTCTTCCGAACCCATTATCAAAGTAAATATTGTGACATCAGTTGTATCACACGAATCAATTATGATTTGCCAGAGTTGCGTATGAGTACTTATGAGTGAACACTTTGCGGTTCATATTCTAGGTAGGCCGGGAGTGTTTATGCTGATGATTATGTAGGTACTCGAGGAGAAGGGGTAAACGGAATTGAGCGAGGTTGAAATGGGTATTGTCGTGGTTATAATTGAAGGGTTTCTGTAAAAATCTCAGAGTGAAAACTAAGTTGAAGTACTTATATGTTAATCCCTAGCATGACAGCTCACTTCACCTAAGTTTTCACAGTGAGTTTTTTAACACAATAGACAGGATGATGCAAGAATGTCATTAACCGGAGTTTATCAATTTCATAGTGCTAATGGACTGGTTGGATCTTGAGACATTGTGTTTCGAAACACTTGAAAGAAGAAATTCGCTTATATAGAAGACTTTGTTGATCAAATAGCTATAGAGGGACTTCAGAAACCAGGCGTTATTGGAAATATAAAGTTTACATTAACACAAAATCAGCAGGGTTATTGCGTCACACACTAACAGTTGGAATGGCTTTCATTTTGACAGTTCAACAACATTCATTGCGTTATTAATGTTGCTGGGCATGCAAATTTTTCAAACATGAAGCAATGGATTAGAAAATATCCTTCAAAATAATTCGTATTGTGACTGATAGTGTTACGCAATTAGGGTGCAGATTTGAAACTACGCCTTCATGTTTTATTAAAACAGTGGACAGGCAGTGGATTTAAATTACTTTTATACTTTTCCTAGTTACTTGGACTTGGATAGACTCGTTTGATCCCAGAATATCTTGGATTGGGGGTTGATTATGCGGGTAGTATGAAGACCCTTTATTTTTCAATATAGGTTTCTTTACCAGTATTTTGTTTTACCAAATTCCGTCGATACGTTCAGTAAATCGAAGGCACTTAAGAGTGACGTGTCTCCTGCTGTGCTGCGTAGAAAACACATTTGGGTTTAAAGTGAGGGTCTGTCTCGAACATGAAAATGGAATGCTTGGACGTTTTTTGGGAAAATAAACGGAGATATATTTTTCGGTTCTATGTTTTAAGTTATATTTGGGAGTTTTCTTTGACGTTAATAGTATTACAAAGGAACTGCTTCTGTGCTATTAAAGCCACTAATTAGACTGATATCGGCATAGCTACACACAGCAAGAATCACCCATTATTATAAATGAGGAGACCTAGTGAGAATGAATATATTACATACATTATAAAAAAATCTATATTGAGTAAATTACTGAGAAAGAAGAAAAATATTACGTTGAAAACAATACGTCATTTCGATAAAACCCCGTGGGAACGCCACGTGGTGGCTCTTAACTGCAACGATCCACTTGAAGCGATAAATTTTATTGGCATCTCGTGTTACCGCTATATTGGCTACACTTTTAATCTCATCATAAACATGTTTACCTGTCATGTTTTTGGATGGACATGAAGCTGACGGTCCACCTGATGTGTGGTCTCGGTCGCCTATGGACATCTACAATACCAGAGGCATTCCAGATGCGTAACCAGTGACAAAGCTAAAAAGTCTCGTGTGCATATAGCATATATGCACCTTTCAAGCCGGGACACTGAAACACTGCTTGACTCAAACTCAAAGCACTTATTTCAATTAAGCCATTTACATGTAGGTACTTTTGAATTGTCAAGGAGTCGGTCAGTCAGAAATATGAAATTGCCTGTTCCAAAACGTTACAAAAATATTAGTTACATCAATATTGTTGAATTTATAATTATAAATGTCTGAACGATATTAAAAAAAAACACGAACACGTTAAAAGCGTCCAGAGTACAGCAAATAGAAACAGAAAAAAATAATCCAAAAATTAAAATAAACCGTGGCAGCTAAGAGATGACCTGTCCCAACTGAGGGCGCCCGTTCACAAACATGACGCATGGATCAGCACCATTTAGCTCAACCATTTTCAAGGGAGCTAAATGATCCAACACACACGCCACAGTTAGCGAGACCTTTGAGTGAGCATGACATACCATCAGCTCAACCGCCAGGCACATTCAAGTCAATGAAAGACATGTACTTGATAACAGAAGTAGGTATGGAGGTAGAAGTTCTCCAGACGAGCTCTTATACAAAGAGTTCTATGACCACTTCATACATATTTTGTGCATGAGTAAAAGCTTAGATATAAGTACACAAGGAAAATTTTATTAGGCGTTAAATTTTATGAATTGTTTAAAGAAGCAAATCGTCCGACGATATACCAACGATTAGGTATTTGGGAATTAACAAGTAAGCAAGCCCTAAATCAACACCAATGGAAGGTATGTGGATATTGAGTAAAGAACTTTTGCCTTCAGAAAATACAAGCTAATCTATATTACATATCTATAGTAATATTAATCTGAAGAGTTTGTTTGAACGAGCTAATCTCTGGAACTGCCAGTCGGATTTGAAAATCTTTTTGCATTTGTTAGCCCAATTCTTGCTTAACATCTCGTTAGGACCGTTAGGATCCGAGCAAAAAGAATAAAAAAACAGAAAGAACGCTAAACGAAAACGAAATAATAGCGCAGACAGACGATGCGATGCGACGGGGTGGATCGTAGGAGCAAGAAATTTCACGCGGGCAGAAGCTTGTTAAATTTATAAAATTATAAATATATGCAGGTACTCACCAATGATTCGCGTATCGTCACTTCGTATCGTTCGTAGCTAAACGTAACTATTTATAAAATAGGCACTTAGTCGTTTGTAAGGCACTCGTTTGGCGTGGTTAACTAAGTCTTCTTCACATTGCAGTCTGTTTACCTGAAGAGGAAAGAGAAGATTATTAGTATCTAAATTCATAGTCAGTGTGAGATCATAGTCTAGAGCAGAAAGCCAATTCCCGTGATTAAAAACGTTCAAAATCTATTCTATTCTATTTTTTATTACTTATGGCAAGTAAAGCCGATGTCGACTATTCTGCCAATGTCAAAAGTGAATTGGAAAAGCAAGTATGCATTATGTATCAAAAAAAGAAAAGTAATTTATACATATACGAGTATAAATATGATACATTTGAACTTTGTAGATCTTGTGGGGTTAGTACAGGAGTTCAAAATCTAGTAGCAGTCTCATCTCAGCGACAATCAATGTCAAAAACTTGTCAAAAATGTAGGAAAATTAGAGGTATTTTTGACAGATTGATATCGAGACCAGAACTGGACTGTGAACGTTCTTAAAATTACCCCTCAGATGAGATGATACAGGTCAAGGAATAACATCGTCAACATAAACTTTTAAGTTTTTATCAATTAAGGCAGATTTCTAAACTAGTCACATTACCACTGAGTGGAAAACACATTAAACATCGCGCCGGTACTCTCCAGGGCGGGCAGAGGTGGTGAGACATTTCGGCAGTAATGTTAACATCACATGAGCCCGGGAGTTTATTGCCATCAAACGTGAACAACTCCAGACCATCAGATACCATTTTTGAAGAAAAGTGACATAAATACATACTTTGCGCAGTAGTATTAATCAATAGATAAGTAGAATCAATTAATTAAGCATAATGTAGCCCATGGCCAAAAATAAGCAGTGGCAATGGACTATTCGTCGACGAAGAAAGATCCTTGAATACCAATCACGAATTAAGAAGCGGCACGTAGTATGGTCCTTGACAAGGGCAGTAGGAAGATGAATAATCGCAGTTTGTCGAAGAAAGGTTCATCCCTCACGGATATCAAGACAAAGTACCCAATAACTTCGTGATTAACAAAAGCCATACTCAACTTAGTGAAACCATAATACGATGACATAAATACGAGAAAATAAAAAGAAACAAGTACTAATTAACAATAGTTTGGCAACTATTATACTTTGCCAGTCATGACATTTTCTAATTTCTGTTGCTAGGGGAAGGTTTGTTGGCAAGCGAGCTATAATCTCATTTATTTCACGGCTTATGTGCATGTCCTTATGAATGGCTAGTAATTGAAAGCGCAGTAGCTTGTGTTCTAAAACTTTTTCTTCAATGAACATTTTACTTTGACTATTTTATGATCATGTATTAAAATAGGGGTAAGAATACTCCACTCAATTCATGAGACTGGCATGTGAATACTGGAATTACTTGTCTGAATAGCACAAGAGAAAAGTTTCCGCAATCTTATCCCCCGTTATCGTAACATCCATCTAAATAGTTTTCCCTCCAAAAGACCCCTCCCCAAACTAATAAATTAAAAAAACCGACACGAAAACTACATCAAATTTATCTCCGTAAATTTTCTGCAATCGAAAAAAATAACAATGCAATAAATTTAAACAAATCAAAATGCTATAAAAACAGTTTTCCCCCCTAAGAAGTTATTCAGTAACGGTCCCGTGTTGGGCGCCAAAAGTCTGTGGGGGAGCGAGAGGGGGGGATAAAGTGCGCGTCTGTCTTTCTCTTGGCGCCAGTCGGGCCGGCGCCGTCTGGCAGTTGTCTGCCGCCTCCATGGAGCCTCTTACATAACCTGAGCCCGGCCACAGCCCGGGAATTCGTCCTTTAACTTGCGAAAATTTCACACGCATTATGGAAATATTTGGCATTAAATATAAGAGATAAAGAGTGAAATATGATACAATTTGTTCTGTTGCCTTGTTCTGCGTGTTTCGCTAATTCACTTGGTTTTGTGGAAGGATTATGTGATTTTTCAGGACCTCGTTAAAATCTCAGGGTAATAACAAAATATTATTGTTCCTCTGCATCCAGAGGAACATATAATATTTTGTTATTACCCTGAGATTTTTATATTTGTGACTTGACAATTGTTAAAAGTCTATGAAATAATTGTCAGAACTACTAGCAAAATGACCTCATAAACAAGAATTTATAGCAATTTTAGACGATTCATCAACATCATCAATTCACCTGCCTAGCCTTTTCTCAACTATGTTGGGGTCGCCATCCAGTTTAACCAGATGCAGCGGAATACCAGTATTTTATAGGGAGCGACTGCCTATCTGAATTTTTAACAATGTCAGAACATTTATTTTTCCAAAGACATTTCTTTTGCCAAAAATTTTGCTAAGCGCTACAAGCTTTTATCAAACTACCCTCCCTATTATAGAAATCTATAACCAAAGCACAATATCTTTGCCCCGTTTCATTACAAAGAAAATGGCAGTGACAGGTGAGATTTATAGGGCATACAAGTAGTTGAATTGAGGGCAAGTCGGCACCTACTCGGCGGTGAGCGGTAAATAGGTCAATCATGACATAAGCACATAGTGGTTAATTATCATATGAACTGGTGACGTGTTTAATGTGCATGTCTCATTTATTGTCAAATGTTTTGATGTACAAGTAATTAGTGTATACTAATATAATAAAGCTGAAGAATTTGTTTGTTTGAACGCACTAATCTCTGAAACTCCCAGTCGGAAAAAATCTATAAGCATTTGATAGTCCAATTTTTGGAGAATAGATAGCTATAAGGCTATTTAACATCACGCTAGGGCTCTTAGGAGCCGAGCAAAAACAAAAAAGGCAGAAAGAACGCTAAACGAAAACGAAGTAATAGCGCGGGCAGGCGATGCAATTCGACTGGGTGGGTCGGGGAAACAAGAAATTTACGCAGACGAAGTCGCGGGCTGAAGTTAGAGTATAAAATCTAAGGTGCAGGCCATAACATAGAACTGAGTGAGAACCCCGATCTGGGTCTTGGGATTTAGTAATAGAATATAAAACACCAGCGGGGTAATAGCGTTAAAATTATATTTATTTTTGACCAAGTGTCAAGGTTTATATCTTTTTCAGGAAAGGTTTGAATTGAAGCCAAACCAGTACCCAGACAAAACACCAACAAAAGCACTAATTTTAAAGCCCAGAAATCATCATCTGCGCAGCCTTTTTCCACCTATGTTGGTGTCGGCTTCCAGTCTAACCGGATCTTATTTTAAAACCAAGGCATGTTAAGCAAATCACTGGTTAAAAAAACACATGTCGTAGAGCGACGCGTGTCAGTGTTGAAACGTGCTATAACGCTGGTTATCTGCGCCGGCGCACGTGCTAACAAACAGGCTCCTGTCACACATCAATGTGACAACTGTAGAGCATTTAAGTATGGCACTTATTTTTTAATCATGGCGAAACCATTTTTGATCTTATTTTCTGTAGTAGACTTCCTCTATTGGACTAATGGCTGTGCTAATGGTCGCAAGCACGATTTCTGAGCATGGAGTCCTACACCCAAATTGCGTAACACACTGTAAGTGTGTTACGGGTCGGGCAGTGAAATGATTAATTCAAACGTTTCAATAACATAAGCGTCGATACTAGTTAACCAGAGAATTTAAATAAAGAACCAAAACTGTTCCATATTTGACCTCAGATCGAATCGCGCACAGATCATAATCAGCCAATTGTGTTGTACACTCAACAATACAATTACTGTTGTAACACTTGAACCGTTCCTGACTCCATACTGCTACAAAACAGAAGCACTATCAAAGTCAAACTGTTACCATTTGCGAGCTGTTGACCGTACTAAGTAACGACGCATGGCATGCGCGGGCGCAACGCGACGGCACGCGCTAACAATCACGCTACTGTTTGATATGTTACACCGACTGTTTATAATGTAATGAGAATGACATGCTAGGGTAGACGAAGATAGGCGGTGGTAGCGGGTTTGGTGTTGACATAAAATTAAATAAAATTAGCTAGACGGAATACTTTTATTGTACACCATTATGAATTAGGTACTGAAGATTATACAGGCTAGCAGGGACATCGACGCACAACCTGTTACCAAGGATTCAGTACATAATTCTGGACCTAGCCTTAAATTTTGCGTAGGATATCTATATACGATATAAAACAAAGTCGGGTTAATTACTCCATTTATAATATAACTCAAGAACGGCTGGACCGATTTTTATGATGTTTGATTTGTTGGATTTCTCTCCGCTCCGAATAGCAGAATAGCTATTACAATATGGGAAAATTTTACGAAAAAAATAATAAAGAAGATACTTCATTTTCTCAAACATTTAGGCGGTACGAAGTTCGCCGGGCCAGCTAGGTAATAATAAAAATTTGATGTTCAGTACGTACCGCGTAGGTATTGCACTCTTCTATGAAAAGGCAGATTTTTTTGATAACCGAAGAAAAATTTCTACGTCTAGAATCATGTGCTGAATTGATGGTTAGTTTGCGCGTCGATGTCCCACCACCTTGTATAGTTTAGACTTTTAGAGAGAGACCTTGGAAACTGTAGATGGATTTGTGAAGATCTTACTGTAAGAGTCAATACTGGGAGAAACCAATAAGGAATGATATTAATATATGGTAAGGCAGAGGTGTATAGTTAACACACATTTCTCCAGTTTAAAAAACAACATTAAAAACTAAAAAAGTTCAGAGAATTTCGGATTCCATGTTTTATTGAAATTAGCACCTCTTACTGAGTCATAACAATCTTATTGTGCACATTCTGGCGGTAGCATTTTCCTTCGCAACTACGAACCAATGGCTACCGGTTCCAGAGGTTACACCAATAGCCATTAGCCAGACATATGGGCTACTAATGATGAAAATGAATGAATGAAAAAGTGTTTATTCATAGACATAAAACATTACATCTGCCAAACTACAAAGCTGTTTTTTGGCAGACCTAGCTCCTTTTTACAAGCTTTTTAGAACATTAAAACATAATTTATAATAGCACTTTTTTACCATGCATTCTTTAAGAGCGTTTACGCCGTACGACATTTCATACAAACTTTCAAGCCCTTGTTTTTCGAAATGAATGAACCGATTTTAATGAAACTTCATACACATAAGCAAGATACAAAGGTCTAAAAAGTTAGTTAAGAACATTTTCGAAAAATAGTGTTACAGCCAAATTAGACCGATTTTAAATTTTCCATAGAAACAGAAATTTCCTGTTACCTTTTTTTTAAATAAGACATTTCGCTCCCGCATTTCCCGCATTTTGCTTTCCGCTCTTGCTCTCGTTTTTGTCCTTCTATAACATTGATTGGTTTTGGATTCGGAAGCGTATCGAATGGTTGTGGAATGCTATGCAGACCGGTTAGCATGAATGGAAGTAGTAAAATATCTGCGGTGCCTGTCTACCCACATATAATTTGTGCAGTGACCATAAGAACGCAGTTATGTGATCCGTGGGAGGTGCTCCTGCTCAACAACCTGTCATCAGATTATATTCAACGCTTTTTATAGTATGTGGGTGAAAATGGAGATGATGACTAGGAATTGATGTGCTGGCAAATATTGTTGCTACCATATTTTTATTTGAAGACTCAATTAGCCGTTGTCTTTGTACTGCCTAACCTAATTGCTTGGATCTGTATTGTCACACATTGGGACAAACAGCCTACGTAAAAATCCGGGCATATTGTGTCAAGTTCCAATGCATGAGAGATTCTTATGAATTCATAAGGCTGTGTGCAAAAACAAAAATAACATACATCTTTACGAGAGCTGCGAATGACCTCAAAAGAATTTGGAATTCGTTTTCATTGTATGAAGCACTTTTTAATTTCTCTCTTTGATGTGAAACGTATATCGATCTCGCTTATGCCCGCGACTTCACCCGGGTATTTCCTATCGCACTCGGTCAAATTCCTGCTACACCCGTACTCAGAAAGAACAAAAATTCCTAACTCAAAGTAAGTACTTTCAATTTCACAAGTTTAGACTCCAAATGATGGCGTCAGGCCATATTTACCCATTGCATCAGGACAGTGGGTTTATCAACCTCATAAACGGTACACTAACCCACTTCGGAGCTGTAATATCTCATGAAGCAATGGTTCTCGAAATAGCCGCAGGTTTAACTGTGGCGCTAGTGCCACGATAGGTCAGTGGTCTAGATTTGTAGAGGATGGATTAGTTGGCTGTTACATATTTGTTTTATTTGTATGATTGAATAAGAATGTTGTCAAAATTAACATGCATAGGCAAGAGCGCTGATGATTGGCGATTTATCAACTGGTGGTGTAGATTAGAATGTAATTGAATCGAATATACATCGTGGGGAAACCGGCATGTCATAAAACCAAAAAATTCGAAGACATGACATCTACCAACCCGCACTGGATCCGCGTGGTGGATTACAGCCCACTTCCTCTCACATACACTCGCCTGTGTCCCAGCAATATTATAGGCTGTTTATGCTTATGAGAATATAATCATTTATTTGTGAAACATAGTAGATTGTGCTGCTGGTGGTGGGTCGTATGTACAAGCAATTCACATGCTCATTTTCCGAAGAAAATGTGTAGAAATAAACAAAGTCTTTGACTGTACTAATGCTTTCATGAATCTTAAGGGGCAATCGAGATGGGCTGAAACTCTGGCGAAAGATGTTTCAAAAGATATAATGAATAGTTCTTTCCCTGGACTCTTCATAGGGTATAGCAATAGTGCCAACTCCAATAATAATCCAAACTAATCCATACCTACTTAATATTATAAATGCGAAAGTGTCTGTCTGTCTGTTACCTCTTTACGCTTAAACCGCTGAACCGATTTAGATGAAATTTGGTATAGATAGTTTGAGTCCCGGGAAAGGCCATACGATAGTTTTTATCCCGGTATTCCCACAGGAAAACTTATGCGGGTAAAACCGCATGGCGCTGCTAGTTTAGCTATATTTATCAATATCTTTGACATATATATGTCAAAGAGTAAGTTTGAATAAATGACTTTAGTTTTCCTCACTATGCTTTTCCTCCACCAAGTCAGTCCTATGCCAAGATAAACTCAAAATGAAAATGACGGCTGTGAAATTAAAATTCCGCTCCTCCGTTTACGGCACCACTTCAACATCGATCTCCTACTAGGCTGCACTAATAGGTCAGACATCCGGCCGGTAGGCGGTCTGCCTACGCCTGCAAAAGGTCGCAGGGCCCCATGCAATCACGGAGAAAGTTGTTCTCAAGTGGGCTTTAAACACCGAGTTCTTAATGTCCCGAATTGCGAAATTGAAAGTGGGGCAGTGAAACGAAATTTTTGTGTTTTTGACGTATGCATTTGAATTTTTCTTAGACTACATTCATCCGGTATATGAATTCTGCATTTGAATCCAGTAGCTATCGGCTATCGGTCGGAAATCAGTATTTACACTTGCAGGTTTAAAGTAACATCCATCAGTCTGCACTGTGTCGGCATACTAGATATACCACCCGCTCCCTTTCACAGAGAGGGTGCCTGAGTCCCAGCAGTGGGGACATTGTCGGCTGATTAAGTATGTATGTATGTTTTGGTTTGCGTTACGCTGTCTCCAATTTAAAAACGTACGTGGTCTGTGATCACGTTTGCATATAAGTAAGTAGCTTAGTTCATAATATCGAGGAAACCCCCATTTCCAGGCCATGTTGTTCAAACCATGATGTAAGCGCTGTATGTACGGCAGAGCTAAATTGTAATGATCTGTGTTCGGGTAATTTCTTTTTGTACAGACGCCAGCACATCAACCTACTCCAATCTGTCAAATTTCTTTAATAGATTTTCAACTTCATCGCTAAAGCATAAGGTTCAAAGTTGATTGGGAAAATTTGACAGTTTCGGGTAGCTTGATGTGCTGGCGTCTGTACAGTGAGCAAAATAAAATTGCAAACACATAAACAAAATTTTTGCAGCGATCTTGCAAGTCAGTTTGCTTTTAAACTTCAAACCCCCGTTTCACCGGTGACATATCTTCAGATGCGCAGTACTTGTAACCGTAACTACTACTTGTAACTGGTATGGGTTAGTGTTTGTAAAATTCAGTTTTTTTTTTTTATTTTGATGTTTTTTTAAAAATATTATATCTATTTGTGCCCGGTCGATGGCAATAGACTCGCCGCCTATTACATGGGAATTGTTGGCGTTTGCACTGTTTTAATAACAGTCGCTTACGTAAGATCTTGTAACGTTGATTGTTAGCTTGCATGCTTGATTCCTTTGCCGCTTGTACTAACGTTTTCACGGTCAATTACCCCGCAATTTAGCTTATTGGTCTTACGGACATAATCATGCTTACAATTGTTCTATCTTCGACACAGCGAGTTTCTGATCATAACTGTTGAAACTGGTACTTATGCATAATTGATCATCATCTTTCTACACTTCATCATCATCAACGGCAGATTTGTTGCATCCAGTGCTGATTATAGGCCTCCTCCCTTTTGTGCCATGCTGCCCTGCTCTGTGCGAGTCTCGTGGCATGCACGAGGTCTTCCCAACGATCCTCTGTAGATCGTCCCCACCTGGCTCAGGCTTAAAGCCAGGACAAACGGTAGGAAAAAAAATGTCTGCCAACGCTCCTACAGTTTCTCGGCCACCATCCCTTCTAACTATATCCCAATTGATTTGTGGTTGACGCAGTGTGGATTTCTCTTCAATATGTACACCTCTATTTGGTTTTCAAATCTTTCCTGGCTTTTTCACACAGTTTAGCCATGTTTTATTTGATCTGTTTCTTTTCTTTTACGTGATGTTAGTGAGTAGGGCAAAGAATCAACCTACCCTTTTAACTATATCGGGTTCGGCTTCCAGTCTTACCGGATGCGGCTGAATACTAGTGTTTAACATGGAGCCAGTGCCTATATGACCCTCACAACCCTCTCACTGGGTTGTTACCCAGTGAGAGGGTTGTGAGGGAGATACCCTATTGGTAAAACTGGTTGTCAAGACTTTTGGGCTTCTGACTACCCGTGACAACAGCAATGTTAATTGTACCGATGCGATGTGCAAAATCCTGCCTGTTATTTCACAAGAACAACACAAAATTCAAGAAGTGCAAACGGACTAATATTGCATTTATCAAACCCTTATTATAAACTGCAGACACGGTCTCCGTTCACCGTCCACTCGACATTGACATCACTTGCGCAAGCGCTTACGACATCGTCTTTGGAGTCGCCATTTTTATTCGCTACATCGACTAATATGGCGATTTGTTTACGAGGAAACATTTGTACAGCCTCGTATCTTAGGCGAATTAAGTTTGCAAGTTTTCTAGATAAAATCTACCCTTCTCACATAAATTCTCTGCTAGTTACACTACTACTTTTGCTCGTGGCTTCGCACGATCCCACGGGAACGTACTACAGGGACAAAAAGTATCCTATATTCTACCCAGGTCATGGTCTACCAGTGTGCCAAATCTGTTCAGTCGTAATGGTTTGAAGGTAGTAGACAGAGTTACTTTCGTATTTATAATATTAGTATTAGTATGGAAGTATGGATAAGCCTTTGCAATTGGGGTGCGTCTGACGCACTCTGGTCAGACAAACTGAACCTATTCATAAAAAAACTTTGTGCACAAGTAAAAAATACTGTAAATACAAAGGAGCATAATCCGGCTAGTTTTCCCACTGCTGGGACTCAGGCCTGATCTCTGTTAGAGTAATTTATTCAAATTTGGCTGAGAATCAGCACATTTGGAACATCAAAATTACATTTTTTTTTATTGTCTTCCAAACCGTATTTCGGCCATGGCGGCCAATCTCAATGTAGACTAGCCTTCGGCGCGGAAGATATTATAGCGCACAAGTGAGTGCGCAGACACAAGAGACAGTCCCCCAAAACGCCCACCCTTCAGTGGTGAAGGGCGGCTTCGTAGCAGCACTGCTGTTACATTGCTAATATTACCACGGCATGGCGGCTGAGCATTTCTGATTTAGTCCGCGCTAATATGACCGAAGTTTGAGGTAAATTATAAATACGAACTCGATTCTCTCATGATTGTATGAATGACGTAACGTCGTTATGAATGGCCGTGACGTGCCGTGTGTCATGATCAGCTCGAGGAAAACTGGTTCGAAAATAAATAAATAATATTGTGTATCAGCTGCTGAATGGATGGGATAAAATAGTATAGTAATCCTACTACGGGAAAACACCATGACAGACATGTGACATTCCCAAACCGCGGGGTAATTGCGTAACACCATAGATATAAAAATAAAAAAATAAATAAAATAAATTATGTAGTCGATGATTTTGGTGCACGGTAAAACTCTAATGAGTTTATGTTGGCACCAACTTAAATGTATAAAATGTATGTGTACTAATGAATAAATAAATAAATAAATATAAGAATGAAGCATTTCTATGCGTAATACACTATCAGTAGCAATGGGTTTCATTTTGACAGTTCAACAACATTCATTGCGTTATTCACGTTATTGAGCAGACAATTTTTTCGAACATATGAAGCAATGGATTAGGAATATGCTTCAAAATGATTCACATTGAGATTTGATTTGACAATTCGGGTGCAGCACTGTGCCCGTGTAGTGGATTTCAGCGCACTCCCTCTCAGACAGGAGGCCACTGCTGGGACTAATCCGAGCAGTTTCCCGCGACTGTGACGATATTGTCAACCCAGCGCGCTTTTGGACGACCCTGTTTTCCTTGGCCACAAAATAATAAAATAAAACAACATTAGCGAATAATTCCATAATATTTATTTAGATAAAATGACGAAACACTGCGGTGTAGTCATCCCGTTAGCCGTTAGGTGAAAACAAAAACAAGCGAATCATTCGTATCGCTTGTAGGTCAATGTCGTTTAAATTAGCGCAATTTTAAATACGCGCAGTTGAGGAAAAAGCACTGTATTTGTAGCAGAAATATGGAGCAGTGGAGTAAAATACATGTATATGTAGACAGTGACACAAGGAGCACTGTCTGCCCAGACAGAGGTAACGGCCGCGACTTATGGAGTTGTGGGTCTGACCCACTCAACCAGTGGTGATAATGAAGTAAAGCACTTCATTATCACCACTGTTCTCAAAATGGTGAAGGAAAGCATCGTAAGGAAACCGGCCTGAACTAGAGCCAAAAGTTCGAAGACATGTGACATCTACCAACCCGCACAGGGCCCGCATGGTGGATTACGGCCCACTCCCTCTATTTAACATCACGCTACGAAATATATTATTAGGGGCCATGCAAAAAGAAAAAAGTCAGAAAGAACGCTAATCAAAAACGAAGTGATAGCGCGGGAAGGTGATGCGACGGGGCGGGTCGGGGGAACAAGAAATTTCACGCGAACGAAGTCGCGGGCAGAAGTTAATGCCAGTATATCAAAACCACTCCTCTCTATCCTCATCTTTCCTCAACCAGCCACCTTTCAAGAATCACCGCTCTACATAGCCTGAATCATATCCCGCTTATTTCACGATGATTCCTTGAGTAGGCCAAGGTAAGGTCGTACACAGTCTGAATTCTGAGGTTTTCCCCATGACTCTGAAATCTGAAGAATTTCTGACACAATGCTCTTTAGGTCAATACGCAGCAATAAGTTCGTCTTTGTCTCACGTCCTCTCTGTCACTCATACCAGTGTGACAGTCTCTTTCTAAAGCAGAGTGAGTACATAAGAGGAAGTCTGAAAGTGGCACCGGTGATTGAAAAGGACATCAGTTGTCATGGTATGGGTATGTGATGCGGAGAAATGAAGAAAATGTCGTGAGGAGAGTTTTGAGTATGAATGTGGATGGCAATAAGAGCAGGGGAAGACCAAAGAAACGTTGTATGGACTGTGTGAATGAGATATGGATAGAAAAGGGTTGACTACCAAGATGGCGACTAACAGAGAAGTATGGGAGAAAAAGACATGTTGCGCCGACTCCAAACAAATTGGTATAATGGCAGGAGCATGATGAGATGAGGAGTCTCTTTCTACATTTCTGTGTCGCATTTTACGGCCGGTTGCTGCGACTTAGTTACTCTAATAGTAGGTATGTTAGTCATTCTATATGGCGTAAGGTCAGGTCAGCGATAACAGACATATTGTTGGAAACATGCACTAAGTTGTGTGTGTACGTACAATAAATTACTATGTCGTCGCTATATCGAGATATCAGCAAGTTCAACATTCAAGGATATGCGACGATGTTCTGACATTATTTCATAATTAAACAATTTTTGCTTTTGGTGGTAGGCAGAACCTTCAGAACGCTGCGTCCTCACGATCCTTACAAACTTCACTTTTTTCCCAACTATATTGGGGTCGGCTTCCAGTCTAATCGGATGCAGCTGAATACCAGTATTTTACATGGAGCGGCTGCCTACATGACCTCCGCAACTACGGTTCCTGGGTAACACGATATCCCCTATTAAGACAGGTTATTAGACTTTTGGGCTTCTGCTACCCGTAACGACTGTCAAAGACCTACGAATGACAGCCGGGACCAACGCGAGGCACAGAGGGATCTCGGTATTTGTAATAGTCACCCATCCATGAACCGACTGCGGCAAATGTAGCTTAACTGTCGAACGACTCGTTCAACTGTTATTATTTAGCCACGAATCCCTCGAGCAGAGTTCTTAAGTCCAGTTTGAAAACCAGCGTCAGACACTAGTTATCTGGCATTTTTGCTGAACTGGGCCTACATATTTGGCGCAGCCGCCAGACACACTTTCCTACTAATTTCTCACAATGCACTTTAAACTTTTTTTTTATATGCTTGTTTTTACTTGTAGTATAAGATGTTGTGTGCCTTTTAGTCTGTGCTAAATAAATGCATTTTCTTTCTTCTTTCTATAAACTGGCATTAGAATCGATATCTCCTCAAATCTGTAGTGTTATTTCTTGCTGCCATTAGAATAATGAGTCATTGGCCATGACTATGAGACGACTTCAGATGATGATTGTGTTGTATAATTATAGCCAAAATCATTGACAGAACGGTACTATGACATCAATGGTGTTTGAAGAATACTTTTGGCATTGATGATTATTGGAATGAATGACACATCATCTAACAGATCTACTTATGAAAGGGATAGTCCGGGTTGGTACAATAATTCATAATTATTTCATCTCCAATGTTCCAACAAATTACAGGCACAAGAGATATTGGCTTCGTGCCTGAGATTGGTACCGCTTCGGCAAATCCCTTGGTGTCTTTAACTTATCGCAACAACTTTTCGTCAGGTGGCCGTCGGCTTTTTAAATGTCTGGCCTTTTCTCACAGTTTAGGACTCTTAAATAGGAATTATTAGATGTTCACAAAAAGAAGCACCTATCATTATATTATAGAGTGTTTAATAATATTTTTAGGACAGCAAAATAGTCATTATTTGAAATTCGATTAATAAAAACCGCAAAATAATGGTATTACAGCTAACGGTACTATGATACATTCATGGGGTTTTATCAAGAGCTTCGCCATTGATTCATGTTGATGAGTCATATTAGTGTAGTCATATTATATAGTTACTAGGAAGTAGTGGATGCTGATACAAGAATGTTTCCTTTCTGCGCGTGTCTATATACTAAATTATGATGACTAACACCAACTGTTATAGTAAATAATGATTTTGTAATTATTGTAACAATGGAGGCCTGTATTGACGACATCGCGATAGACCAAAATGAAGATAGAGGGACGAACTTGACTCTTACAGAAAAACCTGGCGACCTACGACCCGCAGCACGAAGCCCGCAGCACGAAGCCCGCAGTTACGACCGAAGATACGAGCGGGTACTACTCCGTATCACTTACAGACATAAAGTTAGCTCGGGGCCCGAACTAAGAATTGAATACCAACATGATTTTCTAGTCGCCCTGTATGTGTTTAGGCCCGTCCGAAAAAAAATTATTGATTGGATTTGACACTTGCTTTGACGGATCAGTTACATTCAGACGGACGAATTAGATGTAGGTGTGTGAGGAGGGTCGAATCACAATATCGATCTATAATTTCTGCCCATCTCCACTGGAAAAAGGCTTGAAGTTAATGTTTGTTTGCCAGAGAAAAAAGGAAGGTTAATTTTCTTTAACCCACTCAATTTGTCTCAGCATGTAGCCAAGAAAACGTTTTTAGTTTCAATTCTGAGTTATGACAGTAATTGGGTATCTTTGTTAGAAAAATTGAGCTAGATAAACAGCAAGAACATGAAGCCTGTAAACCTTGAAAGGTGGCAGACTTGTACCTATAGTAAGTAGGGTACACTTAACACTATGCCCGATCCGGGAATTGAACCCAGGACTTCAGCAGTAGCGCTTGCGACCACTACTACACCAACAACGCAGTCTAACCCCCTTACTAATAAACGTATTATATCAGACGAATAGTTACACACCGATTTCTCTCTTTCAGTCGCCAGTAATTTCACATTCGAATGAAGAAGACAATGCGTTATGTAACTATACAATCGCTATACAACGTTTATTAGTAACGGCGTAAATAAATAGCTGCAAGATGCAGAAGGATGACGACCAACTGTGACTCTGACGCAATTATGGAAAGGCCTATAATATTCCTGGAGGGCTGGAAGGCACATAAGCAAACAGCTTGTAATGTTCCCGCTTCCCACTGCTGTGATACAGGATACAGGCCTCCTCTCTGTGAGAGAGCGGGATCTAATCCACACTCCGGATAGCACGGGCTGGTGGATGTCACATGTCTTTGTATTTGAAGCGAATACTTCTTCAGGCGCACTTTGTGCTTTTTCTGGACAGTGAGCGGTTAGTTTCGCTGAACCGTCACGCTCGGGCCGGTAACGCTGAATCGCGTACACTAGGCTCCAGTCGTAAGTTTCCTCTTTATCGTGTGGTCATAGTCACACACCGATTTTTGAAGTGAAAACTTCTATAGGCGCGTTGGGCATTTTTTGAAAAAAATACTTGCTTCGGATGTGTTCGGCTGTCCTCGGGATGTACTCGGTTTTAATGTATATCTGATATGTCATTGAGTGATGGCAAAGTATTCTGTTTGTGTTTTTATTTTTTTGCAGACTTGTTTGTCGGACGAAGAATGAGCTAGCTTGACGTTTTTGCGCATAGAAGACAATGTTAATCATTATCAGTATTCAAACTAAGACCTCTTTTGTCCCTATTTAGTGACAAGGAACTTATCACAATCATTTACTAAGCCAACATCTCTTACCATCCATTGTGAACTTAGCAGTAAACACATAAAGTTTAAAATCCTTCGATATCGTCTAATGGAGTAACATTTTTAGAACCTTAATCACATTGTAATACGGTTCATGTTTTAAATTCATAAATATGTATTTGACCTTGTTAACTAATGATGACTCACATTAGCTTAGTTAGATAACAGTAGAAAAACGAATGTTTTTGTTTTGATAATAAACACCTGTCTTATTCTTTTATTGTACTTCACCATTTCGTTGAAAGAAATCATCGCTAAATTTAAGTATTCTATGGCTATTGTATAGAATAATCATGCATTTTTATATACCAGACGATGAGAAATAAGGTTCAAAGTTAATTGGGAAAATTTGACAGTTTCGGGTAGCTTGATGTGCTGGCGTCTGTACATAACATAAATCACGCTTTATCAAGGGTTGGGCAGAGGTGTACTTATAGTACCCACACCGACTTTTCGCCAGTTATGTTTAAGGTGATACATTGAATAAAATGTGGTTTTTCTATTTCGTGTAACTTGTTAAGTATGTGTAATAGGGATTGAACATTTTGGTATATATTTTTTGACTCTTTGGTCTAGTATCATGTAAAAGGAATACACGATTCAGTGAATTTTTCTCGATACAAAAAAGTTGCAAAGTAATATCCATTCTTTTACTTTTTTCAACATCATGGCGTAACGCTTAAGAGTTATTCAATGGAATTTACTTTAAAACATAGAGAATTATCATTTCAAAATTTACTCAAAGTAGTTTTAAATTTAATTTATTTATTTTGTTAAAACAGGAGTAAATTCGTTTTGACACATAAGTCGTTTTATTTCGAGCGCGCGCACATTACAGCCATCTTGTTCTTTTGCGTTTCAAAGTAATTGCATCACTTTCGCTCGCTCGCTTAGTAGATCAGTCGCCCGGATTTATTTTCGAGGTAGCGCCTTATGGGGCTAAACGGAAAAAACGCAAGTTTTAGAAACAATAAAAGTGTATGATCGACTACAGTGAACAGAATCTGAAAAATATATGATATTCTTCAGGATACAACTAATTTGATACGATAGAAAAAAATCTTGAAGAAACCTTTCTTTTTACAATAAAAACCATACTAATATACATACAATCGTGCTGATTTTTTGTCAGATTATTGTAAGTACAAGCAACATACTAAAACACTACTGTTTTAATTTTTTAGTCCAAACAATAGATTTTTGTAATTAAATAATTGCTTCATATTTTGCAATAAATTACCAGCGTTGTGTCATCGCGCTTCTCTTTATTTTCTATGCAGTCCGACAGTGACCGCGCTTTAGGTCATGTAAGCCCCTTAAGTCCCATATAATTGGGGCGAGCCTATTGCACAAATCCAGGCTCCAGATCCAAATCCAGTTCTAATATTATTGTGTAGAAATGCCGCAGTGCGGCATTTGAAACCGATACTGTAAACTGTACCAAATTGTTTTCGAAAATGCTATTCAATTTGAATTTGTTTTCAATTATTATGACCACTGAACATTGATTCGAATAGTTATTTGATATTTTAGTAAACCATATACAATAGTCAACCTGAGATATGACATCAGAAAGACTATTATAATAAGTGTTTCGCCGAAAATCCGCATCGATTGAATGCCAAACAAGCCGACAATCCACCGGTAAGTGGCCACCACCACCTGTACACATCTGCAACACCAGAGGCATCGCAGATGCGTTACCATCACAGAGTCGAAGCTGAAACGTCTCGTGTCTGTAACTCCACTGGCATCCATACCCTTCACACAGCTGCGTTTGGCGGTGGACATGATGTAAGGTGGTAGTACTACCAGGACGAGCTCATTTATAAAGACTAGCTATTCTGTAGATACCTTAGGTGAAGAATCAGAATCAGAACTTTATTTGCTATGAATGTAGGTACAGGTATAATAATCTGTCAATAGTGTCAATCTCGAGCATCAGACGGAATGAATGATGACAGCTCACTTTTTTCAAGGTGAGATTTTTACAGAATTATTTGCAAAGAATGTAGTTATTACAAATTAGAAGGCCAATTCCCTTAATTCAATCGTTCAAAATCTAGTGGCAATCTCATCTCAGCGACAATCAATGTCAAAAAATTGTCAAAATATAGGGAAATTAGAGGTATTTTTGACAGATTGAGACTGAACGTTCTTAAAATTACGAGACACCCTCCTTTTTTTTTTGAGGATGGGAAATCATCTAATGACCCGTCTCGCTCTGGGTGGAGCGGAAGGGAGTGTCTCTTACTGACTAAAACCCACCCGTGTTCCTTCCTTAGCCCTTTATGTTCCGGGCCAGCGGTAACCCTTTCGGACAATCCCGCTGACCAGAATTGCCCCTCTGATGTTACAATTTAATGTTAGGGTCAGACGCCAGCACATCAAGCTACCCCAAACTGTCAAATTTTCCCAATCAACTTTGAACCTTATGCTTTAGCGATAAAGTTGACAATCTATTAAAGAAATTTCACAGATTGTAGTAACTTGATGTGCTGGCGTCTGTACATTCTCCCTTCATGCAAAATATTATGACACAGAGAGAAGCACAATAAACCAGCTGATGCTAACTGACAGCTCACTTTATCCAAGTTTTAACGTTGAGATTTTTTCAGAATAGATCCGAGATTTATCTTCGCTGTTGTTATTATCAAGACTTCCTCCATTCATGTTGCTACTCATGAAGTAAGAAAATATATAAATTCACGCGCTTCCGATCCTGAGTCATACTAAGCTGGCTCTTATAGCCATGAGCCCATCTTTGGCGAACTGCCAACACATTTGGGCCAACGTTTGATAAAATGATTAGCTCATGCTTACAACTTTTTCTGTGATCTTTGAGGTCAGAGTAAATAGGAATGACTGATTTGTATTTTGTTCTTGGGTAGACATAAATGCATAATGTATGTGGTCCAGAAAAATATCTATACACTTGCAGAGGATAATTTCGTAAGTTTTGAGTATGAATGGCAATAAGAGTAGGAGAAGACCAAGGTAAACGATGGATGGACTGTGTGAAAGATATGGTTAGAAAAGGGTGACTGCTGAGATGACGACTAATCGAGAAGTATGGAAGAAGACATGCTCCTCCGTCCTCAAAGAAATTGGGATAAGGGCAGGCGAATGATATAATGTAACTTGCAAAACCTTCAGAAATCCTGAACATACATAGACGTAAAATCTGTACTGACAAGATTTTTTCCGTTGAATTCTGGGAATAAAAACTGCAAGGTGCAGTGCAAAAAGCAGCCAAAAAAGCTTTGGCATTGTCGTACAGTTGACTGCATATTATGTTCTCGATTTTAGGTTCCAGATGGAAAAACCCAATAAACTTTGTCCTACCTGAGAATCGAACCCAGGACCTCTTGCTCAGCAGTAACGCTTGCGACCAATAAACCAACGAGGAAATTTGTGCAACCAATGTTTATCAATATTACAAATTAAGTCAAATCGCCAACACGTACTAACCCCGCGTGGTAGATTTACGTGTCGCTCCCTCTCACTGAGAGGGAGGCCTGAGTTCAAGGAGTGGTGGATTACGTGCCTAACCCTCCCACTGAGGGTGGGAGGCATGAATCCCAGGAGTGAGAACATTAATATGATACAGTATGTAATCATGTATGTGCATCATATGGAAACCGGCATGTCGTAGAATGAAAAATACGAAGACATGTGACATACGCCGCCGCCGCCGTGTGTTAAGTCCGCCTTTGTACCTTTTTGTGCGAGAAGTTTAAATAAATAAATAAATACACCAACTTGAACTGGGCCCGCGTGGTAGATTACAGCCCACTCACACACTGATTATGTTATGTATGTATAAAGTATGTAATTTGCATCGTGAAGAAAACGGCATGTCCTAAAACGAAAAATTCGAATACGTGACATCCATCAACTCGCACTGGGCCCGCGTACTGGATTACAGCCCACTCTCACAGAGAGGAGGCCTGAGTCCCAGCAGTGGGCACATTAATAGGCTGATTATTATGTATGTATGTAAACCACATACAAACATCTTATTTACTTTAACATGAACACAAACGTTACAACAGCTGTGAACACAAGGTTAACTTTAGATAGACGTAAAAATACTAGACACCGGCGACCTTCGATCATATCTTGTTGTGGAAGCGGAACGAACCGATCTAGGTGTAGCGAAAACTGTTTAGAATTAGAATAACTTGTTTCAACTTTAACTTAACATCAGATCTATATTCCTCGAAGGGGTACACAGAGGTGTGTCGTACATCAACGTTTCGGCATGTAATAGGGGTGAGCCCATGCTGCCACTAGCTACTTATTTTACACGAATTGGGAAGAGGTACCTTAAATACGGAGAAGTGGTGAGGGGTAAGCAGACGGGCAAGCATTTTTAAGCGATGATGTCTTTGGATATGACGGGTGTAATAACACTAGGGTGTTATTAGGCCGAAGCAAAGAGTGCAGTTTTCACACCTGAACTAAAAGTCCATTGCGTACTTTTTTGCTCAAAATTACTTCATTTGATTTACGAAAGGTGCAGGCAGATATGTCGGCATGGGCCTTTTTGCCCGACAGCAAAGATTGGGTTATCTTTGTATGTTATATGGTTGTATGGTATGTTTGTACCCTGGAAGTCTCCTGACGGCAGGATGAATTTTAATAGATGATGTATCTGTCGACTCGTCTGGGTCGTCCGATAGTTACAAGCTGTTTTAAATAAAAACAAAATGGCATATTTTAGACATCAAAAAGTAATGTTGAGAAAAAAATTGGCCTTGGCCATGATATCAAAATAAAGGTTTAAACGATTTAAAAAACCCTCTAAAATGTTTACAATCCGACTCCGACTAAAAAGTTGAAAACAAGCTCACTTTTCAAGCAGTCTGATGCAATTAGTGGCAGCATCAAATCTGAGATTGAACAGAAAAAAAAAACACCCGGTTAAACATACTTTGATCACGATTTTCGGAGCAATTTTTCAAAGCAGTAGGTATGCTTAATTATATTGGGCGTTCCTGTAATTCGGCGTGACATCACCGATCGATTTAGCGTGACGATGCCAGCTTAGTCTTGACCCATTTGTTGGCACGCGCCAATATTACTAGTTTGTTTTTTTTTTATATATTAGCAACATTCAACAGTGAGCAAGCGTGTAGCTAGTGATCAATGCATGTTCTTTCTCTGTATGAGGTTTTAACCCAATTGCACATATGTAATTTTACATTGTTCTCACAATACAGTTTAAATAGGAAAACTAGATTTTGAAGAGAAACCATGGAGTTTATTGCCGGTTCTTCTTGATTGGCAAAAAGGAACGTGAATGAGAAACGAGTAAGCTTCAAATTCTATCTAGTCGATTTGTTGATAATTCAAAAGCAGCCTATAATGTTCCAACTGCTGGGACGCAGGCCTCCTCTCGGTGAAAGAAAGAAAGAAGAAAGAGAAATTGTTTATTCTGCATAGACAAAAATGAGATAAGACATGAGAGGTGAGAGGGAGTGGCCCTCGCGGGTCCGGTGCGGGTGGTAGATATCACATGTATTCGAGTTTTTGGTTCTAGACCATGCCGCGATGCCGGTTTCCTCACGATGTTTTCCTTCACCGTTTTGAGAGCGGTGGTGATGAAATAATTTACACAAAGTAAAGTGTCCTATCTGGGTTCGAACCTACGATCTACAACTCGTAAGTCGCGGCATTTGTCATTGCATTGGGCCACCACTGTTATTATCAAATAAATTCGAATAATTAATGAGTTCGTGTTGATACAAGAAGATTCTATCTACATCCAAATTCTTTACTTAACCCCATACTTTAGTAGCAGACCATATAAAATGGCTGCTCCACATGAATCAACGGCTCCGTCCACACATTCCCAGCAGGTATAGTCAGCAACAAAAGTCGATTAACACTTCAGTTTTTTAAATCTCGGTTATTGAGCAAAATATTAACACTTCAATTTTATTGATCACAGTTATTGAGCAAAATATTTGTTTAAAATTGTATTGTACTTCTGCTGCAATTTTGAACAAATATTTAGCTCAATAACTGAGATTAAAAAAAACTGAAGTGTTAATCGACTTTTGTTGCTGGCCGTACATGTCGAAACACTTCCTGTGCTATTTCAGACTGCCCTATTTGCTTTACCACAATTGTGTTACGACTCAGGCGCCGTTTCCTATATTATTTGTGGAATGGAAAGCTTATAAATTAACTGCTGTTTTGATGAACTTTTTCTGAAATAGGAGGAGGAGTTCCTAGAGAGACCGCTTCGTTGGTCTAGTGGTCGCAAGCTGCTGCTGAGCACGAGGCCCTGGATTCGATTATTTTTACACGACTGCCCGAAACAAGGAGTGTTATATTTTCAGGGTTCAGTATGCTTGTGAGTTTCTTTATTCCACCATCACTTCTAAAGGGGTCGTTGGGTTTTCCATCTGGAATTTTTCAGAAGCAGCCCGGAATCTTGATTTGTGTACGGACGCCAGCACATCAAGCTACCCGAAACTGTCAAATTTTCCCAATCAACTTTGAACCTTATGCTCTAGCGATAGAGTTGAAAATCTATTAAAGAAATTTGACAGATTGTAGTAACTTGATGTGCTGGCGTCTGTACATGGGAGTTAAAGATAGCTGACGAAGTGTGGGTGTACTGTATACACCTCTGTCTTACCCTTCGGGGAATACAGGCTTGATGTCATGTTAGCTTTTAGAGAGAGGTAGTGGTCGAGCTCTTTGTGAAGGAGCTCGTCCGGGGAAGTACTACCACCATAATTATTTATGTCGCAAAGCAGCGCTGCTGTGTTCTTGTTTCGAGGGAACGTGTACCAGCACGTGGATGAGACGAGATGGCAACGCTACTGCGATGCCTCTAGTATTGCAGATGTATTTTTATAGTCAGGGCTGACCACTTTACTAATATCTAATGTCTATTCAATTACGTTTTCGAGTTTAATTTTTAGCCGATATGTATGTCGATAGTTTTTTTCTTATTCAGGAAAAATATTGATTGCATAAAATCACAGTACGTCCCATTTTCTATACTTTCTAATTAACCCTTAAATTTTGTATTTGGGATGTACCGTTGATTAACGGATTTAATGCTAATTAGTTAAGTACTAATTAGGATTTATTTAATAAACCTTTCTGAGTGCAGTTGTTAACAAGTTAAAATCGTTTTAAAGAGCAAGTTTTAATAAAAAAATATGGAATGACGTTATCAGCGAAGTCAACGAACGCTTGTCGTGATATTTTTATCAATAAACAAAAATCTGTCTGTTCAGATTGTGTCATTTCATATATTTTTTCAAATAAACAAGATCTAAAGTCTATTCAAACATAGGTTTCAAATTAATATTATTTCAAGTAAAACAAATATCAACTTTATTTTATTGGTAGGTACTTACTTAATTAAGTTGATTTCAGAGTGACTAGCACTGTTGAAAAAGTTATAAAAATGCTTGAAGTTGTAGCATAAACGGAACTTGATTGTGTAGAATTTAAAGTTATATTTCCATAAACTCGATATTTGTTTACATTTTTAGCAAATAAATCGCGAATGAAGATTACACACATTTTGAATACTCCAATAGATTCTAGATTCCTCTCGTTTACCAAATTTACACAACAACGTCGTCTGCATTTCCCGGATAAGGCAAGAAGTTTCCTACATAAGTACACCCACATTTCGCCAATTATATCTAAGTCCCATGGAATAGGGGGGGGGGGGGGTTGTCATCAAAGGGGCACAAAGCCAGACTTTGGGCTGCTACTGAAAAAATCCTGTTGGAAAACACCCATAATACTTTGCTCGGCTTGGGAATCGAACCTAAGACCTCTTGCTTAGTAGTAACATTTACGACCGCTAAGCCAACGAGGTAGTTTTACCAAATTAACCCAGCGGAGTATTTGTGTAACACATTAACAGTAGGAATGGCTATCATTTTTACAGTTCAACATCATTCATTGCGTTATTTACGTTGTTGAGCAGACAAATTGTTCGAACACATGAAGCGATGGATTCGCAATATCCTTCAAATGACTTAGATTGTAATTGATAGTGTTACGCAATTAGAATAGAATAGTCTCTCTCTCTCTTTTTTTCTCTTTAGGGTATTGATGTATTCAGCGGTCTTCGTTCTAATCTGCATATATTATAACTACCACCCTTTCCCTACAAAGTAACTTAGCACGCTAACGCCAAGCAACCTTACACAACAATCTTATAAAATTACCTCAACAGGCTATTCTAGTAAATACAAGAATCTTAGAAGCCGTAGGAGTGAAGCCAACGACTTCTCAGTACCCAGGCCAGCCCAGGCGTTAATATGACACTTCGATCTTTAGATAAGAGACAGTTTTTTTCTTTTTACTTGACTACGGCAAATCTAAAAGAAAGGGTTATGATTTCAAAAATAGTATTTTTCTTCAGATCTTTAGAAAAATACTGTCACTGGTATGAGTAAGAGACGACATAAGACAAAGATGAACTTTTTCTGAAACTCGATGTGCCGATGTTCTCAAAGTGGTGAAGGAAAACATCGTGAGGAAACTGGCATGTCCTAGAACCGAACATTTTAAGATATATGACAACTACCAACATGCGCAATTGCGCATAAGTATAAAGCAAGTATGAAGTAACATAAGTATGAAGCAATGAATTAGCAATATTCTTCAAAATTAAAACCTATTAATACTTCAACATTGTACCAATTAAATAAATATTAGCTGTACGCATTCAATACATTACATACATACTTAATTATAACAGACAATGTTATTACACTATATATTTACATAAACATAAGGATTGGGACAGACTTGCGACATGTGATCGGCACGTAGGTAACTACGCACGACGACATATTATTCAAGCTTCAGCTTCAACTTCGGCTGTGTGGAGGTCGGAATTTATCGAACCGAAACGTGCCACCGGGATAAAAAGTATCCTGTATGCTAACCCAGGTCATGGTCTACTTGTCTGCCACGTTTTATCGAAATCCGTTCAGCCGTTAAGGCGTGAAAAGGTAACAGACAAAGGTAAGGTATAAAGGCCTAAAACATGAAAACAATGATGAGTCAAAATTCTTTGATGAAGAAAATTTGATGCAATTTTCTAGCTGACATACTGACCATCATTTTGGTGTCATCATTGTTCCGAATTTGAATTCACGACCATTTAAAAAGTCATAGACAATATTTAAAAAAAATGCAGTGGCTCGATTTAAGAGTCCGAGTGTTTTAAGTAGTATGGAATTCTAGTATAAGCTGACCTCTCATTTTACAATGCGAGGTCAGTAAACTGGAAATATAAGTATCTTCTACTCAATAAAAATCTTAAATTAATACACTGGACAGACAACGCACAACCTAAACCGCTGTCTAGAAGCATGAAATTTTGCACTAGATTTCCACCAAATGAGAGCACTTAACTGAGGAAGGACTTGAACATTCATAACTTAAAGGGATTAAAAATAGGATGAAAGTTAGTATGGATGTTCGTCATTTTTGCCGGTAGGAAATCTCATCGGGCGCGTGGCTCGCAGCTTGATAATTTCCGTCAGATGAGATTCGTCATTGTGTCGTTGCGCCCACGATTTACTGCTTAGTGGTTCGTAGCATCGATTGAATGAGTACAGTTTTACTATTTAAGGTAATTTACAAGAAAACTGTTGTTTTGTTGGTTGAGGGGCTCGTGGCTAAATGCCTTACGGGTCGATCGAGGGTTAAGCTCCGTTTGCCGCGGTCAGTGCGTGGATGGGCCCATTACGTATCGAAAGCCCTTCATATGTCGAAAAGCACGTTAAACCGTTGGTCCAGGCTATCATTTGTAGATCGTCTTATCTTGGCGTCTTATCCCAGTAACTGGGTTGTAGACGTCTGACAGACAGTTCTTCTTTGTAAAATACCGGTATTCTGCTACATCCGGTTAAGACTGGAAGTCGATCCCAACATAGGAAAAGGCTCGACAGATGATGAGCAACTTTTTAGGTATTTTACAAAAAGAATGTTATTTTGTTCGATCTAATTGGATTGTAACAATCGTTTGCTTATTACAGTTAATTAACATCGTATTCCTAATTGCTACTCTTTTTACGAAATAGTTTTTCGGGGCGATACAAAAGGGGCCATTAGAGATGTATAGTCAGCAACAAAAGACTATTAATACTTAATTTTTTTAATCTCAGTTATTGAGCAAAATATTTGATCAGCATTGTATTGTACTTCTGCTGCAATTTTGAACAAATATTCTGCTCAATAACTGAGATTAAAAAAACGGAAGTGTTAATCGACTTTTGTTGCTGACCGTACCGACGGCAAAAGAAGACATGCTGGCCCTAAGTTGGGACGAGGGCAAGAAAATGATGATGACATCGCGGTGCAAATCTCTACTGCATCCGGTTAAACTGAAAACCGACACCTACATAGTTGGGAATTAAGGCAAGGCAGATGATGTTAGTATAGCAACCTTTGTGCGACGGATTTTCCACGACATGTAACAAAAATGTGTGCAGCGTGTTGTCTGCCGTCTGTGTAAGACCTAAACTATTCTGGTGTAATGCTAGGTACACACGCAGCGACAAATCAGCTGTCAAATTTTTGAGTGGATGTGATATTTTCGCCGGCGACTAGTCGCTGCGTGTCAATCTTGTATGCTCTATGCCCAGCAATGGACTACAGTAAAATAACTTAATAAAAACGAGAAAAATAGCTGGATGCTATATTGGTAGGTATTTAGTATGAACGGTCTTAGTTTGAAGGTCGACTAGAAATAGCAGTGTAGCCAACCCTTAACGTTAATTAATCTGCATTGTATACATAGCATTACTGATAAGACCCTGTACACAATATTACAATAGAGCATACTAATAAAATATATTCAGAATGTCTTTGATTAAGTAACTATAATTTTAATAAAATAATGGACTGTTAGGAGTTTCTTGGACTGACTGCATGCCCATTGGAGCAAAATGGAGAAATGCAAGGATTAACCAATAAAATCAAAGATTACACATACATACACAAAACCATGTCTGTATTCCTTGAAGGGTTAAGCAGAGGTGTACCTATAGTAAACCCACATTTAGCCAGTTATGTGTAAGTCCCATGTTATAGGAGCTAATTGCCTTATGGCAATAGCAAGCAATGGATTTGTGCCCGGTTTATACCGGGCACAAATCCAGGCTCCGGGCTGCTACTGAGAAATCAATAATTGGTAGTTTTACGAAACCTCCGCTTCAATGGACAGACAGCTTTATTTTTTTTTTTTATGGGAAACTTAACATAACAACACTAAACAGTTTATTGGTAAGCAATTGGTATCAAAACCACAAAATTAATTTACTTATTGCCAATTATAGTCATTAACCTAATAAATCAAACTGTTTAATACATACATATTTGATAAAATAAGGAAAAATGTATGTTTTGTATGAGTGATTGAAATAAGTATTATTTTATTCATAAAATAATTAATCACTGTAACATTTAAATTTTCTCCTGCCTGATAGTCTGGCTAAGCAGATAATTTTTAAATTTATTTTTTAAGCCACACACAGGAAACCTTGAGCATATAATAAAGAAATAAATTTATTTATTTCAGGTAAAGAACACCCATTACCACATAACATAAATTAATAGAAAACATAATAAATAAATTAAATCAGATAGAAACCAAATTAGAATAAAGAATTAGAATAAAATCAAATAAAATGAAATCAATATAAATAAAATTAACATAAACCAAAGAAATAACTTAAAATAAATCAAAATGACTCAAATAAAATTAAAACTAATAGAAACTAACCAAAATGAACTATTAAAACTTATGAATGAGTTGTTTTTAAATGAAAAGCTTAGGCAAGCATACTGAAGTTGACGAAACCACATCAATGTTTGTCAATGATTTGCTAACAATTATCAACTACTGAATAGTTGATAATTGTTAGCAAATCATTTTAAAAGTAAGTAATATCATTGAATAAAATAATCATAGACTATAAGTTAGGCCTTAGGGACCCATTTATTGTTTTGACAATGTATATACTTAAAAAAAAAAGATGCAGCAAAAATTCTAATTTGATAATGAGTTTATTTTACTTATTATGACTTTAATGTAGATCTGAGGCAAATTATGAGAATTTAAAATTAATTCATTCATTCTTGCATAAATATTTTCTCAAAATCATTAGTCATAACTACAGATGAGAACATTTTCAATTATTCATCAATTCATATTAATCATAGTTTAATGCATTATTTTGTAGGTAGCTACAGTGACACACTCACTATGGAATATTTTGAACAAAATATTGATCAAATTGGCCCATAATTTTGTGAGGTCATACTCGAAATTATGTCTAGAATCTAGATTATTATGTAGGTAATTAATTAGTGTACCCTAAGCCTATTTGAGAGTATGAAAACATTTGATAATCTGTGGAGAAATTAGAATTAAAAAAAAAACAGTAAGTTCTCATGTCAATTAGACTTGAAGACTAAACGGGTAAGGTAGGATTAAGGATAGTCTATATATTAGGTCATCCACACAAGGTCATACATCATCATTTCAGCTCAACAAATGTATCTGATGTAGCATTGACGATATTCAAATATTGTGTCCAAAGGTAAACGAGTTGAGACGAAGCGTCCAATGTAGTAACATCATCCAAAAACAAAGTAATTCTTCAGTAAAATCTATTTAAGAAATCTGATGTCACTCTTGGTTATGTAGGCGCCTCGAGCAAGGCCGATAGAATACACGTAAACTACTATCATTACAAGCAATTAGAGCAGTGTCTTACAGTAGTTGTAAACCAAACAAGAGTTACATTATTGTATTTTTCACGGCTTCCTCAATAAAAACGGGATAATCATCAAGTTTTATACAAAAAATTATATGTCAACAAAGCATAGCGGCGCCAATTTGGACAGGTTTACATGTAAACCAAATTAATTATCAGCATGTAACAGACGCTATGCTTCATGTAGAACGAGAATAACGAAGGAATTAGGTTACACAGAGCTTCCGATCGATATATTTATACGAAATCCTGAAAGCTCAAGTCACAAGATGGCGGGAATATAACCCTGCCGAAATGAAAACGTCGGGACCAGTAGGAAGTGCATCGATAATGACGCGACCCAAATTCAGTTGGGTTATACGTCTGATCGGACAGATGTAAGAATTCTCGTTTCCTACGAGTTTTCTGTAAAGTTGACGATGTTGCGATTACCGTATAAGAGAGTTTGGGTTGATATAAAACTATTCTTACCGTTTTCGTTCTCCATTAGCGCTTAAAACAACACAAAACACTTAATTTTTTACACAAGCACTCACACGCCCATACGGTATGTAACAACATCACGAGTACTACTGCGCCATCTGGTGCGTTCTTGATCTAATGCAGCAATTACCTGTGGCTACGTTCACTGCGGTGTTAATTTAATTTCGTCGGTTTAATTAGCGTAGTTAACTTTAAATTATGACTAATGTTTAATTAAACAACTATTATTAAGGACAATATTGTTTAAAACACACACGTTAAAGGCTTAATGGTGCCTCAATTCATTGAAAATGCGGAATAAATTCATGTAACGCGCGCAGTATTGATTTTTTCACGCAGCTGATTCACTAGCTGGCAAACGTAATAGGACGTCCGATTTCGCGCAATCGAGAACAAAGTTTGACTCATCGTTATTTTTGTTCGATTTTTACGAAGTTCTGACTGATACTTTACTGTTGATAATGCTGTATTCAGTTAGAAATTGTTTGTTTGAGCGCATGGCCAAATATGGTAAGTGGTCAGCTACTTAGGTAGATCTTGATTTCATCTCAGGAATTCATTGAATCAAGGTCGGCGTAGGCCAGTTCGACTTGTAAGGAAAGCTAATCAATCGATTTATCTTGTACACTGTCAGTAACTTCCGCTCTGACTTTGCAGTGTACTAATAAAGTTATTTATTGTCGATGAAACTTAGGTTTATCGTACAGAAATATTGAAGGCAAGTAACAAATTTGATCATAGGTATCAGACTTTTTGAGGGTCCCAGATCTCCAAACGGTTTGAAGAAGGATATTTATTTATTACCTACCAAGACACCTACTCATTAGAGTCAAAAGTCTGAAGAAGGATATTTTCCTAGGTAGGTAAATATTCTGTGTTCTGCCAAAATACAGCCTCTTCACTGCCCTGTGGGTTACATAACTCCCAATCAACGTAATGGATGGGCCACTGCAGTATTTTATATTGGGCAGTTACCTTATGCGGTAGTGAGGTTGCATATTTGAAGATAATGGGTCCTAATAAATCCAGTTCTAATAAAAACGTTGGCTAATGTCTACAACGAGGCATTTTCTCAAAATTGGCTATTATACGAATATGACACGTTAGTTCAAAAAAATAATATGTACCTATTTGTAATCCATTTTCCCGCGGAATTTTTCTAACAGCTAGCCAAGTGGCCGCCATTCTATCTCTTCTACGGAAAATGCAATCAACCGTTGTGAAACGTGTTTTCAGCAACTGCTTCAGCGCGAAAAACAATCCCGGTGTATTGATTTACTACCCTCAAGCATGTTCATGGGTCCCGTTATGAAAACTGGCAACAGCGCCATCTGTTATCGAGTAGAAGAACTAAATTAGTATTACGTCTTGTTTCTCTGTGCACATGTACAAAAAGCATTGAGCATTACGTACGTTGTAATATTCTATCTGAAAATAACCACTGGAATAAAAATACTGAAGTTTTTGTCTTATTTCTTAAAGCCCGCAATCTGCTTACACCACAATTTATTGTACTTATGAATTATAAAATTATGAGTCAGTAAGGTGTAAATCCCAAAATGTAAGGCAGATTAAAGGTTTGGTCATATCAAGATCTTATCCCATGTGTAGGTACAGTCAACCAGTAACTCAAAAGACCATTTCAGACATCAATCAACATAGTTTTCACATGATCAGGATCAAGATTATGTCTGGACTTTAAAAGAAACTGTGACCTCTGAGTTTGTTTCGGTCTTTCTTCTCAGAGTAGTCAAATAGGAAACACCGACTTCTTCTAATTTTTTAAATATGATTGACATGTTGTAATGTTTGTGCAAACCTACTTACAGAATTAAAATAATTTATCATTCAAATTGACATTGAAGGCGCCTTAAGACGGCGCCTATGCAGCCCAACGCGAGCGATTTCGTACCTCTCGCCCGCGCCACCCCGCGCCCCCTCTACTATAATACGCAAAAGCGCGCAGCGCGGGCGGCGAGCGGCGACGCAGCAAGCGCGATCGACTGCGTGAGTCGAGTTCGAGTTTGAACGGCGGCGCGACCGTGAATTTGAACTTGATTCGCTCAGATTAAAAATATTATTTTTTAATCTGAGTTGATTCGTATGGCAAATGTATTCGTAAAAAATTATGTCATTCAAATAAAGTTCAAATTCACGGAAGTATTTCCACGGTACGACGCGGCGACGGATCGATGTGTAAAAGATAACACAGCTAAACAAACGAGCTCATTGTCGGTATACAATACATACATAATTATTATTTGAAGCTCTGTTCATAGACCTACAAACTGACATACCTACCACCAACATAGTAGGTAAATAGGTACTACATAGGGCTTCCATCCCGAGGCGCGAGTTTCGAAATTTAGAGGCTCGTGTTTTTTTTTTGTGGACTCGATACTATATAGACTGATCCGTTATTCTATCCTCGCGTAGGTACTCAATCTATATACTTACCTAAAAGGTTAGTATGAAATAAAATGTTATGTAAATATTCATCAATGTTTATTTATTAAACAATTTAATATGTATATTCAGAATATATAATACCATTACAATAACAATAAAAATCCCATAAAAAATAAAAGACAAAGAGGTTTCAAAAAATTTCGCGACGTGCAACGTTCGAAAGTATGTACTTATTACAAATATCGTATTACCGTAATAACAAAAAGTAATGTTCCCTAAACAAAAATAAACTCTCTCATAACATAACCATGCATGTACCTAGAACAAAATAATGTTTCCTTATAAATAAAAATATCGACCAAGCAAGTCGGGCCATGCATAATATAGGGTTCCGTAGCTGTAATTACAAACGACTGTAACATACTTTTTATGATGTAAAGATAAATAGAAGGCTATTAAAAGAGTATTGTTTGCTAAAGGCAAAGGCAAACCTTTGAACTAGGACGTCTATTGTCTATTTTGCAGTTTTATCTTTATTATTCGAAAAGTTATAATCACATTGTTCGCGAAATTATTTTAAAACAGTTTTTACTAAGTTATAGCAACGTGGAAGTTTCTAGGTTAGAAATGGCAGGGAGGGTGGGGGGCACTGCAGTGCCTTGCAACGCCCCCTGGCATTGCAAGGCAGGCAATTTGACGGGCCATATTTCGCAAACGGTATAACTTGAAAAAAAGTGATGTATTAATTTATATTACCCTCGTTTAAATAGACCTATTCAATTATACCCATCAAGAGGGGGTGCATTGAAAAAAATAATTCTTCCCCATTTGTATCTTTAGGCTTGTAAAAAAAACCGCCCAAGTGCGTGTCGAACCACGCACAATGAAGGGTTCCGTAGTTGGGAATGAGTTTATCCCAAGAAGCCTAACCTTTTCTCCCCTATCAACTCCAAATTATTTATACCGCAACCAAAGGCTGTTGAGGGAATAGAAAAGGTTTTTAATTCTTTAAAAAAAATTTAAGTCTATCATTCTTCTTTCGTCTGATTCTTCATTGATTTCTATCTGACCTGTCCTCTTTGTCTGGAAACCTACAAGATTAATGCATTTTATTACATAAATATAAAGCAGACAATAATAGCAATGCATGAATGTTCTGAAATAGTAGTACATTTTTGAATAGCTCCGATACTTTCCCATGGCCAAAGCCCTTTCATATAATATGCCACTTGACAGAACTTGTACGGAACCCTAAAAACCGTCAAATAAAGAATATTCTCCTTTTTGAAGTCAGTAAAAATGCGAGAACTGCAATATTGCCTGTCGATCCATCGATCCATCGATCCGTCGATCCGTCGATCCATCGATATGTCGATCCGTCGATCCATCGATCCATCCATCCATCCATCGATCCATCGATCCGTCGATCCATCCATCCATCCGTCGGTCCATGGATCCATCGATCCATCGACCTGTCGATCCATCGATCCGTCGAACCATCGATTCGTCGATCCACCGATCCGTCGATCCATCGATCCGTCGATCCATCGATCCATCCATCCATCCATCGATCTGTCGATCCATCCATCCGTCGATCCATGGATCCATCGATCGATCCATGGATCCATCGATCCATCGACCTGTCGATCCATCGATCTGTCGATCCGTCGATCCATCGATCCATCGATCCGTCAATCCATCGATACGTCGATCCATCAATCCATCGATCCGTCGATCCATCGATCCATCCATCCATCGATCCATCCATCCATCGATCCATCGGTCCATCGATCCGTCGATCAGTCGATACATCGATGCTTCGATCCGTCGATACATCGATGCTTCGATCTTTCGATCCATCGATGCTTCGATCCTTCGATCCATCGATCCATCAATCCATCGATCCATCAATCCATCGATCCATCGATCCATCGCGATCCGGCGATCCATCGATCCATCGATCCATCCATCCATCGATCCACAAAAACACATAAAATTTCAAATCACAACGATGCTAAAGAAGTTTTCACTTCAAAAACATCCCCACTTTACGAGTACCTAAAAAAACCGATAGCGTAAAAAATTTTTTTTTCAAGATTTTATTTTACCACTTTGTCGGCGTGATTAATAATGTACGGACGCCAGCACATCAACCTACCCGAAACTGTCAAATTTTCGCAATCAACTTTGAACCTTATGCTTTAGTGATAAAGTTGAAAATCTATTAAAGAAATCTGACAGATTGTAGTAACTTGATGTGCTGGCGTCTGTACATATTATATCCATGCCAAATTATAAGTTTTCTAATAGTACTAAGAGCCTCTGAGCTAAACTGCGGACGGACATGGCGAAACTATAAGGGTTCCTTTTTGACTACGGAACCCTAAAAAAGAGAAAGCCATCATGGCAAAATTTTTTTTCTTTAAATAAAATTCATCAGTTTGAATAAGTAATATTGATTAGTAAAAATATCAGTGATTGAACTAGGATGATATTATTTTGATACTTATTGTATTTTTACCCGCATTATATGTATAGTTAGATAGGTAGGTACACACGGCTACGTATGAAGCTATACATTTCCAGTATATAAGCTGACCTCTCATTGTACGGGAAAGATTCAATTATGTTACATTATGCGATTTAAAATTTACATACATAAATACAAAGCATCACGCCTGTATTGCCCGATGAGGTGGGCAGAGGTGCGGGAATCGAACCCAGGACCTCACAGCTCAGCAGTAGCGCTTGCGACCGCTAGACCAACGAGCCAGGTAAAAAAAATATTAACGGGGATTAAAAATTTACTTACTTTTTTCCCCAGGCAATAGACATTCGAAATACCTAAGTAGCTAAGGAAATAAAAGAATTGATACCGTTATATAAATCGGTAGTTAGGTACAGATGCCAGCACACCAAGCTACCCGAAACTGTCAAATTTTCCCATTCAACTTTGAACCTTATGCTTCAGTGATAAAGTTGAAAATCTATTAAAGAAATTTGACAGATTGTAGTAGCTTGACATGCTGGCGTCTGTACTTACTTTTTTCTTTCTTTCGTTCAAAATACGGAGTTGTTCCCTCAAACGTTTTGTTTTGTTTTTGTTTTTTTTAAAAAACGTTGTCCCACACTAGGAATTACTCCTGTATCGTGGGTGCGTTTACAAACATTTAAATTCACATACACAAACATCCAGACCCGGAACAACTACCTGTAGGCAATACAAATATTTGTCCGGTCGGGAATCGAACCCGCGACACGCAGCGCAGCAGTCGATCGCTCAGCCACTGCGCCAACCACGGAACAAACTGTTTTTTCTGTTCCGTGGCGCCAACCATGTGTCGTGTTTTCCGAGAGTTTTCTTTTTGCCCATCTTTATTTACACTAAATAATGATAATAATTTATTATGTTTACACCAAACGGGTTTAACTCCTTTTTACAGTAGGTAATACTTACCACTAAACAAAATAAAAATGTCGAAAATAGTCCTCTCTCTGTAATGTCGTCAAACATAGGTTCGTCCTCCAACAGGTGCCGTAGCAGACTGATTGAATAAATTGAAAAGGATAGCGCTATTACTACCGCGTGCAAAACAAGAGACAGAAAGAGAGTATGCTCGCTTAGAATAAAATGACGCAAGCGCCAAATCACTGGATTGCTAATTACGAGGAGAACGAGTAGAAAAATAAAAAAATAATTCTGCACGATTTGAGATAATATTATTACCTATCTATTAGTTTAAAAATCATCATTAAATTCCATAGGGTTTCAGAGATCTAACTCAAAATAAGTGCAAAACGAGGTTTTTTCGTTATTTTTTTTATCGAGATTTTTTTATCCAATCGTGTTTTCGCTTCTGCAAATTTAAAGATTATAAGTCCAAGTTTAATGTGTCCAAATAGCAAACTCTCAAGTCTTACAGATACCGATATCCAGATCGCCCAATATCACCAAAACATCATAATATAGACTCTTAATATCGTAGCAATAAGGGCGTTGCTACAGCAAGTAACTGTGGTCTTATCGCACAAAACATTCTTTTCCAGACGAACCTTTGTAATTTTGATGGTCTGAAATATGTAGTTTGAAAAAATATAGGACAGAGATAGGTAGCACGGCTGCACGGGTAGCACGTATGACGCTACAAGGTTAATTTAGGCTCGTGGCCAACTTCGGAACTAACGCCGCCATCTTGTTATTTTGATTCCATTCCAAATGACATTTCACAAAACAATATTGCACTTAATGTTTACAAACAGCGCCCCCGTAACTTTTAGACTTCGGACATTTCAGTGGGTATTATTTATAATTTGTAAGCTGTAACAACATAGCTGTAACAACAACATAAATAAATGCCGTGAGGGTCCAGTGGTTAAGACCTCGCCTCTCATTCACGAACACCAATTCAAATCCGGGCACCAATGCAATCACCAGTGTGACTTTTTCTATCCCTATGTGCTTTCTGAGTTTATCTTGGATCTTACTGACATCTGTGAAGGAAAAATATCGTGAGGAAACCTGGGGGCCTAAAAAGGCCACTTTGGCAGAATCATAAAAGGATAACATTATGAATCATAATGGACAGTTAACTGTTTGATTACCCGTATCAAATCCCATTGGAGAAGGATTTTCAGTCATTTTTTTGTCTGTGCTAAAATACCAATCAATCCAATCCAAATACAATCCCAATCTCTTTGATTAGGTATACTTACGTAGTGCAGCGAAAAAAAGTAAAACACGGACTGTCTTCGCTATATTATGATTCATAATGTTATCCTTTTTTGATTCTGCCAAAGTGAGCTTTTTAGGCCCCCTGGACTTATCTAAACTAATAGTAGGTATTATAAATAGAAAAGATTTGATTTTTTGTATGTCTGTGTGTTACGTTTTCACGTCAAAACGTGCTAAAACGGTTGAATATATTTGGATGAAATTTGGCACATGGTTAGACCATGGGAGAAGGACGTAGGTTACTTTCAACTATCGCGGGCAACAGTTAGTACTTAGTTAATATAAGTTTGACATCGCCAACCCGTCTTGAGCAAGCTATTATTATTATTATTTTTCCTCTTTTCTCGGGACCCTGGGGTCCCGGTCCTTTCGAAGGCGAACCAGGGGCCGAAGCCAACTCGCAGAGGCCCGTTAGACGTTTTTAAAGAAATGAGGCACCAACCGACGATTATCCCTGTTCGCATTATGCAAGTGCATCCAAGGACAACCCCCCCGGTTGGTGTAGGACTATTGCAGGATATGGAAAAATAAAAAGTTGGACTATGGTTTTGGGTGGCTAAAGAGGACTAGTTACCAAGAACTATGGAAGAACTATGACCCCTGCCTGGTCAATGTTTAATATATACACGGATAAAATAGCAGGGGGTGACTTGCACACTCAATAATGGGCCCCCGGAAACGGTCGCTAGCACATACTGACGTAGCGACAAGGGGGCAACATGTCCTGAGGTGCTTATGAGGCGTGGAGAGGTATTCCACGGCTATCAGGACAATCCCGGAACTACGGTCAAGATCCCTACCAGCATCTTATGAATGCTTCCTTCCTCCGAGCACGTTTCCTCTTGCGAATCTCCATTCAAGCCGGCCAATAAAGGCAAGAATGAGGTGGGAGCTCTGTTCCTCGTCATTGTTCACTCCAGCCGGCCAACAAAGGCAAGCCAGAGGTGAGGAACAAGATTTCTCCCGGGAGATAGGGTCCGTGGGGTCGCTACTGCCCAACAGCTCGCCACATGCTGCCCTGCGAGTTTCTGTATCTCGCTTGGTCTGGCTTCTCACTCTAGAACTGTTCCGGCCAAGTAAACTCTTCCTGCACAGGCCTAGAGTTCGGAGCGCGCAAGCCCCACCACGACGTCAACGTAGAGATACGGCGGTGGGGTATTATTATTATAAGCTGTGACATGCGCGATCATACAGGGCCGCGGTAGCAGGTACAGACGCCAGCACATCAAGCTACCCGAAACTGTCAAATTTTCCCAATCAACTTTGAACTTTATGCTTTAGCGATAAAGTTGAAAATCTATTATAGAAATTTGACAGATTGTAGTAGCTTGATGTGCTGCCAGTATCTAGCAAGTCAAATGTGCAAAAACACCGACTTTTTGAGTAATGTCAATTGCTAGGTTTTGAAATTGCACAGCCGATCTGCCTAGTCTTTTCCCAACTATGTTGGGGTGGCTTCCAATCTAACCGGATGCAGCTGAATACCAGTATTTTACAGTAGTAGGTACATAAGGTAGGTAGGTACACAACACTGCCCGTTGACGCTATAAGACGCCACATAAGCGCCCCATAAGCGAGAAAAACTTAACGAGCCAAAAACATTCAGCTACCCTCTTCCATCCCACTTAACATAGAAAAAATCTCACCAAAAACAACATACATTTCAACCTACCCTCCAAACACAAGGGATGAAGATACAAAACACTAATAGAGATAAATATCTCTTTCCTCCCTTGCAAAATTTTTGATAAATTGCCATATTCACCTCTCGCTCACTCTTACGTAATTTGCTGTAGGAGGGAAAGGGGCAGAGAGCCGATATGAATATTTTTATTGTTCAGAAATAAGGGTGGAGACTGGAGAGTAGTTACGAAATAAACTTGATTGTGTACTGTCTGCAAAGAAAGTTACAAATCTTATGTTATGTTCGTGTGGAAAATAATTTGAGAAATGTTTTTTTAGGTGAAAGATGAAATTGGTGAGGTTTTCTTGGTTTGGCAAAGTTGTCCTTGTTTTCGACTTAAGTAGCTTAAAAACATAATACCTATGGTGTGTCATGTATTAGAAAATGCCATGATGGTTAGCACTTACCCTTAATGTCATCATCTGCCTGCCTTTTCCCAACCATGTTGGGGTCGGCTTCCAGTCTAACCGGATGCAGCTGAATACCAGTATTTTACATGGAGCGACTGCCTATTTAACCTAAGATTACACCATGCTACTGACTTAAGAAGTTAAGGCTTATACGTATGTTTTCTATTTGACAAAAATAATTTAAAACAATTTGTTTGTCTGACTGTACAATCAGTAACGCAATGAAAAGACGTTATAATTAAGTTAAAACTTAAACGGCTGGGCGTCCCTTAATGGTTCAACTCATTTATACAATTGTTGTTTATTTGATAACGAATCGTTAAGTCGACTGTGAAGAGACACATCTTTTAATTCTTTAACCGATTGCGAAAAGGAGAGGTTCAGTTTTTATCAGCTGGTCTGTTTTGTTAAAATCTTACAGTGAAAACTTAATATTAAGTAAATTATTTATTCTGTCCTCCCATCTTACACCGCATGCCCTGTCAGCCTGTCACCTGCACACGTGAGACTCGAATGGCTGCGTCAGCAAATGCAATCTGCGTTTCAAAATTTTAGGCCAAACAAGATTAAGAAAAAAAACTATATTTTTGCCATCGACACGGAAAACTCAGGTGCACTGATGAGCTTGAAGTCAACTGTCATCCCAGATTGACAGCTCAAACCATTTTTTTCAAATATACAATTACAATCACTTTTGAATTATCAAGGGGTCGCGGTCGGACAGTCAGAAAGATGATGCTAGTTGTCCATTCCAAAGCGTAGTAGGTACCTATGGAGAAGAACGGGCAAGAAACTCCACGGATACTCTTTTAAATCAAAATAATATGGTTTCAAAATACTGGTTACATCATGTGAGAACGATACAGAACGTTACAGTCCCTATTGACGTGGCCTATAACTGTTTTCCTGCACCGATGTCATTATCAAGATAAACTTAGAAAGTAGGTACATAGGAATATCTAACAGTCTTGAAATAATAATAATCAAAGGGCATCGAAAAAAAGACCGCAACGCTGTGACCGCACTTTCCTGTTGACAGCGCCTTTTAAGGCTGGTAGCATTGCCACGTTGTATGGCGATGCTGCTTTTTTTGGCCAAAAAATAGCCCAGCCAGGTCACGTGAAGTGTCGACCAACCACTTGACGATGTCTCGGAAAACGAAGTGAGCAATCGGATCCCATGGCCCTAATGTTTAAACCCCAAACGGCTCTAACATATGAATTGGATAAGTCACATCGGTACTTGCCCGGATTTGAACCCATAACCAAGAAGAGCTTCGAAAATAAATTCCTCTTCGATCTCCTCTCACCCCAGACCAAATCACAAGTTCCAAACTTCGTATTTTCTCGTCAAGTCATCTCGACGGGGCGTCCGGTCTCGATACGTATCTACATTACGACGATGGCATCAATAGATAGCACTGTATTACATCTCCAGTCCCCACTACAATAATTCTACCGAGTTATCTGATGGCGAATCTGATTTATTTTGAAGTGTTTTGATTGGGTTTCCCATTTTTATGGTTATTGGGGTGAGGACGATCGATTTTTAAAGACAAAACTTACTAGAATACCTACCTAGGTACTTGCTTTTAGCGATACAACCGCCCTAATTTCAATTAAACCATTTACAGGCACTTTTGAATTGTCAAGAAGTCGGTCAGTCAGAAAATATGAAGCTAGTTGCCCATTCCAAAGCGTAGGTACTAAAATCAAACAGACGACCGTTATTCCTCCGATAAGTCTGCACCAGTGGTGGTCCAGTGATAACGGCCGCGACTTACGAGTTAGGTCGTAGGTTCGTACCCAGACAGACGCTTTACTTTGTGTAAAGAATTTCATCATCACTGCTCTCAAAACGGTGAAGGAAAACATCGTGAGAAAACTGGCATTTGTCCTACAACCAACCAAAAATCTAAGACGTGACATCTACCAACCCGCACTGAGCCCGCGTGGTGGCTCTCTCCCTCTCACAGAGAGAAGGCCTGTGTGCCAACATTGTAGGCTGATGAAGTTATTCTTGCAACAGCTATTTGCCGTTCGGAGCAACGCAAATCAGGTAGGTACAGTAAAACGGGGTGAATCGGGTTGCATGGGTGAATTGGGTCGAAACTTTAAAATGGATTTTAACGTTGAAATAATAAAGTTTGTTGCTAACAAGGGCACTTCATCTTTAATTATCAAACAGTAAACACATTAGAGTATTTTATGGCAACAAACTATATTATTTCAATGTTAAAATCCATTTTAAAGTTTCGACCTGATTCACCCATGCAACCCGATTCACCCCGTTTTACATCGAATGTGTCGTTTTCGATACGATAGCTTGTCGAATGGTTGTAAATACTAATAGCTATGCCTGATCTACTTACTTGTTGTGTGTTTCATAGCTAAATTATGGAAAAACAAGACCTGTGCCTGACGGGAGTTCCCATCGACAAAAAACACGAACTTTCATCCCTTACTTAACCCCTTTACGGGATGGATTAAAAAAAATCTTTCTTTAGTGCTCTCCTTCATTTTGTAAGAAACTCTTTCAGCAGTTTTGGTTGAGCGTTGTCCGTCAGTGAGTGTAAGATGGTCGACAATTTTACGAAAGCCAAGAATCCCCAGAAAGCACTTTGCAAAATACAAAAAGCTTTGCACAAGTTCCGCAATTCATAGCTCTCATAACTCATATTTATAGTGCAGCATTCCCTCACTAAGAGGGCTTCGGAGAATATAATCAATTGTATCAAGTAAATCACTTAATTCTAACAAGTGAACCGCCGCGGTGCAAATCTGAACAAATACGCTAAGCTCCCACAAGAGGGGAGCGGGCGCATGGATGTACGTACACTAGATGAGGCAGAGAATGGACGTAAGGTACGGAAAGGACCGACTTAGACCACGTTCGTACGGACGTAAAAATATTGAGGCGGGATTTCATCGGGCACTGGGTTTTCAACTTTCGGTGTTGAGCCGAGAATTCAGAATCTAACAGAGCGCATCTCTGAAAAATACACTGTCGGATTTTCAACACTCGGGGCTAAGCTGCAGTGCGTTGGAAATCCAGTGCGCGAAAAATAATCACCGCGGGATAAACGCGCAAGTGCAAACCTAGCGCAGTGCTTACTCTTCAATTTAATTCCGATAGATCGACATTGGAATTGTGACGTTTCGTACTCTTGAGTTCGATGCTAGCTCCAAATGATTTTTAGATTGGGTGTCCATTTTGGAGAACTAAGTGGAATTGGGTTCGGGCTTGGCGTGGGGTAATTGTTGACAATATTGTTTTCAAGAGTACCGAATCACGTGACTGTAAAATTAACATTGTAATCATATTGGCATCTCATTGGAATTAAAATTAGTTTAGAGAGTAAGCCCCCTGGGCTTTTTGACAGGACACATTTTATGTTACACTATAGCAGCGGCCCGTTGTTCACCCGTATACGTGTCGATCCCGTGGAATGTCGGGATAAAAGTATCACATACTTAACAAGTTACACAAAATAGAAAAACGATATGTTTTTCAATATAATATTATCACCTAAAGTTCCATGTAGGTAATACGGGTGAGCTTATAGCCACCAACTGGGCACGAACAGGCTGCTATTGAGTCAAGAAGTCCTTATGGATAAACCCAATAACACTTAATAGCGCAGGACGGATGTAACATTTTGTACTGTAATTCTTCGGTTTTTGCTGCCACCTTCCTTCACCGCCTTTTGAGCAAATAAACTGTACAAAATCGGGCATGCCTAACGATAAAACACGACTCCGGCGCCGTTACAACTTACAACACACAAATGTGTACAATGCTTTGAAACTAGTGAAACTACCTATTTCAAGTAGGTTCCAGCAGACACTGCAAATTGTTGTCCAAATGCGTATCTAAATATTAGTTGCCGTATCCAGCACCTCTATACAGATCAATAAGCCTAATGCACGCTTAACTCCGAGCGTGTCAATATTGGCGAGCTCGAACACCATCGACACACGCCGCGGAAAACCTTTGGAGATGGGATTAACAGGAGTCAAGTGGTTTGTATTTGAGTATTGTCCGTTTTCTGAAGTAAAATGAAGACGTAAATAGTATAGTATAGCTGTACAAGGATCTTTTGGGCCGTGACCAAAACTGGAACTAACGCCACCACCACCTTTCAACTAACCGCCGCCGCGGCGCCGCCGCCCTCTAACAAAACCATTTCACAAAATGTTTACTATCCTGAAAGATCCTTGATTTGTCGAAGAGTAAATGAGTTTACTTCAAGGCTGCTTGTATAAAAAATATATTAATTTAATGATCCGATATTTTTTTATACTTTGCATTATTAGACCATCAAACTTAAAAATCGTCTAAGATTGCTGAGCACGGGACTTGTCGGACTGAAACCTATTAAGATTTAATCATTCTCAGGATTTCAGTCCAAGTTTTAAAAGCTACAAACGTTGCTAAAAAGCTAAAGCCGCAAAGCAAAGAAAGCCTAAATATCACTATTCGAAAAACTTTTGTAATAGGTACACGTAAATCAAGTCTCCATAAGCCTGAATTTCTGCATTCATCATCATCATCTTTTCACCCCGAAATTACCCACTGCCGGAAAAAGGCCTTTGGCCAGGTCGCAATTTTTGCGTTAATTCGTGTAGAAAGATCTCTCCTACATCTTCCTCATCACACAAAAACTTCTCTTGAGACACCTGCTTGGGACCAACATCTTAAAAAAGTAAAAAAAACCCATGATCTTCTGTCAATCAGCTGTCATTAGACTTTAAATCTTCGCTTACAAAATCCTCGTGGAAAATCCTATCAATCATCATACATTTTTTTTAAACAAATCATTTTAATACGGACTTCAATACAAGACAAATTAGAATGAAAGCAGCATGTATTGTTTTAACTGTCCTCATATTAATAGCCATTATGGCCGTCTGTGTGATGGTCAAATTCGCCACCGACATTACCGTTGAGGAGCGGAAGAGGGACTACATGCAGGGGGAGACAGTCTACCAATTCTCGAAGACTAAGGCTATGGGGGTTATCTCTCTGGTTGATAACTCGTCTCTACCGATTGCTCAGCGATTCCCGTATGTAGCTGCTGTGACACGGAACTCGTCTACTTTGTGGTCTTTTGCATGCTTTGCTAGCATTGTTTTAATTAAATGGGTGATTACTTCGGCTCATTGCAGGTAAGCAGGCATCGCTCTGGCGATTGTATAAATCCTAACCTCTTCAGTTATGATTTGAATGAAAAGTTTGTTAAACGTGTGTTTAACAATAAAAGGGGCTCGTGGCTAAGTAATAACAGCCGGGTTGATCGAACAGGTTAAGCTGCGCTTGCCACGGTTGTTCCGTGATCATATTTATAGATCGAGACCTCACCGGGCCTCGCACAGCACGCTAAGCCGTTGGTTCCGGTTGTCATTCTTGGATCTTTGATAGTCCTTACAAGTCATCAGTGCCGCACGTGCCGTTCGTGTATTTGAGTACGGTGCTCAAAAACACGAGCGACAGGCTGTTGACGAATGCAGGTGCCTCTGCCGTTTTCGCGTGCCGCTCGAGTGTATAGTATAGAATAGAATACTCTTTATTATGTACACCATATAAATTACAAACATAAATATAGAAACTGCACAAAGGGTGACACAATGGGCGGACTTATCGCTAAGAGCGATCTTGTTAAAGACAATCTTTGGATGGATTTAAAAAAGGAAGGACAGAAAAATACTAAGTATATGCCCACTAAAAAACCCACTCCTACACTGCTCCTACTTGTACCATGAGTCGGGCGCGGGAGATACTTGTATATTTGCTGCACCCCCGACTGGAATCCAATTTGTCCCGACTTTGTTGGGATCGGTTTCCAGTCTAACCGAATGCAACTGAATATCAGTATTTTACAATCGAGCGACTGCCTATCTGACCTCCACAACCCAGTTACTGGATTAATACCCTTTGGCGTGCCAATATCCAATTACTTAAAAAAAGACCTTTGTTGCAGGCGTCCCAGCGCAACTCACCGCGTCCTCCTCTTCCACGACTTTGCCCGCAACTACACACATACGTACCCCATCTTATTCTGGCGTCTTCACGAGAAGTTCAACATCAGCCACCCAACGCCACGCTACGACATAGCCGTCGCTAAATTGAACTTGGACTTCTACCCATTTACCATGAAGCCTTCAGTGTTCGACGACCGCGAGGTTTTTGAGCTTGATGCCAGTATCTGGAAGACACTATCAACAATGGACAAGAGACTGTTCTTGACAAATGATCTGACAAAGTATGAAGTGAAGATCACGAATCCAGGGAAGTGCTTCGAAAGCTATGGAGTGGAACTAGACGAGAGTATGATATGTATCGACGTGTCTGATTACGAAGACTGTTTCATACATGAATTTGGACCTTTGTACTTTGGTGATAAGGTCGTCGGTATCCTGGCGGTGAAGCCTAGGGATTGTGACATGAAACTGGCGATATTCACCAATGTTTCGTATTATACTAACTGGATTTTGAAGTCTACACATACAACTTACTATGGATGATATTGTGATTGTTTTAGTAATTTTGTTGTTTTATTTAGTAGTTTGTTTATACAATGTATCTATACTTTGTACTTAAAAAACGTGAAGTGAAAACTTCTTTAGGTGCACTTTGCGCTCTTTCTGAACAGTGAACGAAACTGAACCGTCACGCTGCCAGCGGGATTGTCCGAAAAGGTTACCGCTGGCCCGGAACATAAAGGGCTAAGGAAGGAACACGGGTGGGTTTTAGTCATAAGAGTCTGACACTCCCTTCCGCTCCACCCAGAGCGGGAGGAGTCATTTGATGATTTCCCATCCTCAAAAAGAAAAAAAAAAACCGTCATGCTTGGGTCGGTGACGCAGAATCGGGTATTCTCGGCTCCAGTCGGTCGGTGACGCTGAATTTGCGTGTGCTTTGCTCCAGTCGTACGTTTTCACTTCTATCTTGTGGTATATAGGTCTTATGCACACACCTTCTTTTCTCCATATGACGCAAAGTTCTTTCGCTGTGAATACAGTGGTGGGGCCAATGTTGAGGAAAGGCCTAAAGTTTATGTGCTGATAACTAAGTCTAATGACGATGATGAAGCTGGCTTAGTTACTCTATGGTCTCATGTAAGCCCCATCCGTGTTGTTGTATTAGTAGTGTTGCACAAAAATACTCCACCAAAAGTAATGGGGAAATAATCTTTGAGGTTCCACCTATGTTTGCTTATGCTAGACCAAGCGTGCCCGTCAATGTGGAGGGACCATTGAATTTCAAACCTACCTACATAAAAGTTCAATACTGTAAGTACCTCTATCTATGCAATAATCTATACTTATAATAAATACTTATAATAAATCTGTAGAAGTGAAAATTCTGTACATTGAAAATATCAAAAAAATAAATGGCAGGGGGTGTTACTATACCGACACCGAACCCAAAAATGTGATTAAAAAAATTTTTGTCTGTCTGTCTGTCTGTCTGTCTGTTTGTTCAGGCATCACGCAAAAACTACCGGTTAGATTACGATGAAACTTGGTATAATTATTCTTTAATATCCTGGGCACCACACTGGGTACTTTTTATCCCGGAAAAGTATATACAAAAAAAAAAATAATAATTTTGCGGTCTGGAACTACTGGTTCGAATTGAAAAATTCTTAAAAAAATTGTGTTGGATAGTCCATTTAACGGGCTTTTTAGAAGGCTATAGGCTATATAACATCACGCTACGACCAAAAGGAGCGGAGCGTCAATGAAAAATGTTGCAAAAACGGGAAAAAATATTCCTTTTGAGAGCTTCCGTTGCGTACGCTGCGTAAACGGTTAAAGTTACATAAAAATCATGTAGGACGCAATTGTTCCTCTATAAAAGTCCTATAAAAAAGTCCGCAACAGTATATATCTATCTGTTAAGGTTGATTAACCATTACCTTTTTTAGGGTAATCAAATTTGTTCTAAAATAATGCATTACTTGCGAAGGTGTTTTTATAAACATGATATTGATCTTTATCCAAATAAATACGTTATTCATCACAAGTATTTAATTTTGAACAAAATTACCCTTGACAGCATTTGATTTCAATGAATATCTTAGGAGATATCATAGTTTTTAAAATAACTCCGCAAGGCGGCCGGCAGCTCTGCGAGGTACCATACCGCACCGCGCGGCTCAGCCGGGCCGGGCGGTCGGCTTACTGGCTACGTACGAAACCGTTGTGCTCAGCGAACTGCTTTTTTGAATTAAATGTTTTAGTAATATCTCATCCATCATCTATACTAATATTATAAAGAGGTAAAGTTTGTATGTAGGGGTTTTCGAAATACCACCCCTAAGACGGTGAAATGGAGGGACTTTGTTTGTATAAAAAATCTTATTCCTCGAGTTAATAAACTTGAAACTTGGCACGAATATTTATCTAAGTAAATTATAAAGTATGGCATTTTTTTAAACTACCCATTAGAGGGGGATTGGGGGGTGTCAAAATTTGTATGGAAGAATTTTAACGAGCTGTCCGATTAATTCGAAACTTAGTATTTATACTTAAGACATTTAAAGCAAAGCATAACGTGTATCATGGTTTTTGGAAAATGTATCCCTAACGGGGTATGGAAAAGGGGTAGTTAATTTTACAAGGAGGATTTTACTGCGTAGCATGATTAACTCGAAAATTGTTATAAATAATCTATCAGTTAAATAATGACCACCCCCAAACGATTTTTTCGTATTCCATCTCTCTGGGGGTGAAAAGCAGGGATCCAGTTTATTATGAAAAATCAATATTTATTTGTTATTTTTTCTTTTTCGTTATTATTGTTCCAACTGCTGGGCAAAGGCCTCCCCATATTCTTTCTTCATTTGTTTTGTAATCCTAAAAATTGGCCCGAATACTTATTTATCTAGAAATAAATGAAAAAGATCATAATTATACATAATTTTCGAAATTTTTTGGGGAAATTACGAATTTCACGCGGACGAAATCGTGGGCAGAAGCTAGTTTTCAATATATATGTACGTTGTATATGTGACGAAATCTTTGCTACCTCTGCGATGCGTCGCTTGCTACTGAATCCAATGCGACTCGTCGATCGATGTGAAACTGATGTGGTAGGAGTAGGACTTGAATGGTTGACGCGAAGTCAACGACTGGGGTATGGAGTTTGAGCGGTCGAAGGCCCCTTACATATGCTAAGCGGCTCGTTAACGCTAAACCCTAAGTTGGAGTGGGGTCAAGTTGTTGCGGAGTGCGCATTTGCTTAAGCTAGGGTGTCCTAGACCCCCCCGGTGGGTTCCCCCCCCCGGTGGGTTCCCGCATTGTCGAGGCGGGGGGGCTCAGTAGCCGTGGCTTGGACACCCACGGTGAAGCTAAGAGGAACCCGAGGAGGGGCCGCTCGTCAGGGCTTCTGCTGACAAGCCGACGACGTAGCGGCCAAAGGTAGGTTGCGGTGTCGCTTGGGCGACATCGCAACTGAGGCGGGCCGCGATGTCGTACGTACCGGAGGCATCGCGGTTGAGGGTTGGAGGCCGCGGCGGGAGAGGAGTGCCGGTATTACGGTGCGCCGCTCTCCCTACCTTCCGCGGCCTTGACGGGGTCGCCACCGTACGATGGCGGACGCGGTGGGGCTGCAGGGGAAGAGGAGTGTCGGTATTACGTTGGCCGCTCTCCCTATCCTCTGCAGCCGAAAATTGGCAGGCGGCGGGGCCAATGTCCTGACCCGTCGCAGGGGGACCAAGGGTGCCCAGACACGGGGTCGTCTGGCGCCCATGTGCTGGTTTGGTCCCTGGGGTGGTCACGGCGTGCTATGTGTTCTGGTGCGCCGGTGATGGGGAGTACTCCCCAGAGGAGGGTCCGGTAACGGACGGCCGCGGCGGGTTCACGGATGAGTGCTAACGCGTGCCCGTGTTCCCGCCGTAAGCGGCAGAGGAGGACACCGTGGAGTTTTAGTGGGTTAGAGTCCCACATAACTGCACTATCTCCCCGTGGTAGTGTAGTATGCATGAGCATTTCTCCACGTGAAAAAAAAAAAAAAAAAAAGGGTGTCCTAGAAGAGCGGTGGCCGCAACATAACGGTCACAGTAGCACCTGTTATGAAAATTTTAACATTAGTGACAAACACGCTCTCTAGGAAAACACACCAACTTACATTCATAAATAGCGACTTGGTAACGTCATTTGCCGGTAAATTCGGGCGCTATGTGGGCGGCTACCGCTTTTCTAGAAACCGTAGCTTTAGCGACTCTGACGCTAAACCCGAAGTTGGAGTGGTGTCAACTTGTTACAGAACGCGTAAGTTGGTACTTGTTTAGCCTTTCTTACGGCTGCGGACATGACAAATTACTATTTTCCAGAACTAACATTATGATGATGATGATGATGATGATGATGATGGGACTCCCTTTTCCGCACTTAGACTCTCATTCGGTCCGTTGTGCGTGGGGATTCTGGCTAACAGAGCCAGCCTAGCTCCGCCCAAAAGCACAGAAGCTTCCTGGGAGCTTCACAGGCTTCGCGGAGCGACCTCATTGTTCCGAGGATTTCTGCACGTTGAGAAGCCACGGCCTCGCAATCCAGGATGACGTGGGCGGCTGATTCCTCGGCATCAAGGCAGCCCCTGCAAAGGGGGCTGTCCGTGGCGCCTATGTTGAAAAGATGTTTGTTAAGGAGGTTGTGGCCCGTAATTATGCCTATTATTATTCTTAGGTTATTTCTACTCAGGCTGAGAAGTTTTTTGGTTAATCGCGGGTGTATCATTGGTAAAGCCAATTTTGACTGTCTACAGTCTGTTGCCCGTGACCATCTATTGTTGTGGAGTTCGGTCGATCTCTGGCGAATCCACGCACGAAATTGTGAGAAAGGCAAAGGGAGAAGTGGGTACGGGCCTAGCACCCTCATATCAGAGCCTCTCTTCGCAAGTTCATCTGCAGCATCATTGCCCAGAGATTGACTGTGCCCTTTGATCCACTGGAGAGTAACACGATTAGCCGTCGATAAACTCTCCAGAGCTAGATGGCACTCAAAAATTAGCTTGTTGTTAGTTTGTTTGCTTCCTAAAGCTTTAAGCACAGATAGGCTGTCGGATAGGAATTTAATGCCGTAGTTCCGAATGCCTAAGCGCTTTACTGCTGTTGCGGCTTGTGTTAAGGCAACACATTCGCATTGAAAGATCGAACTATGTGTGCCTAGTGGTATGTGAAAGTTAATATTGAGGTCAAGGGAGTGTACGCCAGCACCTGAACCGTTTTGTGTTTTAGAGCCATCTGTATAAATGCGCACTTCATTGACTCCTGACTGATCCCTTTCTTCCTGAACTGTTTGTATAATGTAGTTCTTGTTGATAATCGGTTGGTTTGGTGTTCTATCACACGGGGCAGCGATGAGAGGCTGATACTCAATCGCCCGGTCCAGGATTTTAGCGTGTGGACTGGTAATGTTTTTGCCCCATATGCCCAGGTGCATTAGCCTGATGGCAGCCAGCGCCGCTTCCTGCTGTATGTACAGGTCAAGGGGAGTTAATTGAAGGGCTATCTCCATGGCTGCTGTTGGGGTGGTTCTCATGCAGCCAGTGGTAGCTGAGCAGGCCAGGCGCTGAAAGCGCTGTAGTCTGGTAATGGTGGTCGAGAGTTCTGTCCTCGTCCACCAAACCAGAGCTCCATAAGCCAACATTGGCCTGATCAGCGCTTTGTATATCCACAGAGTAATCTTCGGAGAGAGCCCCCATGATTTTCCTAACATTTTTTTACATTGGTAGAGTGCAATTGTGCTTTTATTAAGTTTGTAGTCAAGATGCTTGTTCCAGAGCAGTTTGCTATCTAGAATCACCCCCAAGTACTTGACTTCGTCTTTCAATGTTAGTTCCGTGTTGAATAGTTTTGGGAGCCTATGAGGTCCAAGAGTTCTCTTGTTGGTGAACATTATTAGTTCTGACTTCGAGGGGTTAACCGATAGTTCGTGCTTCGTGCACCAACTCTCGACTATTTTGAAGGCCTTTCTCATGAGATCGCATAAGATGCCCTCAAATTTCCCCGAAATCAGAATTGCTATGTCATCCGCGTATCCCACTGAGTACAGACTGCTGGCGTTGAGCTCTAGGATGAGCTCATTTACGACTAAATTCCACAGTAGTGGTGACAGCACCCCACCCTGTGGGCAGCCTCTACTCACGATACCTCGTGTGGTGGTGTTCACGGTAAATTGAATAGCTCGGTATTTTAACATGTTATTAATCCATTCTATGAGTGTTCGTGCAACACCGTGCGTGGCAAGTGCCTGTTCGATGCTAACGAAGTTAGTTTTGTCGAAAGCACCTTCTATATCTATGAAGGCGCCTAGGGTTGAGTTTTTGGCTTTAAGAGCATTACCTATGCGTGAGACTACGCTATGCAGTGCTGATTCAGTTGATTTGCCTGCACAGTAGGCGTGTTGATTAGGATGTAGAGGTCTTTGTACCGAAACCTGGGATCTAATCTTCCTATCCCCCAGCCTCTCCAGTGTCTTCAAGAAGAACGAGGAGAGGCTTATAGGTCTAAAAGATTTGGGCTGGGTGTAGTCGCCCCTGCCAGGTTTCGGTATGAAGATTATTTTTACTTCCCGCCATTTCAAGGGAATGTAGCGGTGGGCCAGGCAGGCTCGGAACACCTTAACGAGGTGATCGGCCAGTAAGTCCTGACTCCACCTGAGCAGAGCCGGGAAAATACCGTCCAGTCCTGCTGCTTTGAAAGGTAGGAAGGTGTTGATTGCCCATGTTATTTTGTCTTTGTCGATTACTTCCAACGCCACTTCCCAGTCTAGGCTGCACGTGGCCCTATCCCTATGCAGTTCCCAGCTTTGCTGGGCAGCAATCTGGCATCCTGGGAAGTGGGTGGTTAGGAGTAGTTCACTTGTCTCAGCGTCGTTTGTTGTGTATGTGTTATCTGGTTTTTTTAGGCATCCTATTGAGTGGTTTGTCTCTTGGGCAAGACAGGTTTTGACCCTCATTGCCTGGTTGTTACTTTCAATGTTAGTACAGAAACGCCTCCAACTATTTCTCCCTCTGAGGCGTATTAGTTTTTTATATATTTTACGAGCTGTTGTATATCGGTCCCAATCTACTAGCGACCGTGTGTTCCTAGCTCTGTTGAACAGTCTTCTCAGCTTGTGTCGGTGTCTCTCCAGTTCAGGACTCCACCAGGAATGGCGAGCTCCCTGCCTAGGTACCGTGAGGGGACAAGACTGTTCATAGCTAGATAGAAGTATGTGTGTGATGTTGTTTACATGTTCGTCTAAGTTGGTTACTGGTATTTCAGCCGGGAGGGCGGGAAGTCTACCTAGTTCAGCCTCGACGAGTTTAATGAACCTGACTTGGTCCGTATTACGAGGAACCCTTCTTGGCTGTGGCTTGGTTAGGTTGAAGTTAATGGTATAGCGGATCCATCTGTGGTCTGAGCATGATATCTCGGTGGACACATGCCAGTCCTGTATGGAGTTTGATATGTCTATGGTTGCTACCGTTAAGTCTATTATTGTTTGTGATCTCGCATTTATGAAGGTAGGTTCGGAACCCTTGTTAAGTAAAACAAGGTTATTACTAAGAATAAAATCAAGCATTTCCTCACCTCGATTGTTGGTTTTAACATTACCCCAGAGCGTGTGATGCGCGTTGGAGTCTGTCGCGATGATTAGTTCCAGTTTCTCCTTTTCACAGTACTCAACCAGTGAGGCGAGCTCTGGCAGAGGCACGTCCTCATCGCCTGGCAGGTATGCCGAGGCCAGTACAATGTCCGGGAGTTCCTGTTCGGTTCTGAAAAGCCTGACTGCTGTCAGGTCCCTTGAACAGAATTCGTTAATTAAGAGGTTAGGTACATGTTTTGGAATAAAAATGCAGGTACGCGGGTTACAAACGGAGGTGTCTAGCAGCAACTTACCCCCGATGTTACCAAGACCACATATTCTGCCACCCCTGATCCACGGCTCTTGGATGAGGGCGATGGTCTTTCCTTGTTGTTTTTCCAGCACTCTGCGCAAGGTGGCCGACGCAGATTGGCTGTGCTGGAGGTTGGTCTGCAGGATCCTAGTCCCGCATAGGAGAGGAGCAGAGGCTGCTGTCCTCGCCCTCACTACTCTCCCCTGGCGGAAAGCAATCCTCGTCCGAAATCAGACCGGACGAGGGTGGACCCCTCGTTGAACCCGCTGCTGAGAGAACCTCCAGCGCGGCCATGGAAGTCGCTAACTCCACCGCCCCCCCAACAGTCTCCATCGCAGGAGGCGACGGCGAACGTTCAGGAGGCGGTGAACCAGGCTCCCTCTCAGGCGCACCCGAGGCTGTTTCTGATGTTGTTGCGGCGGCATCCTCCCTGGTACCACCCTCCTCCAGGAAGCGGATGTAAATACAACCCATGAGGTAGTATACTCGCCGTTGCTGATCTTTTATTGTTTTGACCATGGACTCCGGCACGCGAAAGAAGAGACAGGTGCCCGGGGGCTCCTGCCTGGCCCTTTTGTGTGTCAGGGTCCATGTGTTCATTTTGAGGTTCGGGTTCTGCCTCGCCAGCATCCTGAGAAGTTCCGCTGTGTCCTCGCTGTTCTCAGGGACAAACAGCATGCACATTACCTTCTTAGGTATGTCAGCTTGAGGCCGAACGGTGAGCTTGGTCCCCGGTAACGGGGACGGTATGTTATCTATGACCCCTTTGAGCCAGGCCATTGTGAAGTCGTCCTCACACCATGTCTTGAGGACGCCTTCAGCGAAGTGGGCCCGGCCTCTAAAATGGATCGCGGTGCTTTGGTCTGTGCCGGTTTGTTCTGTTGGTTCAGGAGCCTTAAGCAGAGCCCGGAGCTGGTTTTCTATGACCAGGCGGATCCCCTCCGCTTGCTCCTGCGTCATTTCCGAAAAGGGCTCGGTCATGACGGCAACGCATAGCTCGTTGCTCCTGTACGACGCAGCCGCTTCGGCGTAGCTCACCAAAGTTCCGTCAACCATACGGGAGCGAGCAGGCTTGCTCTTCTTGCCAACCCCGGTTGGTGTGACGGAATCTTCGGGACGCGAACGCTTCTGCGCCCTGGCTGGTGGTATAATATTGGTTTTGCTACTGTTTTTCCGCCCTCTTGGCCTCTCGCTGCGCTTGCGCTTAGCGCCGGTGGCAGCCTCGCCTTTTGGCATCTCAGCCGTGGCCAATACCGCCTTGAGGGGCGTTTTCTTGTTAGTGACTGTTTGCCCTGCTCCTGCACGTGGGGCTTTGGCCAGACTCGTCAGGTCTCTCTCAGGGTCCGCAGTCGCTGACGCAGCCCGTGTTGTGGGCGCATCCACTTCTGCAGTACTCCTCGAGTTACCATTAACGAGTACTGTCCTTGGCCTCTGTGTCAGGGTTGTGTTAAGGGGCGCATCCGTGGACGCAGATGAGGTTGGGATCGCTCGGGACGCAGCCAGTTGCGGCGCATCCTTTGCGGTTGCCTTCCTCATCGCATCCTTGGACGCAGCCGAGCGTTTGAATTTTTTAGGTGCAACCTTTGTCAGTTGCCGCTTAGGTGCATCTTGAGACGCAACCCCTGTGTTGGATGTGGATGGCGCATCTGAAGACGCAGCCCTAGGTACAGTGGTTGTTGTAAGCGCATCCGTCGAGCGGGACGCAGCTTGTGGTTTTGTTGTTGTCGGTTTCGTCTCTTTATCCATGGGTTTGGACGATTTTGATTCACCGTTGGAGCTCTCCACCCGCCACGGAGCCCTCAGTCGGGGACGTCGCCCGTTCAACGAGCGATCGCCAGAGCTACTCCTTCGGTATAGGACCAGCCTAGTAAGAAATTGACGAGCCCGCACGCGACGGAAGATCACGGGACTGTATACGACACGAGACTATGCCGCAACTCATCCCGAGACCCCACGCCACGCTGGCTGCCCTCCCCCACTAGGCCGATCCTCGCTTGACAACCCTCTTACGGGATGCCTCAGCCGGTTGATAGTGGGTAGCTACCCCACTACCTCCCGTGTAAGAGGAAATCCGGGCCAAAGTGGTGTGTTGTGTGCAATCTGCTCCACTCAACCACCAGGATTCCTTCATCCCTCCGTACGGGTCCCCGCGCACGGCACAAACACGCGGGAGGTCATTGCTGTCCATCATCTGTTCTTGTTTGATGGTGGACACCCAGGGGCATGACCTCGCCACCCCTGAGGTAAGTCGCCCGGTGATTTCTGTTACGTCTAATTCATATGGAATTAGACCAATAACGGGGAGCAACCTCGGGAAGGAACATCACCAGACTTGCCTTGAGGATCTACACGACCGCTGCGCTCTCCCTCAAGACCACGCCACCCTGCCACCTCTGATGGAGGGAGCAAGGTAGGTTTGCGTCTACAAAACCAAGCCAAGCAAGCAAGTAAGCAGCGAAGCGTGTTGCTGAAACCAAAACATAAATTTGCAAACACAAACCCCCCCAGAACTAACATTAAAAAAAAACACAAAATCATCAATCATGAGTAGTCTTCAAAATCCATTTAGTATAATAAGAAATATTTGTAAAAATAGACAATTTCATATCACAATCCGTAGGCTTAGTCACTAACAGACCCACTATTTTATCTCCCGAATAAATGGGGCCGAAGTCATGTGTAAAACAATCATCGAAGTCTGAAGTATCGACGCAGATTAAGCTGTCATCAATCTCTAGACCGTAGCTTTCGAAACATCTACCTGCGTTGCCAATTTTGACATCATATTTTTCGAACTGGTTCGTCAAATACAGCTTCTTATTCATTGTAGACACTGTCCTCCAAACGCTTGCTTCTATCTCCGTGGCTATGGACTCGTCAAAGACCGCGGGACTCAGTGTGAAGTGGTAGGTTTCCACATTCAATTTGGCGACTGCGATGTCGTATTTGGGAGAGAACACTGTTCTGTTGTACCTCTCGTGGATCCGCCAGAAGAGAATTGGGAAGGAATGCGTCTGATTATGAGCGAAGTCGCGGTAGAGGATCGCGCGATGTGTGTGTCCAGGGATCCTGCAAGGAAAAATAATCTTGTAGCTAAGAGATAGACGTTAAACCGTTGGTTCCAGCTGTTGTTCGTAGATCTTTCACGTTACGCGTAGCCAGAAGCTCGGACTCTGATTACGGGTTATCTTATTAGCCGGTACTACCCAATAAATAACTGGGTTGTGGCTGTCAGGTAGGTAGTTGCTTCATGTAAAATACTGGTATTCAGCTGCATCCGGTTAGATCTTTTTTCCTACTATCGGCTTCCAAGCAGATAGTTGGACAAGGGCTAGGTATATACGTATATGTTAATGCAGAGTTACATGATGATAGGCAGACATGCATTTAAATTTGTGTCATCACAGCTCTCGAAAGAATGGAGAAAACATCGTGTCCAAGAACCAAAAATTTGAACACATGTGACATCCACTAACCCGCACTGTGATAACTCGCTCCCTCTCACGCAGAAGACGCCTGAGTCACAGCAGTGGGGACCTTATAACATAAAGTCCTTCGTCCCTCTCCACCGTATTCGGCGACAGTGACCCAGAAAACTGTTCTATCCTTTTGTGAGCTCTCTGATGACTAGCAAAACCAAATGTGGTCTTGAAAACCCAGTCACACATCTGATCTGACAGAAGAGCTGATCAGCATCATTGTATGTGTAATTAGGTATATGAAGGCTTTGGGTGACTTTAGCGAATTTGGTGTTTCTTATCTTCAAGACGATTTGTGAAGTTGCTTCGTGGACGTTTTGGGGATGTTATAAGCTGATTATAACTTACCTACAGTGTGCTGCAGTAATTATCCATTTAAATAGAATAACACTGGCGAAACATGCAAAAGACCATATACTCGTTCTAGTAGAGTTTTTAGTCACAGCAACCACGTAGGGGAACCTTTCCGCCAAATGCATCGTGTGGTTCAGGTTAGTGTCGCTCAGAGTTATCACATGGCGTAAGGCATGAGGGCATTTACGGTCAGCCGGGTATTTTCCGGAATTCCCCACAACCGAATTCAGTTGCACAGCCGCCATAACGATCAAAACGAAGATTAATGCCATCACACCTATCAAAATTTTTGTGTTCCTGTCCATTTTTTATTTTAGGAAAATTAGTGCGGTTGAAATTTAAGAATTTGAGCATAATTTTGATGAATCTGATTATACGATTCTGACAAACTTTCATAGGTTTAGGTTAATGTCAGGTAGGGTTTTGGGTGCGTTCCTTTTCTTGTTCTGCATCTATAGAGTTTTTATTGTGTATACTTTAAAATATTTTACTAATAAGGTTAAGCTCTGGTGGCCCAAACCCTGAAGGTACCGTCTCTTACACTACGGTTTCCTAGAAGGACGGTGCGTACCATATAGCGTCTTCTATTTACCGAAAAATGACGTCACTAAAACTTTATTTATGAAAGTAAGTTGGTGTTTTTTCCTAGAGAGTGTTTTTGACACCGTGAAGTCCTGCTGCCATCATGTTCAGGACTGCTGCTGTTATGTGGCCGCCATCGTTGTCGTAGAAAACTGGAGCCTTAGCAAGTTCAACACCTGGTGAATCTAAGTATAGAAGTGCCTGTTTGTTTATGATGTTTTGGTTTGTATCCCCAAAGAGTGAGACAGAAGTTTATTTAGTTTAAGTCCCTTTTAATAGAGGGCGAGCCTATGGCCGGGCACAAATCCAAACTGCTACTGAAAAATTCCTAATGGAAAAATCCAATAAAACACTGCCGACTTGGAAATTGAATGCAGGTCCTCATACTCAGCTATAGAGCACGGAATTGCCGCTCCAGCACCAGGTAGAGACTCAAGTCCTATGTATAGTGTCCGGATAATTCGTGCTAAGAGCAAATTCGGCTGAAAAAGCCGTTGTCAGAATTGTCACAGTCCGTTAGTTTCTAATAGTAAACGGTAACACTGCCAGTGAGCGCCGAATTCAGTAAAAACGGGCTTCCGCGAGGAGGATTCGGCTCCGTTTCCCGCGTCCCGTGGCGTGACGCGTTACAGCGTGTGCTCTGCCTTACGTTACGTATACGTCGAGCGTTCGTTGTAAGGCCTCAGAAGACGCTACTCCCTGCTAGCTTGCTTTGACGACGACTCCCCTGCGATGCGCCGCAGTAACAATCCGAGAACCAAAAATTCGAAGAAATGTACATCCACCAACCCGAACTATGCCCACGTGGTGCATTACGGTCCACTCCGTCTCACAGAGACGAGGCCCGAGTCACAGCACGCTATATAAAGCTCTCTGCACCATATACGGCGACAGCCACCCACACCATTTTTTTTCTTTCGTGAGCTCTCTAATAACTATACAGAAAATTCAAACTAATTAAAATTTGGTTTGGAAAACCCGGTCACGCCACTTCTTGTCACTAGCATTCAGCTGCTTTGAGGACGTTTTGGGGACGTTATAAGCAAATAATGTAGCAACTCACCTACAATGCGCCGCAATAACAATCCACTTCATTAATATAACACTTGCAAAACACGCAAAAGACCACAATGTACTAGAGTTTCTGGTCACAGCGATGATGTAGGGGAACCTCTCCGCCAAATGCGAGCTGCGATTGAGGTTGTTCTCGCTCAGAGATATAACATGCTGCATGGCGCGGCGACGGGATGGACGATCATGTTTCTCATAGTGTTTGAGGCCATTGTCATCTACAACCGATGCATAATTCACACACATTAAAATGGCAGCCAAAAATATTACTATGAGTACAATAATGATTACTATTGTGGAATTATTAACACCAACACGATTTCGGTTACAACAAGTTTCGTTGTCGTCCATTTTGTTTTTGAATTTTGGACTATATTCAACAACTTCATCTCTTCATTGCTGGGTTTTGTGAAACTGCGCCACAATGTTATCAAGAAAATTGTTTGCGGTTACACTTTACGATTTTACCGGTATTTTTCAGCTAAATCTGAAACGTCTTTCGATTTTGACAGGTTTTAGTCTCTGGTTGTCAAGGTTTGGGTGCGTTCGTTTTGCTGTCATAAAGTTTGTCCACATCTGACCTACACTAATACTCTTTAGAGGCAAAGTTTGTAAATCTTAACGTAGGAGGAAATATCTGGAAGTACCGATCCGATTTCTAAACTCCATTCACTGGCAGCGAGCAATACCTACACTATTGCCGAGTTGACTACAACGCAGGTGAAGTCGCAGGCAGAAACTAGTAATAAATACCTATGTTTATTTTAAAATATTTTTTTATGAAAGTTTCAGATCACTGCCCTGATAGTCCAAAATCTGACAGATCTCTTAGGGGGCCGACAGAATTTCTCTATTTTTGACGTTGGTATTTGTCGGTCCTTATGCTGGATAGATGAATATGAAAGAAAAGGGAGTTAATGATAGCGTGACCGTTGACAGGGGAGAATGGAAGAAGGAAACGTGTTGCACCGACCCCGAGGATCATGGGACCAGCGCAGAAAGATCATGATGCGGCTTTAACGATCTAAAAAGATCTGTCCGCTTCTTTCAGATTTGCTCGGTTTTATCGATCGTTATGCTGTCGCTGTCGCCTGTTAACGATCACAATTCTTTATGAACAGGGTTAAAATTGAGCATCACTTGTTGGTTTATCAATCGACAAAAATGATCCCCAGTTATCCTACACTGATCTAAATACAAATCCTTCCACCTCTTGCCACCTCTTCCTGGGCCGGCCTCGGCGGCGTCGTGCATCCACAGGCACCTCCCGCGTGGACACTATTGCCCAGCGGTCACTGTGCATGCGGCTCATTTCAGCTTAAAAAAGTATACATTTTACAACAATAAATTATTAGGTACCTTAATAGTAACCTTAAAAAACTGCATTGTATAAATTTGCATGTTTATTTTTATTAAGGTGAATGGATAGTGGTAGACCGCGAAATTTAAATTTCCTTACGTTTATTGCAATTTGCGAATCATATTTTGATCAAGATACAACCTGACACTGACCTGCAAATTGCAAAAAACGTAAGAAAATTTGAATTTCGCGGTCTCAACTACCTTAAGATCTTGGACAGTCGTTAAGGGTTGTCAGAAGTCAGAAGGATTGAAAAGCAGTTTTAGCTTAACCGAGGGGTGTCGTGTAACCCAGTAACTGGGTTGTGGAGGTCAGATAGGCAGTCGCTCCAGCCGCTACAGCCTGTCTATTAATGACAACATAATAAAATCTGACTCACAAGTCGCCGAGGCATTTGAAAATTTCTTTTCAGATATTCCCGTTTCAACTACTAAATCCCTAAACTCATCACCTTCTGTTGCTGAGTCTTTGCTTAAGGAAAATGTTAATGGTTGCGATTCGGATTTTAATTTTGAATATATTACATGTAGAGATATAATTAAAACCTTTCACACTTTAAATGTAAAAAAGACTACAGATCTGTGGGGTAATTCTGTGGAAGTTGCTAAGTCTATTATTGACATTGTAGCACCTACTCTTGCTCTTATCTTTAATAGTTGTATTGACAATGGGGAGTTTCCTGATCTTATGAAAAATAGTAAAATAATACCTTTGTTTAAATCAGGTAGTACATCAGACCCCACAAATTATAGACCTATTTCTGTACTACCTACCTTTAGTAAAATTTTTGAGAAATTAATATTAGACCAAATGCAAAGATTTTTTAATAAATATAAATTATTACACAGCAAACAGTTCGGTTTTACAAGGGGTCGTTCAACTACTGATGCCGGTGTTGAACTTTTAGGACATATTTATAATGCATGGGAAGATAAATGCGATGCCTTGGGCATCTTTTGTGATTTGTCCAAGGCATTCGATTGCGTTCTTCACGAAACGTTAATCAGGAAACTCCACCACTACGGGATCCGGAATACTGCTCTGGATCTTCTTACTTCATACTTGAGTAAAAGGATTCAGAGCGTTGACGTTAATGGAAAAAGATCACCCGGATCTTTAGTAACGATGGGAGTCCCACAGGGCTCAATTCTTGGTCCTTTCTTGTTTCTTATTTATATCAATGACTTGCCGTACCTCATAAAGGATAATCATGATATAGTGTTGTTTGCAGATGACACTTCACTTTTGTTTAAACTTAAACGTCAGCAGTTGGTTACTGACGATGTAAATAGCGCGATTTCGAAAGTAGTCCACTGGTTCAATGTTAATAATTTGCTTCTAAACGAGAAAAAAACCAAATGTATTAAGTTTACGCTACCCCACGTTAGGCAGGTGAAAACTAATGTGTTGATAAAGGGCGAGGAATTGAATCCTGAAGACAGCACGGTATTCTTGGGCATAACTTTGGATGCTAAGCTTCAGTGGGGTCCGCATATAGATAAACTGTCAAAAAAGCTAAGTTCCGCAGCATACGCCGTTAGAAAAATTCGTAATTTAACTGATATAGAGACTGCCCGTTTAGTGTACTTTAGTTATTTTCATAGTGTAATGTCGTACGGTATTCTATTGTGGGGAAATGCCGCCGATATTCAGACTATCTTTGTTTTGCAGAAGCGTGCTGTTCGATCAATTTATAAATTAAGTCCGAGACACTCTCTCAGAGACAAATTTAAAGAGATTAATGTAATGACTGTGCCTTCTCAGTATATTTATGAAAATCTTTTATATGCCCATAAAAACATAAAATTGTTCAAAAAATACAGTGATATCCATAATATAAATACTAGAAACAAACACAAATATGTTGTACCTACAACAAGGCTCAAGAAAATAGGTGGCTCGTTCAGATGCCAATGTATACACTTTTATAATAAACTACCAAGCCACGTTCAAGATCTAAGCCTTAATAAATTTAAATCGTTCATTAAACGTAAGTTGTGCCAGAAAGCCTTTTATACCGTTAAAGATTATATTGAGGATACAAAGGCTTGGGATTGAGTTGCTTCCAATTTCTGCATTTTGAGTGTTTTTGATGTTTTTTTTTTTTATATACACATTGACATTAATGATTTTTTTTTTTTTTAACTGACATTTGCTTACTTTTTAAAGTATTATATTATTTTAATTATTGTGAATGTGAAGACGATGTGGGTCATTTAATTTAGGCATTTTATATTATTATTATTCTCTCTATGGTCTGGCAGTTTGAGTAATTTATGTGGCCTACCCAAATGTCCTTTCTTTGGTATTGTTCGTCGAATCGTTGAGCTCCTTAAGTCTTGAGTTGAGCTGCATGATTTCTGACAAATGCGTGCACTGACTGGACAGGTCCTCTCAATCTGTGTGGTTCTTTCCTCAAAAGGCCATCTCAGACATCGACCTACATGGTCTTCATATAACTTGACCAAGATTATGTCTGGACTTTAAAAGAGACTATGACCTCTGAGTTTGTTTCGGCCTTTCTTCTCAGAGTAGTCAGATAGGAAACGCCGACCTCATCTAGTTTAAAAAATTTATGATTGACGTGTAAAAGTGTTTGTGCAAACCTACTTACAGAAATAAAATCATTTATCATTTATCATTTATCCATGTAACATTGGTACTCAGCTGCATCCGGTTATAAAAGCCGCCCCAACATAGCTGGGTTATGTTGGGGTGCCGGGTAAAGTCTAGGCAGATGAGTGAGGGAGTATTTTCTTTTCACCTAAAACAGCGTAGAAAATCAATTTGTGTTAGATTTATGACATTTTGAATATACAAATTTTTCATCGCCACATTTGCAAACCACAATGAAAAACAAAATGTCACACACCATGCTATATTACACCTTACTACCTTGTCTCAAGGTTAAGTATTGCTAGATAAATCACTTGGATAGAATGTCAAGGTAATATAAACTTTATTCCTCCTAGATGAAGTAGAAAATGAATTGGATGTTGTGTCCGAGGGGTCTTAGAACATTACTTTATGAGCCGAAGGAAATCGATTTGGGGATGAGTTTGGATATGTTAATCTCATTAAATCAGTATTTTGAAAATATTTTGACTAAGTACGTAAACAAGCGAGCCGTCCCTACTCCGCAAGGGTTTTACGACTTGATAAAATATCAGGATTTCAGTATTAAATGTAAGTTTAATATTGGAGGAGCTTGTGGCTGAGCTTAAACTGATCAGTTTAAGCTACGCTTGCCCCGGTTGGTCCGTGGATGGGTGACCATCTTTACATACCAAGACCTTTCCGTGCCTCGGAAAGCACGTTAAGCCATTGTACCGGCTGTCATTCGTGGATCTTTGACAGTCGTTACGGGTCATCATAAGCCCGAAAGTCTGAAACCAGTCTCGCCAAGGATATCGTATTACCCAGTAACTGGGTTGTAGAGGTCAGGTAGGCAGTCGCTTCATGTAAAATACTGGTATTCAGCTGCATCCGGTTAGACTGGAAGCCGACCCTAACATAGTTGGGAAAAGGGTCGGCAGGTGATGACTGATTTTTAGATAATAAGTGTATCAACTCTATCTACTTAAAGTTATGTAGGTAATTGATTTTTGATTTACTGTTTGTAATATTTAAAGGTTCAAAGAAAGGTCAGTTGCAATGGAATTTGAACCTTGTCATATTATATTACTAGCGGCCCGCCCCAGCTTCGCAGGGGTGCAATTTTTTATTTCGAATTTTCAATTTTTTCTTAAAAAGAATTATCCAATTTGATACAGTCATTCGGAAGTTATGGACGGCGACTTTGTTTTTAAGGATTATTTATATTATAATACACTTGCTAATTCTGCCTGCGACTTTCTTTGCATGAAATATTTTGCTTTAAACATGACATAAAATATGGCCATCTCCTAAAGCACTCGGCAATAATTGTAGCTTTCCATTAGTGAAAGAATTTTCGGAATCGGATCAGTAGTTACTAGTTCCGAAGATTTCCCCCTAGGTACATCCTCACAAAATTTTACTTCGTAAATTAGTAAGTTTATAGCTTACTAGTAAACGTCTTATATCAGATGAATAGTTACACATCGATTTCTCTCTTTCAGTCGTCAGTAAATTTGACTTTCGAAAGAAGAAGACAAAGCGTTGTGTAACTATACAGACGTTTATTAGTAAGGGGGTAGAGAAAAATCCTACTTATAATATAAATGTGAAAGTTTGTGAAGATGTTTGGATGTTTGTTCAATCACGCGTAAACCGTTGAACAAATTTGGAAGAAAATTGGCACATACATATATAATATATAATTTCCTGGATTAACGTCCATAGGATAGGTACTTTTTAACCCAATATTCCCACGGGATCGAAACTTACGCTAGTGAAACCGCGGGGCGCTGCTAGTGTGGTATAATTTACTACAAAAAATGGTCAAAACAAAATTTTAAACGAGAGCTTCCAGAAACTCGTTAATTATCTCCAAGGTCATTGCCCCGATTGACCGCTGTCTTATCAAATTATCAGCTAACTGCAGTGTCCAATTTTATTGCTCATTACCACAACGACGTCACCACATGGCGAAGTTTCTGAGTTTATACGCAGAGGGAGAGAGGGAGACATGCGATATCTGGAATCGAATCTGAGACTTTATGGTCATCTCATTAGGAATACTTTTGTTTTTGTTTGTTTTCATACAATTTGAGACAGCTCCTCAATCCAAACGGATACAATTTAAAGACTACTTTTCACATTCACAACTTTAATAAAAGCATATTCTTATGCCAATTTGGACGTGCCATCCAACTTTCGTGTCATACGGCTCGGAATGCGGTACTAAGTAAAAAAGACAAGAACTCTCTTTTAGTGTTCGAACGGAAAACTCTCAGGCGCGTATTCGGTGCAGCGCTGGAAAAGGAGCAATGGCGAATGCGTTACAATCATGAGCTCTACGAGATGTACGACGAGCCTCGTTGTATTAAGACCATTAAAATACCATCAACTCGTGGCCAAGAGCACGCCCATTCAGAAATAAATAAAAACAATAAGGATATCTTCGATGCACAGGAAATGTCGCAAGAATGGACGAGACCAGAGCACCCAAACGTTTACTGGATAGTAAACCTCCTTCCAATAAAGTGCGCATACTGCATATCACCTCTTTGAGCCTGTTAAAATTGAACTCGTCACCACCATCATCCAAAACCTTGCTGAAGCCAACAAACAGACTTCGCCGACATATTGTGTCTGTCGAGACAATTCAGCTGTTAGACAACACGGACATATTTATTTTATTTTATTAAATAGGAACAACAAACAGCTGCATTATGCAATATTATAAACAGAAAAAACTTTTATAAATTACTTAAGTAATAATGTAACCCACAGCGCTGTTCACAGATTACCATTAATAAATAAAACCTTAGTCACTAGGAGGTGAACTGTTCATACATGACAGTTACGCTAATAAAAACAATAAAATGAAAAAACAAAACAGTATTTTTAAAAAAACTACAACAAACAATTAGTCTAAGAGAAATAAATAAATATAATGTCCTCCAGACTGAATTTCGGCCAAGGTGACCAATCTCAGCGGAGACCAGCCCTCGGCGCGGGAGACGTTATAGTGCACAATTGTGTGCGCAGTCACAGGTGCACTATCTCATTCCTCACTCTCATAGTCCGATGTCGTCCCGGCACGCAATCCGATACGACCGCAGGGAGATCAGGCGCAGGACCAACGGCTTAACGTGCTTTCCGAGTCAAGGGGGTATCACACCGTCAAGTTCTAAACTCCGGGCTATTACTAAGAAATTTCAGATGGAAAAATCCAGTAACACTTTCAGAATCGGGACCATGCAGGTCAGCAATTCATGCTCAGTAGTAGCGCTTCCGAACACTACACCAAGGAGGCAAAGAAATACATACATACATTAACTCAAGCAATATACTCGTATGACAATGACCTGCTCGCGGCAAGGCCAGACTGACAGTGCGGGCGCGAGGCGGGCGCGACGCGGTGAACTCAAACATATGAATTTCCTTTGAGTGTCCATAGTGGGCACGCGGCTGCTCGGCGCGGGGAGCGCGCGACCATCTCACGCCATAGCTCGTTCATACAAGTATAGCCACAGTGGGTGAGCGGCGCCGGCGCGGGCGGCCACAACACGCGGAACGCAGCCGCGCTCCAGTGCGGACAGGCAGCACGCGCGCGTTCCCGCACCCGCGCCCGCCCCGCGCCCGCGCCCGCCCCGCGCCCGCGCCCCAATCTGGCCATACACAATAAACCCTTGTCGAAAGCTTTCCGGTTGCGCAACAGCTAAGTATCAAGTTAAACCCCTTGTTTGTTTGTTTGTCTGTCAACGTGTCAGGTTACACCCACTCTGAGATCAAACACACAAAGTAACGTTATCATGGCGAATTGATCGAAAGAAAACAAGTTAATTAACAATTGAGATGGTATGAAATTATAGGTAAGTGTCAGTGAGTGTACGAGCTACGCTGTACATTGACCTTTGGAGTAGTTCGTACGTCACACTCATTTATGCACAGCAATATTGTTTAGCGCTGTGCATTCCTAAAACATAGTATTTAAGTAGGACAATTGTGTAATTATTTTTAGTAGCAATAAATTCATCAAGGGAATCATTCGTCTACTCATTTACATAACATTTTCACAGTTGGGCATTCAACCCCAACAGTGAGTGAGTATTTTGTCGGAGAGTGTAACAAGGAAGGCCTCCCACAAGGTGGTCCGACGACCTTGTGAAGGCCGCAGGAACTCGTTAGATGCGAGAAGTACAGAACCGGTCGAAGTGGAGGTGCTTGGGGGAGACCTATGTCCAGCAGTGGACGTCTTTCGGCTGAAATGATGATGATGTAACAAGGAAAACTTTCTATTTCTTCATAAGTACGGTCCAACAACCATTATTTTAGTGGCATAATGAAAGTTTTAAGGTTCGTAGTATGATGTTGTGAAATACCACAACAATATGTACTTGCATCTATATAAATCAAATGTTATATTATTTTGACCGTAATATAAAAATGCGTAGCCCTCCGTAGAGACCGCGTAGCCGTAGCAAAGTGGCAGCTACGGCGTAGCGGACGGCGTAGCGGACGGCGTAGCGGCACGCTTTCGATTTGTTGCTATGTATTTTTTGAGGTTGTTATTCGATTCAAGTTACGGAGTTTAGAATGACAAATACTCTAAGAAATTAATTCTGTAACGTTAAATAATTTCTGACTAAAATTATAATCGATCGAACCGTGCGGCTATTATAATTTAGCGACACGTATTTCGGGGCTGTTATCACTGCTCTCAGATACCTATATTATTTATTTTATTACATTAATTCCATTACTCATTGAATTCCTAAGTGACGAAACATTTTAAATAATCAAATCACGTTGGTCATGAGACTAATCAAATGTAAATGCACATAAATATCAGTTAACTGGAGAGCTCTCACTTGCAGCGGTTAACTTGCAAGTTTATGTCCGAGGGACTGCTGTGATCAATGTGTAACAAAAAATAACTTAGTTAAATTGAATTGGAATACGGTACTTTTAATAAATCATAAGTTGGAATAGAGATTTGTAGGTATCCAGACGTTAAAAGGCATATCGTGATTTAGAACACTGTAAATTTTTGCTAATGGCGTAAAACACTTTCAATCACAATCTAAATCATTATAAACGATCCATTGCTTCATGTGTTCGAAAAAATTGTCTGCTCAATAACGTAAATAACGCAATGAATGTTGTTGAACTGTCAAAATTAAAGACATTTCTACTGATAGTGTGATACGTATTCACTCCGCATATATGAGTGATAATCTCATGCTCTTGCTCGATGTGTAATCAGTCCGAGGGTACCAACTATACTTCAGCCGATGTATTCCGGTTTAAAGAAACTTTATTCCCAATAAAGACATAAGTCATTTACTTGAGAACAATACTAAAAATATAGATTACAATATGTTCGTCATCAGTATTATAATTTAATGGTTACCCATCCAATGCATTTATTTCTCCAGAAGTGATCGATTCTATAAAAATCTCACCGTGAAAATGTTCGTGAAGTGAGTTGTCAATAGTGTCTTCTCCTAAGTTTTCAAGGTGAGTGGAATGACAGCTCACTTCAAGTTCATTTAATCAGATATAGGTTTTCACGGTGGGAATTTTACAAATTATACCGACTGTAGTTCTTACACCCACATTGAGTTATATAACTTTTAGGTAATAGAGGGCTAGGCTATTAATTAGACACGAAATCAGACTTAGGGCTGCTACCGGGAAAGACCAAGTCGAAAAATCAATTTGTTGCCCATGAAACCCAGGAATCTAAATAGCAGTCACTTCGCGCTTGCGTCGTATAGATAAACCAAACAGTCTGAGACACAAGTACGAAATATAAAAATGCCATATACAAAACTAGCTTCTCATCGCGGCCACTCTGCCTTTTTGATTGACATTATTAACAGCTCACTTAGTTTTCACGGTGATATTTGTCAAAACAGATCGTCAGTTACTTTTAAAGAAAACTGGTCCTTCAAGGCATTTCACCATTGCATCTACAGTCTTGAAAGGAGCAAAAGTTAGAAGCTACATAAATACATATTATACTATATAAAGCTTTAATATAGTCAAAACCATATAGGTATTAGTCATGGAAAACATTTAAAACTAGTGCTGGCGTTTTTAGGATAATTAGATCGACTTTCAAATCAACTTAAATGCTTCAACATGCCGCTAACCATATTTCTATAGCCATATATCACAATTAGTGTGGCCCTCGACCCTCCCGGACAGACGGACGGACGGAGTAGCGACGACTCGCGAGGGCAACCATGCGTGGAGTGGGGGACAGAAACGCGAGTTCACGAGATGCGAATGTCATTCGTTTTAGTAACTTGTAAAGTAAATTATATATTGTGAATGTTTTACTTAGGGCTGCATATATAAAACAAAGTCGAGTTAGTTACCAATTTATAACTCAAGAATGGCTGGACTGATTTTTATGATCTTTGATTTATTGGATTTATCTGTGCCCCGAATAGCAGAATAACTAATAAAACATGGCAAAAATTCACGAAAATAAAAATAAAAGAGATTATTCAATTTCTCATACATTTTGTATTTATTGATTCTGAGGCGGTACTAAGTTAGCCGAGTCAGCTAGTTATGTATAAATCTCACCGTTAAATCTTAGGTGACATTTCACCTGCTGTGTTGCGGTATTTTACACTCACTTAACGCCCCTAAGTTTTCACGGTAAGAATTTTACAGAACGGATCGGCTGTTCTATATGTTTATCCGAGGGGTTGCCTTCTAGTTTAACCGGATGCAGCTGAGTACCAGTATTTCATATGGAGCGACTGCCTATACGAATGCCATAGTGTAAACCACTTCACTTAATTCACTAAATAACTATCTTATACACATTAATTTATAAAAAACCTAAAAAAAAAGTAAAATTCCTCCGCATTGCCCGAAGGACTGCCCGCATGGCCACGTTGCATGGCAATGCTGAGCCCCTGACCAAGGTAAAAGCCAAATAGGTAATTTTTTTGTAATCAAGGATAACATACAACAAAAAAAACAGTGGCACTCCGGGAGTGTCGACAGAAGTGAAAACTTGAACAATAACGTGTGTATTTTTTTAATCGTCTTATAAAAAAAACACAAACAGAATACTTTGCCATCACTCACTGACATATCGGATATACATTACAACTACATCCCGAGGACAGCCGAACACATCCGAATGTAGCGTGGCGTCGGTTACTTTAACAGTGTCGCGAGTTCAAAGGTTTTTCCAACCTCAAAAAATGCCCAACGCGCCTAAAAAAAAGTTTTCACTTCAAAACTTCAGACCCTTTTTATTCAAGAGTTATTTCTACAAGTCACCGTACCACATACATTGGAAGCTGTATGTAAATCGCTGGTTAATGAGGCGACGCCGCTGTATCTGTATCGAGGGGGCGGAGCGTGATTTATTGGCGTCTGACTTGCTCTGAGGATGCTCCCCAACCTTGTTGCTATGCTGAAGATGTTCGGGATAACATTACGGGTGTATTCGCCGTAAGGTCAGGCAAAGCTGCCAATGTATTCTGTAAATATTTTGCCATGAAAACTTGGATAAAGAGAGTTTGAAGTGAGCTGTCATTAGTGTCAATCTCTAGCATCAGGTAAAATGACAGCTCACTTCAAGTTCATTTCATCTCAGTTTTAACGTTGAGATTATTTCAGAATAAACCGGCTGTAATTCCTACACTCAGATGGAGTTATATTACTTCTAGGTAATAGAGGGCTAGGCTATTAAGAATCCAAACAGTCGACACTTCGCGCTTGCGACCTCTAAATAAACAAGACAGTCTGAGACACAAAAATACGAAATATAAAAAAGCTATAAGTACACAAAACAGCTTTCGTCCGCGTGTTTTTTTTTTTGTTTTTACGTCCAATATACATAATATACTATGACACTCGGAAATACTGTAGCATCCCATTGTTAAGAGAATTTGAGGAATCGGATCAGTAGTTCCGAAGATTACCCCCTACATACTAACTCACATTTATACCTCTTTATATTACCCACGAGTAGTATCGATAATGTGAATATCCTAAAACCACTGACCTCTATCATACATGTATTATACAGATCAGTGCCTAAAACTAAACGCAACTATGTAATAACAAAGCATGTCAAACTTAGAAAAACAAAATAAAAGAAAAAAAGAAGCTGTCGCTTCGCCATTGTGCACAAATACAACGATGAAGTGAAATGTGCTAGCTCAGCAGAGAAGCAGCCGACAGATCGTACTGCTTCCGCCACTTCCGGGCGTTACGTCACTACCGGGGGGCGAACACAAGGTAGGGTGACCATTGAATTTTGTTTTTTTGAAGTTCTTAATTTTACTATCTTTATTCGAAGGAAATTCACAAACTATTGATAAAAAAAATACCTATGTTTGAAAAATGTGCTCGATAACGCAATACATATTTTTGAATTGTCAAAATTAATGGCACCGGCTTTGAGAGCTTGACTGCTGGTTAAACTACGTGCCTTTAAAAAAGAATTAAAAATCCTGTTTTAGTTTTCTCCAAGATGGACTTTGCTCTATAAATACTCCTGGATGTTCCATCTCAAAGTTCATGTAGTAAGTAACTGACCTCACTCGGCTGAATTTTGTTATTTTTTACAGGAAAATGGTTAATATAAGTTTGAAATCGCCAACCCGTCTTGGCAAGCGTGGCCGTGGTGATCATTACTTATGCCTTCTCTGTATGAGAAGAGCCATTAGTCCTGCAGTGAGACAGTCACGGGCTGGTATTACGGTATATAACCAGCCTATATGTTCCCACTATGGACACAAGCCTCCTCTTTTCGAGAGGCAGTGGGCCGTAATCTACCACGAGTGCCGCGTGCGGCTGCCGCGGTCGCCTCACGATGTTTTCCTTCACCGTTTTGAGAGCAGTGGTGAAAAAATAATTTACACAAAGTAAAGCGCCTGGCTGGGTTTGAACCCACGACTTACAAAGTGTAAGTCGGGGCCGATACCACTGGGCCACCACTGCTCTACTGGGACACGACTGCTACTGCACCACTGCTGGTATAAATATTAAATTACAGAAAAAGAAAAGGTGCCATTGCATGATTTCCCCACCAATTTGGTTTCTTTTCATCCAAATCCGTTAGCCAGTATTAAACATCAAAAGTTCACATTAATGAAGGTCCATAGGCACCCTACCAAGAACAATTTGTAACCGTAAGACACGCTCGTAAAGTTTTATTGTTAGTTACATAGCTTCTGTATAATATTAATATCTGTATATGAATCTGCCGAGGGATGCAAGTCACTGCTCTTTGTACATTGATTGATTAGCTTCGATGCTGGGAGATACGGATCATTGAGTTTATAGTCACATTTTTTTTTCTGATGTACATTTTTTTTCGCAGCTGTCTCACTAAGATTTGGTTTGACGAACTGCTGCTGTAAAAATATCACCCTGAACATATTATGTAAAGTGAGCTTGAAGTGAGTTAAATTGTCATTCCACCTGATGCTTGGAATCGATACCATTGATACTTCAAGCTCACTTCAACAAGTTTTCAGCAAATGACATTTTTTACAGAATAACACCCGTATTAACAAACAATACTTGTCTAACACCCGTATTCACATACATTACTTGTCTAACACCCGTATTCACAAACAATACTTGTCTAAGTAAAGTCGCAATACTATGCGAAGTAAGGCATTTCTTAATGCGTTCCATATGACCAGCCTTCAACCTCAAATTCATAAACATAGGGACGCATAGTGCCGATCACCACTCATGTATTGTCTATGAATAGGTTTTCTGTGCGTCCACGCGTTCTGTGAGACCTCATAGTAATGAATTAAACAAATCCTCATTCGCTCTATACAAACTCTCTAAATTAGTTAGAAATGAAGCCGTCTTAACGGCCTATCACGGACTTGTTGCACCATTACTCAGATATGGCTTAATATTCTGGGGAAATTCGGTAGACAAGGAAACTATATTTAAAGCTCAAAAGAAATGCATCAGAGCAATGTGCCAAATAGATAGTACAACAAGCTGTCAACCTCACTTTAAAAATCTTAAAATTCTTACATTACCCTCCCTGTACATCTATGAAGCTAATATTTTTGTAAAATCGAATCCAGGGTACTATAATACTGCATTTAAAAGCTATTATCGAAAATTAAGAGATAAAAAAAGGTTAGAGGTAGAAATACCCTATGGTAAAACGGCACTATTAAATAAAAGTATTTTATGCATGACATCGTTGATTTATAATAAATTGCCTGATGACATAAAACAATTACCTATTATCCAATTTAAAAAAAACTACAGACATTCTTAATAAATAAATGTTATTATGATGTCAAAGATTACTTAGGTGACAAAAATATTGTATTTTAATGACAGCAAAGGTCCGGATAGTAAATAATGTAATATATATTATATGTTGGACATAATTAATCATAAATTGGATATAATGTTGCACATAAATAATTTATAATTTATGAATTAGATATAATTTCTGGATTTAATTTAATTTAATTTAATTTTAATTTTTCATTTTTAATTTGTATGACATTATTATTTTTAATTCCTTATTTTGCTGACTGATCTGTAAGTTAAAATTCTTGTTTTATATTTGCACACCTTATATGGTTATTAACAGTGTACCATTTTGACCGTTTATAACATCCACTGAACCTGTTTTATGCAAATAAATGATTTGATTTGATTTGATTTGAATGTGAATAGGTACGGGTGTCAATCTGCTGGATTTCTTTTAGTAGCATAATAAGCATAGTTAGCCTATAATATTCCCACTGCTGGGACACAGGTCAGGTCTCCTCTCTTCGAGAGAGAGTGGGCTGTAATCAACGGATCGACCACGCGGGCCCGGCGCGGGTTGGGCACGTGGGCCCAGTGAAAGAAAGAAAGAAAGAAATAAAATACGTTTATTTGCGGTAAACATGACACAATAAAGAACATAAACACAAAAAAAAAATAAAAAAGGGATGGGGAAACATGCGTCACATCCACGCAAAACGGCTATTGCTCAACATTATGCTGCGCAGTGCAGCTTAGTTCTTTTATTAACCGACTTCAAAATGGAGGATTTTTTTCATTCAGATTTGATTTAAATGCACACAGCCTATCTTACCACCATGTGCACACAGTGCGCGGAGTGAATGTCACATACCTATCCTTGAAGTCTTACTTCAAAAACATGCTAGTTTCCTCACGATGTTTTTGCGAAACGCCAAAAACTTCTCTAATAACGATGACTTTCTTAAACAAGGGAACAATAAAGACTAACTGCTAATTATCATAGATCCCAAGATAATCATTAATCAAGCTGTAAAATAAAAGACAAACATAAAAAACATCATCTTAATAAACTAAAGTGATCCCTTAGCGCCAGTCACGTTGGCCCATAGACAATTTCTATTGTCTATGTCAAACTATAAACAATTAAAAAGTTGTTAATGGTCGTGATAACAAATGTTATACGTCCCCGGGGGTGAGCCGGGACGAATGGGGGTGAAACGAGGGGCGAGTTTATTAACGGTTTCAGTGCAAAACTATTTATGATTTTTGTCTCTTTTGTGGTTGAATCATTGTAATTAGCTATGGTTTGTTTATAAGGATAGTAACAATTTTACAGTCTCGAAAAAAGGGAAGGTCCTCTATAGTCGCTTTTGTTTTTGTATTTTATAGATAATAGCATCTCCGCAATTCCAAATAATAGTACGTTCTTGTATAATTATTAAGAAAACGTGTTGCGCAGGCCCCCGAAGTAACATGGAACAAGGACAGAAAGATGATTATGACTGTACTAGCTTCTGATTTTTAGAAATTTCACCCTCCCCCCATTCACCCTCTTAGGGGTGGAATTTCGAAATACTCTTTCTCAATGGATACCTACTCTTCACAAAGAACACACCCTCAAAATTTCATGTCTCTAGGACCAGCGGGTTAGGATGTGCGTTGTCAGTCAGGACTTTGAATTTTATATAATATGTAGGTATAGGTAATATACTTAGATAATTAAGAAAATAATCCAAATTGAATTAAGAAACCTGTAGGTATTCTGTAATAGCTCAAAACTTTCTATTGCAATAATTCACAGTTCAGTCATTCCTATTTTGACTACGTACCCAGGAGCGTTTAAAAAAAACTAGTCTACATAATTAAAATTTTCTCAAAATCGTGCTCCAATTTCCTTTATTTTTTCCCACCATAGTTTCGTTTTGGATAGATTAGATAGGCACTGTAAGGTTGTCTGCAAAAGACGACCTTATGTTGTTCAGGCTGGCAGAGAAATAAATGTACTCTTTACTAAGATAACTTAGAATGAGCTTTCAAATGTGTGATTGCCATTAGGTTTTTTGTTTCGAAAAAACAGTGATAGAATAAGCGGGTTTATGTAAACACGTTGGGTTGGAATAATCTTAATAATTTTATAATGTTGTAAATCATTTAATAGCCCGCACTGTATCTAACTACTTATTAAAAACGTACAGCAGGTCGAGCAAGGTTTTAAAAGTTGCCGGGGACGCGTCCCATACATTTTTGCCCATCTTCCTTTCTCAGTAGCAGCTAGGAGTCCGGATTTGTGCCCGGTCGATGGCAATAGGCCCGCCCCCTATTACTGGCACGTCTACCAACAACAAAAACGCATGAAAATTTCGCCAGCACTAAAACAATTTAAGAAAATGACGTTTGTTCAGCATTACGGCTTACCAAGGGTAGACGTGACAAATAGCCCTCGAACTGAGCCGTATTAGTTATAACTGTCATAACTTGAGTGGAGGCACTCCGCTTGATTAAGTCAGGAGTAGGGACGTCGGTGGAAGGGATTTACGTCCGGTTCCTATAGTTTATTACGAGTGGTAGAGAGTGGGTTATATCATGGTAGGTACCAATAGTACATCTAATATTCTATAGAAACAAAAAGCTTTAATTACAATATACAAGCAAATAGTAAAATAAATAATATATCATGCAAGCATAAAAAATAAAAGGAAAAGGAGCTCATTGGGCATCAAAAAATTCGTCCGCATCGCTGTCAATGGCAGCTGCAGCATTACCACGTTGTATGGCAACGCTTGGCCTCTGGCCAAGGTAAGAGCCAGCCGGTCGCGGGAAGTCGTCGCAGCCGTTTCAAAATTTCCTTAAAAAGACCATTAGCACTCGGACCCCACGGGCCGAGGGTTTCAACCCCAAATGTATGTAAGTACTTAGTTATTCATAATTGATTTGCCAATTTGTGCATTCAATAATAAACATGTTTTCTTTCTCTAAATAAAAAAAAAACAATATTATATCTGAAGACGACATTGCAAATTAGACGCGTATCCGATCGCGGAACAAAAATGGCGATTGGTGCGTTCGGTAAGTAAGAAATAACAATAAAATTGTAGTAGTGCAGTGATTTATGTCTTGTATGGGGGACTCCTTGTGTCTTCATGCGTGGTACAAAACGGAACTGAGCTCTAGGAAGACAAAATTGCAGGGAGTTTTTATTGTTTTTTCCAAATTCTCCTTAAGAGTGGGTATACCGATAACATGGCTCATTAAGTTTTAAATAAAATATTGTAAAACATTTTAAAAGAGATAACGACGGAGTTTCTTGCCCATTCTTCTCCATACGAAAACTACCTTTTGGAATGAGCGACTAGAATCAATTCTATTTTGTTGTAATTTTTGACGTTCAAAAGTGCCTTTTATGTGCCTATTTGAAATAAATGCTTTGACTTTGACTTTAAAATAAATTCGGATTAATAAAATTTATTGATAGTAAAAATTAAATTCTAACTTAACTAAAACTATACAGAAACTAAAAAATTGCGTCGAAAAATTCATCCGCATCGCTGTCGACTGGTAATGTACCCAAGAGACTGGCGGCATTGCCACTTTGTATGGCGATGCTTAGCCTCTGGCCAAGGTAAAAGCCAGCCCTTGGGTCACGGGAAGTGTCAACCAGTCGTTTAGAAATTTCTTTAAAAAGACCATGAGCACTCGGACCCCACGGACCGAGAGTTTCAACCCCAAACGGCTCGAAAATATAATTTCCGATAAGGTTATTATATTTTCGCCGCTTGAGGTTTTCCGCAGCCGCAGCAGCAGCGCCAGCACAGCACGCCGAGCCAGGAAGATGGGATGGCGCAAGAGCGTCCCAAACTAAAGGCTTACCCACCTTCCATGGAAATAAAGACATACCGTCCGGTCTCTTGCCGGACAATTCGGATTTGTAAAGAATGAGAATACTTCATTTATTTTAATATACAGTCAAAATCTGTTATAACGACATCGAAGGGACTACTCATATTGAGTCGTAAAAACCGATAGTTGTAACAACCGGTGACAGGTATTAATAGGAAAGATAATATGTATATTCATGTAGGAAATTAAACCGCATTTTGTTTACTTCAATACAAACGTATAATATAAAAAAAAACAATATCATTTTTCCATCATTTTTGTATGCATAAAATCTGTAATTTTAGTTTGTTTGAAACACTTCTGTCGTGCATACACATTTTGTAATTCACGTTGGATTTTAATCAGCGTATCGTCACAATTTCCCTGCATGTGGAACTCTTCATTAAAAAGAACAATCTTTCGTAATACACTAACAGCATTGAGACCGTCAATCAAAGTTGGCACTGTAAATTGTTCTTCCGAGTCTTCCTGTTCATTTTCATTTTCCTCTTGAACTTCACGTACAATATCATCCTCCGTAGCTGGTGCACAAATTGCAATAGACTGATCTACATCAATGAACTCGTCTGTTTCAGTAGTAGATAAAGCAGGTCGTAAATTTTGGGCTAATTGACTAAAAACAAACTGACTTAAGAGATATGACGAAGCGGGCCTTGAGGCTACGGCATGCATGTGCTTTGTTTCTAAGAATTACAAAAGACCCTAAACTCTGTTTACTTTTACGATAATAGCCATTGACTATTATACTGTGCCAGATGTGGATACAGTTACCTATTCAAATTGTTTACAATACAGCTGAGCCGGTCGTTCTACAGATATAATTCTCCGAAAACATTAACCAAATGTGGTCGCTTAATGCGGTATGTCGTAGTAAACAATGTCGTAAAAACCAATGTTTTAGATAGGGCGGTCATATAACATTCAGCCAGGACCTTTGATTTTGGTAAATTTAACCGGTATGTGGTTCTAAACGATGTCGCCATAAACGGTTTTGACTGTATTTATTATTCACATTTAAGATTAATCAAATAGTAAATACAAACTGTTTAATGAAAACACAGGTTTTACCAGATGTTAAAATTGGTGGTTTATATTATGTACAGCCCATATTTTGCCCGTTCAGGGTATATAGATTAGCTTTATATTAATAATACTTGCTTAGGTTCTAGAAACACACCCCAAAACTATAAAATAGATATATGGTCCTAATATAAATCACAAAACAACCATCATTTTTTTTTTCTCAAAATCTGTCAATTCCACTGCTCAACATAGGCCAAATAGACACTCTCCTAGGTTGCGCCACAACACTCTGTCCTCCGCCTTCCGCATCCAGAAACACGGAACAGATACGCGGTCTCCACTCTAATAGGACTCGTCTGCTCCACCAGCCATCGGTCCTTTGACAAACATGGCCAGCTCATTGCCACTTCAGTTTGCTTACTCTGCAAGCTATGTCGGTTACTCCGGTTCTTTTCAGTATATCTTCATTCCTGATTTTATCTTTCAAAGAAACTCCGAGTATAGCCCGGCCCACAGCGCGCAGCGCGCTGAGCGACCTTGAATTTGTGGACCAGCCCAACTGTCAGTGTCCACGTTTCTTGACGAAGTTTTCCAAACGCTGCCCAACTGGATCCTCCTGTCGGCTTCTTTCTCAAAGTAGTGTCTACCGTGGTGGATGACGGTAGTCGTAGTACGTACTAGCCTTTTCGCAACTATGTTGGAGTCGGCTTCCAGTCTAACCGGATGCAGCTAAATACCAGTATTTTACATGGAGCAAAAATTTTTTTTGTGTTATTCCGTAGCGTAGATAATTCCATTTCCTTGAATAACCTACCGGACAATTGCGTATCACAACAACCATTGCATTACCTTCCATTTTGACACTTCGATTTAACATTCTTGGATTACTTACATTGACGATCATACAAATTGTTTTAGCATACATTTTTTCAAAATCCTTCGGATGGTGAAAGAAAGTGCGTTACGTAAATGACGTGTTGATATTAAAATTCTAAGAAAATGATTCTACAAAACTTATGACATGCTGTCAGCCAATGAACAATAAACTTTAAAATTAATAATAAATTAAAACACAAAGTCATTAAAAAGAACAATTTGTTACCGCAATTTGCGAACAATAATTATTATAAGTCCAGCGATGCATATAAAGTATGGGGGAGATGTTGGTAAAACAAATGATAATAACAAGAGGAATTTGATGCGATGAACTACGGGTCGAATCAAGCTTCAATTTCTTTGGCAAGTTGTAACGTTGAAATATCTCATTTGCTTTTATTTTATTTACTTACTAGCAGCGCCCCGGTGTCACCCGCAGAAGTGTCGATCCTGTGGGAATACGAGATAAAAACTATCCTATGTCACTATACCAAATTGCATCTAAATCGGTTCAGCGGTTTAAGTGTGAAGAGCTAACAGACACACACACTTTCGCATTTATAATATTACTAGCTTCCGTCCGCGGCTTCGCCCGCGAGCTATCTCGATAAAATTTTACAGAGCCAAATTTTATCAAAATCAGATCAGTGGTTTAGGCGTGAAAAGGTAACATACAGACAGACAGAGTTACTTTCAAATTTATAATATTAGTATGAATAAAGCTTCCGACATAAAGTCTCTAAATGATGATGGTGAAAATCGCATCAGAACCGGTTGCGTAGTTTAGAAGAATAACGCAGTCATATGCATACAGTCGCAAAAAGCGACTTGCATGATATAGGTACGTATAGATGTATCGGTGGTACACATACAACAAAACCCATACAAAAAAATACCCATGCAGGACATTGTCCATGCAGGTAGGTAGGTAAGAATCAAAATAAAATCATTTATTCATGTAACGTGATTACGTCCCGCAAAACATCCGCCCTTCATCATTTCAATACTTAATACTTTTATAATTTGTAGGTGAACCACATACATTGGAGGTAGATATAATATGACATGTATATCCACATGACTGTGAACTTTATCGTAGTAAATGGATTAGTATTTAAAAATATCTTAAGGGTTCTTTCAAATCCATAAAGTAGGTAAAGGTATCTACATAAAACGCCATTCATCTTCTAAAATATCAAACTATAAATTGAAAACATCCCCAATTTTATACTCACACTTTCAAAACTACTTATAATAATAATATTCTGGCTGTATAAGTATTTTCCCCCGACACACCTCACCGGTGGGTGTATCCGAACGCGGAACTCAGCCGACCAATCACAGAGCTGTCAAACAGGTGGGCGCCAAACGCCATTTTGAAAGTTAAAATTTTCTTTGGGGGAAATGGATCCATCCATTTTCTGTGTCGGTTTAGCTCGCTAAACAACAACATGACTTATGTAGTTAGCGGTCGATGCTTATTCGTTATCTATAAGAGTAGGGGACGAGCCAAGGAACGATGGATGGACTGTGTGAAAGATGATAATCTAGGATGGGGATGAGTACTGCAGAGATGACGACTACTAGACGATTATGGAAGAAAAATACATGTTTCGCCGATCGTTTTCTAAGCTGAGGATTCTGCCCAGCATATCTCAGAAAAACCTGCAGTACATAATTTATTTTCGAAAATACAAACGGCTCGAACATAATTATTACTCCTAATAAGGTTGGAATTATTAGGAGTAATAATTGGGTCCATATTGGCTCACCTAAAGTTCTTTACCCGAAATTGTTCTTCCTAACGATTTGTAATCCGAATGATCACTCTTCCTAAAATTTTTCATCCTAAAGTTTTCATTCCTACTATTTGTAGTGCTACCGGCGATGTTCATAACACTCATGTTTCCGAAAATTGTAATTAATAATATCATTAATGTAAATATATTTAAACTCCTACTGTTTTTTATCATAACGCTTTTATCCCTAAACATAATTGCCATAAGATTTTCATTCATACTCAGAAAGAAATATTTACCAAGTGTAATAAAAAATATATGCGGGTAGAAGATGATTTTATAGTTTTAATTTGAGGGTGAAATTATTTTCGCATAACAGCTTACGCATAATTTTTTTACGCATAATTTCTCTAATCATAATAATGATTAAGCATAACATTCTAAAGCATACATTTTTTAAGCATAACATTCTAAAGCATAAGTTTATTAAGCATAACAATACTTAATAATAAGGCGTAGTCGACGGAGCCCCGCTTCGCGAGCCTCCTATTTCTGTCTGCAGGGTTTAAAGGAACCTAACACGAAGGGGATGACGGGGGCTCGTTCGCTCGCTCCGCTCGCTCACTTGAGCCCCCGTCATCCCCTTCGAACCTAACCTGTCCGAGTCGGGGTGCCCCAATTCCCGAGCTCGCTTCGCTCGCTCTTGCTAAAAATATACACCTAAAATAAAAATACATAGTTAAGTTACATAATGTTTTGTATAATAAATCATTAACGTGGAAATCCAAAATAAATACGTAAAAATAACTCAAATTTGTTTCCGTTATTTCTATTAATTGTATGCCTAAATATTATTATGCTAATAATCATTAGGTCTAGTAACGTTATGCGAATTAAATTTATGCTAAAACAAATTAGCCTTCAAGATAATTATGCCAACATAAACTGTATGCCAAAAAAAAATATGGCAAAGTATTATTATGGCAAAACTAATTATGCCAAAATCGTTATGCCAAAGTATATTAGGAAAAGAATACCTATTATGCAAAAAGAAGGGATCCCATTATTCTTATATGTTATACATGTTATGTGAAAATAAAGTTACTCAAAATTAATGTATATAATACTGATTATTATGAATAAAAAGAAATCTAAACAAAAAAGATATGACTTTGAATAATAGTGTAAAAGATGGTTATGTTGAGAAAATATAGGAAAACAAATAAAAGTATAATAGATGTTTATTGCTACTGACATTATGAAGTTGAATGCTTCGGAATTATGAACATTAGAGACGGAGTAGTTAGGAATTGTGATTGTTAGGATGAAAAATGTTAGGAAGAACATTTTCGGATTTCCAATTATCGGAGTTAAAAAATTAGGTGAACTTTGGCGCACCCGTAATAATTATGTTCGAGCCGTTTGAGGTTGAAACACTAGGGCCATGGGGTCCAAGTGCCCACTTGGTTTTTCGAGATATCGCCAAGCGGTTAGTCGATTCGACTCTTCAGGTGACCAGAGGGCTGGCTTGTTTCTTGGCCAAAGAATTAGCATCCCCCAGCCTTTTGGGCTATGTTCCTGTTGACAGCGATACGGACGAATTTTTTGATGCCCTATGATTCTTTTGCTTATTTTTAAGGGTTCCGTACCCAAAGGGTAAAAGCGGAACCCTATTACTAAGGCTTCACTGTCCGTCTGTCCGTCTGTCACCAGGCTGTATCTCATGAACCGTAATAGCTAGACATTTGAAATTTTTACAGATGACGTATTTCTGTTGCCGCTATAACAACAAATACTAAAAACAGAATAAAATAAATATTTAAGGGGGGCTCCCATACAACAAACGTGTTTTTTCGGTGTTTTTGCCTTGTGGTACGGAACCCTTCGTGTGCGAGTCCGATTCGCACTTGGCCAAGTTTTTCATATAAATGTACATATTATTATTTTAAATGTTAGCTTATATTATGTAAATATTTACAGAAATATACTTTTAAGTTATATTATTACGCAGTAACTGGGTTGTGGAGGTCAGATAGGCAGTCGCTCCAAGTAAAATACTGGTATTCCGCTGCATCTGGTTAGACTGAAAGCCGACATAGTTGGGAAAAGCGAATGATGACGATACTTCTGAGTTGTACTGAATAAAACATTCATTCTTTTGCCAAAACTAATTAGTATAATATCTAAGGTACCAATTAGGCAAGGCGGTCGTTTTTCACAACTATTATTATAGAGAGAAAAGATTCAATTTTTTGTATGTCTGTTTGTTACGCTATAACGCTGAAACGGCTGAACGGGTTTAGATGAAATTTGGCACACTTGTAGACCATGATCTGGATTAAGCCATAGGATATCCCGTATCCTGATATTCTCACGAGATTGAGACTTATGCGGTTGATAACGGGGCGCAGCTTGTATAACATAAAATAAGTAAATCTAGTCTAAACTAATCCCACCAAAAACATTTTCATGTAAAATGTTGCCAAGACGAGACCATATGGCTCGCACTGTCAAAAAGTTGTCAGATAGTGTAGAGCCAAGCTTCTAACTCTACAAGCCTTAACTACGCAAATTCTACACCTTAGTCAAAATATGAGGCTTGGCCGTTTCGTTACTACAAGAACTATTGTATATCAGAAAAGTAATGAACAGTGAATAAATTTTTCACCTTACGCTCTTGTGATAGATTAGTATGCATTCTACCGAATCAATTCTACAATATTTCGCATCTGGTTAGTTTGCAAGACGATCCCATGTGAGGGGAATAGTCTAGACAGATGACTCACCCGTAGTAAGAATCTGGCTTAAAGTAGTACCTCTATGACGCTATTATACATACATAATTATAATATGACGCTGTGACGCTGTGAAATTGGCTTTCTTAACTTTTAAATATTAGTGAAGATTAGTGATTAATGACGTTACTAACAATTCTATAGTTTTTATTAAAAACTTAATAAATTCACGGACTTGAAAACGAAATGAATTTCGTTTCGTTACCACTAATGTTATCGCATAACATAAGGTAATAAACTATAATGAACTGCTCGGAGAGAGCCTCTGTGTTTGACAGTTCAACAACATTCATTGCGTTATTTACGTCGTTGAACAAACTTATTTTCGAACATATGAGGCAATGGATTAGCAATATCCTTCAAATGATTCAGATTGAGATTGATAAGTGTTAAGTAGGGTGCTGGCCAGATGTGTTAGTTTAGGTTAGGCTTAGCGCCCCAGTTTGTCAGTCGCTATATAGGCTCGGTTATCGCAAAAAGACTACCACTATTTTTCAATTATTCTGAGAATAATTTTTAGAATTTTGCATTTTTAGATAATGAAAATGGGGTCGAGGACATGCTTTAATTACAAACGGCTCTGTCGGTTTTGAAATGGGATCCATAGAATTAGAAGTTTCTGCTCAAATCTCGAGTGAATAGGATCCTATTCACAGCTATACACAGCGGAATAAGAGATGAAAACAATATACTTAGTAGATAAAATGCGAGTAGGCACCTACATCGTAGCATTCGCAGCAAATGTAACTTTTACGCGAATTTCAAAGCAGGAGGAGCAGCCCTTTTATATCCAAAGTTCACGAAAACTAACCCTATTACCTTGAAATACAGTTGAAAACTCATTGTGTAACAACTAAGTAGTTTTGGCGCCACCCAGACAAAGCTACGCCAACGAAAAAAAATATTACAGTAACTAATTTCACTATACATTGAAATTTTTGCTTTATTCCGTGCTTGCTACGGTGGAAAATCGTTTGATCAAAGAAATAGTAGCACGAAACGCATACCACTTATAATGAAAAGTCAATACTAGAACTGCAAAAATCTGCCACAGGAAAATCAACCTTATGTTTCTGCAATAGAATCGAAAATAATAGGGGACTAAATCATGAGTTCTGACGTTTCAAAGTCGCGCAAGTGAAAATTTTGGCGCCAGACAGGCCGGCGCCGCCATCTTGCCGCATTTCGTTTTCCACGGAGGCACAGACATTAGCCTGTTCAGCCAGCTTCCGCCTGCGCTCTATTATGCCACCTAATTTACTGTTATGGCCATCTAACTTTACAAATAAGATATCTGTGGCTATTCTTATATAACATTATCCGTAGTGGAAGTGCTTTTACTTCAGTTTTTTTTTTGTTGATAAGGCTCAAGTCATCTCTAACCTAACTGCAGAATTACAAATACCAAATAATCTAATCCAGTAGGAATGGTCATTATCTAGGGCCTAGACAAACTGGTGTTTGTCTAGGCCCTAGATAATGGCGGAAATTGCCCCTCTGGACTGGCGTCCAGAGGGGCAATTTCCATATTTTTAAGAACGGTCGTACTCTCTATATTATTCTGTCTCAATCGGTCAAAAATACCTTTTGACCTGTATTATACAAGTACGCTGGACTTCACACTATCGATGACAAAATGAAGACATTCGATTTTCGCCATTTTGGCGCTGATAGCAACGTGAGGTACCGTGGAACTCATATTGGGGATGGGATATATCCTTCGATAAAAAAATACTTTTATGAACTTTATCGATCGTTATAACCACTGCGAGTAATATAAGAGAAAAATATCGAATCACTCCCAGTTATTTTTATGCTTATTTTTATTTTTTTTTGCGCACTTGTTCAATGGTAGAGGTCAGTGCTTTTGACAAGTTTTTGACATTAATTCTCGCTGAAATTAGATTGTGACTGGGTTTTGAAAGTTTTCATAAAGGGAATTGGCCTTCTGAGAAAGCAGCCTTTAGGCAGCTGAATTAAGGGGTTGATTCAGAAAGCGGGAATTCTGGAAACAGTGTGTTTTTGTTAGGAGGTCTCTCCCTAAGGGGCCTTTACCACTTGACTGCCCCGGCAGTTTGTTGGAACTCTTCTTTAGAACTCATGTTGTATGATAGGACGTAGTAATATGGCTCATAGTAGCTATACCTGAAAAAGCGCGCTTATAAAAAAAAATGTGCTGCTGGGAAGTTTGTTGCGCGAATTTTATTTCACACAAACCTTGCCCTGGCAATACTGAACCCAACAAAAAAGAATTATCCAATTTGGTGCAGTCATTCGGAAGTTGTGCGCGTACAGACATTTTGGCGACTTTGTTTTATACTATGTAAGAATGTAAGGAAGATACAAAAATCGCCAAACTACCTAGAATGAAGGCTAAGCGCGCGCCACAATTTTTTATCGTGCGATAATTTTGTCCCAGGAATGCAACGTATGAGGTAGTAGCAGTGCGCGCACATTCGAGTAATAAATAGCAGCGATTTTTAAATTGTGATTTGTGACAATTTGCTGCGTTTGCTTGCGACGTGATTATCGCGAAAGTAAACTGCAGCGTATGGAATTGTGTGGTCCCGCGCGCACTACGACAGAAACATCGCGCACTCGGGCCGCCCGGCCCGGCGCGCGGCGGCGCGGCGGCGCCCATTTGTATTCCGTTCTTTCGAGAATAAACATGTCCACTGGAGTCTCAATATGAACGATCCTAGACGTGGAACATTTTCAGTGAACTGTCAAATGTTTGAATTTTCATTCTATAATACTCATAGAATTTTTTGGGTTACAGCCGAAGATCATTGTGTTTTTGATAAAAGATACCCTTAATAAATCTGTCCACTGTAAAAGGATGAGTTCAGTATTGACGATTTGTTTTCTTTTTTCTTCTTTCCCTCCGAAGTAGTGAATAGAGACAAGCAACTTGTACCGCATCCATGGTGAGACTGACCAACGATTTTTTATCGCAGTGCGTGCACTATACTTTCTGCGATATTTACCAGCGCGATTCTAAAATTGTGTCACAAAAAGTAAAATCGTGTTGCGCGCTTGGCCTTACGCCTCAAAGGTTATTTGACGATTGAAAAATCGTGCACCAGACAGCTTAGACGATACTTTTCAGAAGCAATTAAAGAAACCTATTTGGAATCGAAATTCTATTAATATCACTAATCTATGTAAAACATCACCGTCTTTTCCTGTCACGGCAACATTGTTCTGCCAAAAAATTGTGATAACTCTTCACAAAAGCCTGAATGAAGACTTAATTTTGTAGTCACTTATTTAATATAAGTTTCATTAGAATTACAACCACCATGATGTTCTAAAATAAAGATGAATTTATTATTTTTCTGTAAATTTCTAAATTTTCGTTACAAATCAAATCATAGACGTATAAAAAACGTCTATGTATAAATATATTGTTAGTGTTCGGGGCAATGTTGGCTCGCGTGTTGTTGGTCCTGCTGGCCGGCGTGCCTGCGTGGCGGGGGGCTAAGGGGGCTGCCTATTCGGCGTACTATGATGCAGATGGGGACGTTCAAAATGCGGATTTCTACGATAGTTATAACGATGGTTAGTAGCTAAGACAAACATCGATATCTATTTCTATATCTATACATTATTATACACTGAATGCTTCGTTGGTGTAGTGGTCGCAAGCAGTACTGCTGAGCATGAGGTCCTGGGTTCAATTCCCGGGTCGGGCAGTGTTTTTGAGTTTTTCCATCCGGAATTTCGCAGAAGCAGCCCTGAGGCTGGATTTTTGCCACTAGACTCGCCTCTTATTACATGGGACTTTTAAACATTACTGGGTAAATGTAGGGTGTACTTTATGTAAACGTCTGCCTGACCCTTCAGGGAATACTAGGCGTGATGTTATGATATATGTTATATAAATTATAAATTAAAGTAGTTTTTCGTGTCTGTCTGAGTGATCGCGTTTTTCATTTAGGGGATAGGGTAGCCAAATGGCAAAAACGGAACCCTATAATTAGGTCATGTCCATATTCTGTCCGTCTGTCCGAAAGTCAAACAAGTATTTTACTAGGAAGACTACAACGATGAAAATGGGAAAAAAAGATTTGTATTCTGTATACCGCTAAATAATGGTGTAAATAGTGAAAAACGAAAAAATATTAGGCGTGTCACTCCCCATACATGTAATCGAGGAATGAAAAAGAAATCAATGTAGGTACATACGCATGTGGGAAATCGTTGAATATAAAATATCAATCAATACCAATGAATTATATGAACTTAGAGGCATAGATTGATGATTTTAAAGATTATAATTCTGTAAATATGTACATACATATATGTATATAGAGTCATATTTTGTTCGTACAACCCGTTCGGTTCGTACAACCCGTTATTTCGTTTGTACAACCCGACACATTTTGCAATTTGCAAAAACGTAATAAAAATCGAATTTCGCGGGCTATCTAGCGTATTCCCCTTAAAGTCTAGTTTGTAAGCTAAGGAATGTTTTAAGTTATAACCGCAGAAACAATTTAGCTTTTCATAGATTTTTCTTAGAAATACTATGAATCCCAAACTTATTTTTGCGAACCCTTCAATGTGCGTGGTCCGTCATGCACTTGGCTGGTTGTTAACTTTATTTCTTTAATTTCGCACAGAAATCAAATCTCCCCAAAAGATGACTACTGTCATGGAGCCTATCACCCGTTTAAACAGAAGGGACCTGGATGATGTAAGAACACTCAACCCCGAAGAAATTATTGATGTGAAAGGTACCATACTATATCCCCTCAAGTAACTATATACGTATAGCTATAGGTACTATATAACTATATAAGTGTACTATATCCCTTCAAGTACAGGTAAACCAGAGAAGGTGTGCGCTTCGGTAATGTCCGTGTTTCCGAATTAACACGAGCGGCGCACCACACATGCAATGCTTCATCATCAGCCTCCAGCAGTCCACTGTTGCTACCAGCCACCCTGCAAAGATCGTCGCTCCACCTGTCGTCCTACCTTTCGTAATTTGCCGATTCGCGGTCTCCAGTCAAGAACACTCTACCCCAACGCTCATCGGTTCTATGGCTAATATAGCCGGCCCATTGCCGCTTTAGCTAGCTTAAGCTGTGAGCTACCTCAAAAACTTTGATCGGCAATGCTTCGGGAAGTATCATTTCCGAAGGGTATACTTTTCTTTGGAAAGATGTATGTACCACCTTGAGAATCTATCAGCGTCATCATCATGTCAGCCGAAAGACGTCGACTGTTGGCCACAGGCCTCCCCCAAGCATCGCCACTTCGACCGGATCAGAAAATTTATAAGGAGTATAAAACAAAGTCGCCTTTAGTTCGTGTTTGTGTGAGCTCCCTGGGTTTTCAAAACTACACAATGGGTCTTGTTGCAGATTTCACCATTATTTAGAGAATTTGTTCCAAAAGATTTTAGTGTATTATTAATATACAGTGCGGCAGGACATCGACGCGTAAACTGTGAGCATGAATTTAGCACATGACTGTAGACCCCTGGCGTAGACACTTTTTGTTGGTTATAAAAAAAACAGGCCTTTTTGGCCTACTTCACCAAATCTAAAATAAAGGCCGTTTACACATTATGCCGCAGCTGCAGCGGCACCGACGCCGCGGCGGCGCCGTGTGTGGGGTTCATACAAAACCAAGGGTGAATGATGCAGCGGCATCAAGGCGGCGGCGGGCGGCGCTGTCGCAGCCACGGCATATTGTGTAAACGGCCTAAGAGTAGGAGGAACCCAAAGAAACAATGGATTGCCTGTGTGAAAGATGATATAGCTAGAAAGGGGGTTACTACCGAGATGACGACTAATAGAGATGTATGGAAGAAAAAGATACGTTGCGCCGACCACTAATACATTAGGATAGGGGCAGGAGAATGATGAATAGCTGGCTGTCGTCGCACAATCCAGTGCGCTCCACTCGCGCGCAGCACCTCCACACCGACTGCGCATTCTTCCTGCCGATCGGAGCGCACTGACTCGTCCGGTGTGCAGTAGTGCTCCCAGCTTATTAACATCGATTTTTTTGTCATTTATTCCCCAGGAGTACTAAACAATATTCTTCAAGGCAAAAATCTCGAGTCTGTGCGCGGGCGGCGAACAGCCCGAGATTACTCCGACTCTTACGGTTATATCGAAAATTCTGTCGACGTCGGACCAGAGGTCAAAACTGACAAGGGGCTTGTGCCCCAGAAGTGGCAATCTACAGATGAAGTCCAAACGTGGAGCACAAACGCCGATGGTCGAGAATATTTGGACGACAGCTCGAGCCTTGCCACAGAACAGCACTGGAGTTTTGTAAGTGTGCACGACAACTCGAGTCACTGCCGGGATCAATAAACGTTATAAAGGTTTATATTTAATCAAACCTCTAATAATTCTCACTTTGCGCTCCTCAAAATATTCTTGAACACTCTACAGTGATTGCGCCTCTTTTAGTGTACCTCAATTATTTCCTATTTTGAGGTCTTAAACATACTAAATAGCCAAGTAATTACGATCAAATTGAATGTAGCGCTTGTCTATGCATGGCATGCCTACGATTGGAGGCGCGCGGGCTGCGGCATCGGCATCGGGCGACGGCGGCGCCTGAGGGGCACACGGGCAGCGCGGTCGCGCTAGCACGTCATCCGGCTCGAAGGACCATATGTTGACGATTCTACGTCGACTCGTAGGCATGCCATGCATAGACAGCGCTCGCCGAAAGTTAAAAAAAGGCTCAATTATTTAAAAAAAAATGTGCATCATTAGAAGCGCAAAAAGTATTTGGAGGTTCATCATTTTTTTTTAAGTGTCCATCATTAGAAGGTCGATCAGGTTTTAGTGTATCAGTTATATAAATTTCCCCTAATAACGCCGATATCAGACCATTTACTTTTCAATTAATCAAAAGTAAAAAAATATTCATTAGTGAACCGATCCAACGATGTTGGATTTCGGCATTCGGAGTCTTTTACTCGCCTACCGAATGATCCAAAAATTAAATGAAAGGAGCAAGTGAGCGTTCATTCCTGGTGGTAAGGACATCGACGATTACACGCGTAGGTAAAAAAAAAGGTACTCGTAAGCTGTAACCATGAATTATGAGACTACATACGTTGAAAACAAGGTATAAAGTTTCAATAGTTTGGCAAAATAACTCCTTCTCCACGTGTGGCATCCCTGGCACCTCATGAACGGCATAACTATGTAAATGTCTATTAACTGCTCCCAAATTATGAGGTTTATATACTTCTTTGACATAATCAATAAAAAAATAAATGTACCTGTTTATGTGAATTAAAATATTTTGATTTGATAATTTTAGACTAGGAAGGAGATCAAACTCAAAGCATTTTACAGGCACTTTTAAATGGTCAAGAAAATATGAAGCTAGTTGCCCATTCCAAAGCGTAGGTACCTATGGAGAAGAACGAGCAGGAAACTCCATGGACACTCTTTTAAATTATATTTTTGCAAAAATATTATTAGTTACATCATTAATGTTGAATTTATAACATACACATAGGTATATGTGAGAACGATGAAAAAAAAGACGTACGCGTTAAAAGTGTCCTGTGGTTGGTCGCGTGTTGTGGTTGTGTTTAGACTGGAAGCTGACCCCAACATGCTTGGGGCAAGGCTGGCAGATGAATGCTGTAATGTGTGATCTTCTTATTCTCGGCAGGTGTACCAGCCAGATACCTCGACCGCCGGCAACAATGATATCGTAGCTGAAGTAAAGAAGATGACACCTGTGAGGGCCGGGGACGGCCCCAGCCGGTCCTCCGTCGATTACTGGAGGCCTACCCAGGAAGTCCAGACCTGGGGCTCCACTGGGGAAACTGAGGAGACGGAAGATACTTTGGTATACTTTGGACCACTGCAATTTACACCTAACTAGTTTTTGCCCGCGGTTTTGTCCACGTGGATATCGAAAATTATCCTGCGGCCGCAGGAGCGTACTACCAGGATTAAAAGTACCAACCTTACTATCTGAGGGCCAAATTTCATCTAAATCCGTCCGTTTGTCTGGATGTAAGTTGTTGCTGGATGACTTCCGCTCTGGAGAGGCTGGTGTTGTCTGTCATACTCTTACTGACTAAAACCACACTGAGCTCTTGAACTATCTCTGACCGGCGCGTTGAAGCGCTAGTGCAGTTTCTATTGATCCCTCGATAGGTATTGAACCACCTGGTTCACAAGCAGACCTGTTCACCCTTTGAGATCGTCACCCTACGGCCGAAGTTGCTCTTGAGAGTCACGCGGCCATATCGTGCCTGTAATTATTCAGACGACGGAATTACCACATCGCCCGCAGGCTCTAGCTCTTGGCGACCCTTAGGCTGCTGGTTACCGTCAGCCTACATCATCCCACTGCTGGACAAAAACCATCAGACTTCAAGCTGTTTCGGTCCAGAGCTAGTGTGGATCATAGTTGGTTATTCAAATAAAATTTATATATATTTTTTAACACACTTGCTCGTAAAGCTGATGTAATTCCACCGGTTTTAAATATGTAAAGAGGGTCATAAAAAACGCGTGTGTTATCAAAGCAAATAGTTAAGTTATAGTCCATACAAATTCCATAACAGCATTATTTGCCATTTCAAATTTGGAACTGATCGCCACCGCACGACTCCAGCTAGTGAGCAGCGCGCTGTTGCTATTCAAATTTCGAACTAATCGCCGCGCGGCGCCAGTCAGTACAGCAGTGCGATTCTGTAACCATCTCACCGTGAAAAGTGAAGTGAGCGTGGAGTGAGCTGTCAATAGTGCCAATTCCTAGCAAAAACAAACTCACATCACCCAAGTTTTCACGGTGAGATTTTTACAGAATCGACCGGCAGTAGGCAGCGCTAGCGCGCTGTTAAAATGGCGGGAAAGCAACAGTGTGCATTCACAGATTGAGTTTATTTAAAATTAAAAAAAAAACAGTTTACTCGGTAATTTAAAGATTCCATCTAAAACAAAGCAAATATAAGTGCCAAAATAACTCAGACAATAAGTTTGGAGCCACAAACGAAGAAGTTTTGCCCTGAGCCGCGCCCCTCTTCTACTGATGATACTTTTTTATTTACAACTAATGACGAATTACAATGCTCTTCTGCCGCCTTTCAAGAAGTTTCGTCGTCTGCAACATTTACCCTAACACAAAACAATGACATTATGAATAGTAATAATAATAATAAAAACATAATTAAAAAACCAACTACAACTACGTATCATTTTAACAATTGTAATTTCACTGTTTCAATAATTAAAAATGAACAAAATATAAAATGTTTTTTTTTCTGTTTCCTCGCAAATGTGTTAAAAAACGTCGTACGATATACGTGCGTATGGTTATAACATGCTCGGCTCAATTACGCCCTCGCCTTCGGCTCGGGCTGAAATTCCGCCTCGCATGTTATAACCATCTTTACGCACTAATATCGTAATGTACTATATAAATATTGTAGATGTACCCGTTAGAATCCACGACGTACAGCAACTCTGACATGCAAGCCGAAGTGAGGAAGTTGGTTCAGCACTGGAGCGCCAGTAGTACTGTCAATGTAAGTATAGTCAAATAAGAATCTTTTGGCGCCATAATCGGAACTTACGCCACCATTTTGTTTTCTAATACAATCCAACAAAACATTTGTTTGCCAACAGCGCGGCAGCGCCTTCTTGTCATGTCAGTCAAGCGCCAAAAGATCTTTGTCGCCCTTTATACACAGGGTTTAATGAAAATAGCTGGCAAAACTTCACAGACAGACGTGATGGATAACGTATCTAATGAAGAGACAACAAAAACATATACAGGCAGGGTGCCGAGCACATCGACGTACAACTTGTCCCCATGGATTCAGTTCATGATCCTAGACTAAAATTTTCAACCTAGGCTTTGAAATTTTTCGCCGATGATATTTTTTAAAATCTGCTGTTCTGCTTTTTTGTAGGAAACAGCTGATGGCCACCTACTGGGCCCAACTAAACTATTATTTTGAAGAAGAAGATTTCATGAATATATTATAATATATTATATATTGATGACATGGTTCTGGGAATAACATTAATCGGTAGATTGTTCTTTGATAGATACAATGTATATATGTATTTCTTTACATTGTAGCTGGAAAAATCCACGACGACGTACAACAACTCTGACATGCAAGCCGAAGTGAGGAAGTTAGTTCAGCACTGGAGCGCCAGCGGCACTGTCAATGTAAATGAATTTCGATGTTCAATGTATTAAATAGTCTAGAACACCGAAGTAAAAAGTATGCTTAACAGTTTCCCTGTCCCATGAATCATATATGATTCATGTTGATTGTTTAACTATTGTGTCTACTTTATGGACAGTTAAGTTGTTAAATGGTTTGGTAGAGGGGCTCGTGGCTTAATGATATATCAGACTTATGGGTCCATCGGAGGTTAAGAAAGGTTTGCTACGGCTCGGGGCCAGTTTCCCACTTTGTGGAAATCTGGTCGTCTGGTCCTGCTCAGGACGCCCGACGGCTCAGGTTCTGCGAAACGGTCGTCTCGAAGAAGGAGGCTGCAGAAAGGAAGAGGGAGATCTCGTCCACTCAGCCGGACCCACAGCAGGCGCACCGGGCGTCGGCGGAAGGCGGACAATGCCCTCTTCCAGCCCCCCTAAATGGGTCCAGGGGTGACGGATTCGGACACGTCCGTCGCCCCCCAAACATCAGGACCCGAGGTGGCGGCGCGTAGTGTTCCACGCCGCGCCCCTCTTAGACGTCATGGGGGGAGTCAAACACTTCACTCCCCCCTGATCCGACGAGGCCCGCAGTGGCGGGCCGGCACCAGTAGGGGGTTGCGGAAGGATCGTACGTTCCCGCGACCCCCGGCGTAGGTGTGAGATGGAACACCGGGGTGGTTTTATTCAGTAAGAGTCTGACAGACCCCGCCGCCCGCCCCAGGGCGGCGGACATCCATGAGGACTTTCCACCACAGAAACAAAAAAAAAAGGTTTGCCACGGTTGGTTCGTAGATGGGTGGCTATCCATTACACATTAAAGAAAGGAAAGTACGTTCAGCCGTTGGTCCCGGCTGTCATTCGTAGATCTTTGACAGTAGTAACGGTTAGTCAGAAGGCCAAATGTCTGACAACCAGTCTTACCTTGGACGTTTTACCCAATAATTGGGTTGTGGAGTTCAGATAGGTATATGCAAATACTGGTATTCAGCTGCATCCGGTTAGACTAGAAGCCGACCCCAATACATATATAGTTGGGATTATACTAGGCGATGTTAATTTTTTTATTATTGCCAGCAAGAAACCTCTTCGTCAAACAACGCTGCCATGCGAGTAGATGTGAAGCAGAACCGGAATTCTCATGCCAATGTTCAGCACCAGAGCCCTAGCAGCAATGTTCAGCAAGAGCGCTCCACGAGCAGTGTTCTGCACCGGGGACCCTCGATGGCAAAGGAAGAGGTATTTTCACAACACCTGGAATGATTCTAAAACATTAAGGCCAAGATCTCTAAACGATATAATTTAGCACGTACAGAGAGCGTCACTATGTGCAAGTTTTAAAAGCTAGTGGATAATGCAGTGTGTACTTTTTGCTGAGCGTTATTTCGGTCACTATCGTACAACTGTCCAACTACAAGTGCAAGATAGAGACGGGAACATGTCTAAGTCAAAGCACGTGCTAGGTAACGTTTAGAGATCTCGGCCTAAGTGTTAACTGTACTTGTTTATAGTTTGAGCAACTTTTTTCTAAAGTTGGCTTCCTTTACTTCTTAACCGACTTAAAAAAGAAAGAAGTTCTCAATTTGACTGTATATTTTATTTAACACACACCCGCGCTCAGAGATTTTCGCCAATATTTTTTAGGGAGTATTCTCCGAGAGTCCCGTTTACAGTTGAACATCTGATGAACACCTTCGGAGACAAACAATGATAGTAAATAACCCACGATTGCTGAAATCGCTTATCAATATACTGTTCAAACCACTCAAAACTGAAAATTATTAATTATAATATTCATTTGTAGATGAACCAGCAACAAACCGGAATGCAAACAGAGTTGAAGAAGTTGCAGCCCTGGAACCCTATTCTTGAATATAAACACTGGAGTGCCCCTAACAATGTTCAGCACCGTATCCCTTCTGATAATGTTCAGCACTGGAACGCTCCTGACAATGTTCACCACCAAACCCCTTCTGTGAATGTTCAGCACTGGAGTGCTTCTGACAGTGTACAGCACCGTATCCCTTCTGACAATGTTCAGCACTGGAGCTCTTCTGACAATGTTCAGCACTGGAGTGCTTATAGCAATGTTTCTGACAATGTGAAACACCAGAACCCTTCAATTAATGTTCAGTACTGGAACCCTTCTATGAACGTTCAGCAACAGGACCCTTCTATGAATGTTCAACACCATATCCCTTCTGACAATGTTCAACGCCAGGACCCTTCAATGAATGTTCAGTACTGGAACCCTTCTATGAATGTTCAGCAACAGGACCCTTCTATGAGTGGCCAACACCATATACCTTCTGACAATGTTCAACACCAGAATCCTTCAGTGAATGTTCAGAACTGGAACCTTTCTATGAAGGTTCAGCAACAGGATCCTTCTATGAATATTCAACACCATATCCCTTCTGACAATGTGCAGCACCAGAGTACTTCAATGAATGTTCAGTACCAGGATCTTTCTATGAATGTTCATCGTTGGAGCCCTTCTGACAATGTTCAGCACCAGAACGCTTCTGTGAATGTTCAGCACTGGAGCCCTACTACCGACGTTCATCAATGGAACCCCATCGCAGCGGATAATCAAGAAAATGTGGTAAGTAATAGAATAAACCCCTTTATTTATAAATGTTACTTAAAGTTAAGTAATGATTAGTGACTGTTTAACCATAACTTTTTGACGTTTAAATGTCTCCTAACTCTAAGTAACGTTTATGAATAAATCTCATAGTATTATCCGCTATTCTCCGGATGACTTTCATTGTGTTAAGCTTTGGCTAAACACCAGTGAAAGAAAAGCTAAGCTTACACGGGCAACTATTGGTTGTAAGAGCAATTAGTGGAGCTATGTCAAGCAACATAATAAAGATGTACAGTATGTACAATTGTACACCGTTTGCTGGGTTGGTTGGGTTGGCACATAATAAAATACTTGCAGACTTGGATGTTTGTGTGAAACCCCTCGAGTATGGGTAGTTGGTAGAGCCACATCTAATGAGTCGGACACACTTGAGCTCGAAGTGTTTACTAGTAGCCATTTAAGAGTTCCGTTATCTAGTGTCTAGGTCAGTCATTAGGTCATCATCACCAGGTAAAATGAACAGGGCTCGTTGAGACACATCTAATGAGCCCACACTCGATGGGTTTACTAGTAGCTATTCAAAAGTTCCGTTATCTAGCGTCCAGGTCGATCAAATGACCAGCTTGAATGGTATCATATTATTTTGTTATCATTAGAATGCATACATTTGCGAATAATCACATTAAGACCACTAGAAGTGATTAACTATACAAGTGTTACCTACCGTCCAGGTAGGTCTTGCGAAATATCGCCATACATATCTTTTTTCACACAGCGATGTGAAATAAACCGCTTTAGTAGTTATTGCTCGCTATTAAAATGCCTATCTAATGACATATTATGTTTGGTTGTTATTGGTCGTGGGGACCATTTTGTCCGATCCTCCTTTGACGAAAATTGGGCCGTTTCGCTACCATCACAAAAAACCCCTATGGGTTTTTTTAGATATCAATAAAATCTAAAGTATAAGAACTATGCAATTGAAACTTTATATGTTTAATAAGTCCACTATTGACATCATATCCCGAGAATTTTGTTTATCTGGTATAATCCAAAACCAAGCTATGAGGGTTCAAAAAAACGACGAAGCGCTACGAGAAAAGGTAGGTAGTGCCCTTGCGCTTCGCTTCGTTCGTCTTGGCGAGGGCTTTCCCGCGCCCCCCAGATTTGAAGCGATATAACATTCGATCACATAATAACTATATATTTTTTGTCAAAACTGATACACCTACCAACCTACGGTATGAAAAATGAAATGAAATGAAAATGAAATGAAAAAGTGTTTATTCACAGAATTATTTTTTACAAAATATATTTACTTCCGCCAAACTGCAAAGCAGTTTGTTGGCAGACGTAGCTCCTTTTTTTCTAAATACTAACATACATATTTTATTTTTATAATGACACTTTTTCACATAGGTACAGGTTAATAAAAAAAAAAAAAAAACATTGTTATTAAATTTTTCAGGTATTCTCTGCAGTGAGGTTTTGACAAAAAATATTAAGGAGATACTTATGTATTTTATTTTTAAAAGCGGTTTTTGTGATACAACTGTTTATATCGACTGGAAGGTTATTAAAAATAGTTGGAACTAAAAAATTTCTACACCTTCGACCATAATAATTATTAGAAGTAGGCACTACAAATCTTCTCATATTATTGTTCCTTTGCGATCTTGTGCGTATAATATTGTTTTTAAATTCATTGCTACAGTACTGTTCCAACGCTACTGACATCACTACCCTCTCATGGACCGGCAGCATTTTACACTCCAAAAATAAGTCTTCGTAATCACTACTTTTACAACGGTTTTTTGTGTTTTTATCTACTAATAGTTTCATGAATCTGATTTGAAGTTTTTTTATTTTATCCAAATAAGTTTTAAATGTGTTACCATAGCACGCCAGCCCATAAGAAAGCAGCGAGTCCACCAGCGCATAGTAGACCATGTACAATGTTGCCCTATCCAACACAAAACTAAGGTGGTAGAATTTTACAAGTACGTACCTGAGTTTGTCACATAATTGTGTAATGTGTGTTTTCCATGAGAAGCTGTTGTCTATGACTAAACCCAAGTACCTGTATTCCTCCACCACCTCAATGTTTGCACACTTACACAACGTCAGTCCACCACTGTGCAGACACTCATAGCTATGCCCCACTATACGCGGCAGACGTTCGATCTTTTTGAGATAAGGAGATCGTATACGCATACATTTGGTTTTATTTATTGTCATGATTTTGGTATATTTTTGTCTTATTTATATTTAAAAAAAAAATAGATTAAAGCGGCAACACCGGTAACGACTGTATCTCGTCATATTAGAGAAGGGGTAATGTAGTGGGGTAGAGAGACTTGGTTTGGGTAAACATTAGAATCGGTATGGATTCTGTTGCTAACCTCAGTGGGGTAAAGACTACTAGTCGAACCTATGACGGATAGCTGATAAGTGCGTATTTTTAATTAGTGAATATTGATTGTGTAGTACGTACGTGCAGTAGTTACAAGAAATATACACAAGTGTTGATTGGAGTTAAAGTGGTTTTATTATACTTCACAAGTGGGATACACCAAAAAGGTATGTAAAACTTTTAATGTGAATTGCTTGACAATAATTTGAAAAATAAAAACCGTTACACGCTCACTTTTGAAGAATTTACTATGAGGCATTTAATTATTAGAAATTGTTTTTGCTATGATTAAATATCTATCATAAATTGTGAATTTAAATTAGCAACATCTGTACATGTTTTATTTGAGATTATTTACAAGCATACTGAGGTTATTGCCATGATAATAATTCTACTTAATGGATAATTACCCAGTGAACTAAGTTTGTTCACAGGGTCTTAAAAGAGACATGCTGTGTGACTTTGCTAGATTTATTATTTTTTTATTTTTGTTTGAGTGGGCATGTTTCCCACTGGATACTAAGCGAGTCACTGGTTGTTGGATTATGTTAGGGGGCGTACTTAGTGACTTCACTGGATATTTGGGTGGGTATGGTTCCCACTGGTTTTTGAGTGAGTCACTGGTCGTCGGATAATGTTAGGGGGCGTACTTAGTGACTTCACTGGATATTTGGGTGGGTATGGTTCCCGCTGGTTTTTGAGTGAGTCACTGGTCGTCGGATAATGTTAGGGGGCGTACTTAGTGACTTCACTGGATATTTGGGTGGGTATGGTTCCCGCTGGTTTTTGAGTGAGTCACTGGTCGTCGGATAATGTTAGGGGACGTTCTTAGTGATTTCACTGGATTTTTGAGTGGATATGGTTCCTACTGGTTTATTGAGTGAATCACTAGTCGCCGGATAAATTATTGTGAATGCTTAATAGCTTGAATTCTTATGATAGTAGTTTATTTATATTTATTACAGTTTATGTATTGATAGTATGTGTACTGCACTGCACTTGATCAGGTCATCTCTCTGATAGTGCTTATTGCTATTTAATTCATTAAACAACATATATTAATAATTGCACAAAATGAATTAAAACAAAGGATAATATAGTAATTTGTTATTTCCCATCAATGTTATGAAATACCATATTTCCGTTTTCTATAATGTACTATGCGGGCTCATGAGTTGTTCGCTGGGTTCAGTGGGCCAGGTATGGTCGCTGGATAAGCTAGGGGGGGGCGAGGTATGTTTGCTCACTGGTTTATTGAGTGGCTATGCTTTCCACTGGATTATTGGGTGAGCTGCATACACTCGTCGTTTTTGAGTTAGTTATGTTCGCTTACAAAACTTATACGATTCTTACAACATTTAGATACTATGTATATTGATTTCGAATGACTTTTATTTTGTTAAATATGAAACAGATTATGTCGATGAATATTGTATCTATTTCAGAAAGCAATGGCATCTGATGACGAATACGGTACGCCGCCTGGTACTCCGCCTGGTACGCCTCTAAGGCGACGTGGGCGTGTGAAAAAGAAGTCTAGGCGAAGAAGGAGTCCTTCTTCGTCCACATCGAGCAGCGAGCCTGTACCAAGGAAGTCACGTAAAGTTACAAACCGCTTTTCTACTAAAGATGTTCTGAAATTATTGGCTAGCTGTAAGGGAGAATCAAATAAGGCCTCGCTCTCTCTAAGTAACAATAACTTAAACAATGTGTTACCCGAATTTGACCCTGCAAACAGGACTCAAACCATTGAATGTTGGCTGAGAAAGGTTAACGAGTGCGCCACTATTTATGGATGGAATGATAAACAAACTATTCATTTTTCTTTGCAAAAATTAGCCGGCCTAGCAAAAAAATGGTTCGAGTCCTTACCTACAGTAATCTACACTTGGGATGAGTGGCAAGCAAAACTCCGAAAAGCGTTCCCAAGCGAGGAAAATTATGGACGCCTTTTGGAGGAGATGCTGAACCGCAACTCCAGACAAGACGAAAGTCTGCGCGAATATTTTTTCGATAAATTATGTCTGTTAAATAGATGTGAAATTGCGGGTAAAAAGGCTGTCGACTGTATTGTTTATGGTATAATGGACAGATCTATTCGTAATGGGGCACAAGCACTGAATAGTTCCGAACCTGAAGATTTGCTTAACTTTTTATGTTCCCAAAAACCACAACCGGTAGTCGATACTAAATTTAAAAATCGCTCTTTTCGAACAAGTCATTCTGGTACTAGCTCGAACTCCAACATTCAAAATTCTACCTCTAACTCTATTATTTGTTATAATTGTCGATCCAAGGGTCATCCTTATCACAAGTGTACAAAACCAATATTAAAATGCAAACGGTGTAATAGGATTGGACATGACAATGATGGATGTAAATTAGTACCATTTAACACCTCCAATTCTAACTCTGTTCCTGAAAATAGTTCCGAAAGGAAAACTTTAAAAATAGACATAGGACTAAAAAGCAATGATAAGTTCTTTAAAACCGTCACTGTCGATGGCCATACTCTAGGTTCGTACATTGATTTTGGTAGCGAGTGTACACTCTTAAGTAAAACCAACGCGGACTCTTTGAATGTAGTAAAAGCATTCGATGGCATTCCAGTGGTACGAGGATTTGGTCAGTCTTCTGTCATCCCGTTGTACAAGTCATTTGTTACTGTGAGGGTCGACGAGGTTGAAGCCGAGGTTGAAGTACTGGTTGTTGACGATACACACATGCAAACTGCTATGATTATAGGGCAAAATTTCACTGAGTTACCTTGTGTCACTGTTCTTAAAGACAGTCGAAAGCTAACTTTTTATAAAAGTCCCTGCAGTGATTCTCAGTCCAGCGATGATTCCAGTTTAAAACTTCATGTTTCTAATTCAGCTCAAATTCTTAGAATCAATGTCGTCCCCGTGTATACCGAGTCGAATTTCACAGGAGATGTATACGTCGAAGGTTATAATGCTGTTGGGCCAGGGAAAGAATATCGTTTATTTCAAGGCGCTTACCATATATCTAATGGTAAAGGCGAAGTAGTTATTTCTAATTTGTCTCACCATGCCGTGAGTTTAGAGAAGGATACTTTAGTGGCCAGGGCAATACCTTTTAGCGAGCAAAAAACATGTCAGGTCAATAGAATTCAGATTGACATTTCAACTTTAGATCCTTTGGACAGAAATGACATCAAGACTGGACCAGACCTTAGTACTGAACAGTCAGACAGACTTTATTCCCTTTTGCAAAATTATCGCGATTGTTTCGCAACTAAATTGGATGAGATTGGTTGTGCGGTTGATGTCGAGATGAAAATTGATATTTTGGATAATAAACCAATCGTATACAGACCGTATAGATTGTCCCATGCCGAACGCGAAACCGTTCGCGAAGCTATAGATGAACTTTTACGACTTGACATCATCCAAGAATCGAAGTCTGACTATGCAAGTCCCATCTTGATGGTTAAAAAAAAGACTGGAGAGCAAAGGCTCTGTGTAGATTTCCGAGCTTTAAATAATAAAACTGTCAAGGATCGCTTCCCTTTGCCTCTAATCGAAGACCAAGTTTCAAATTTAAGCGGGCATAGCTTCTTTACTACTCTTGACCTCGCCTCCGGTTATTATCAAATTCCAATGGCTAAAGACAGTCAGCATCTAACTGGATTTGTCACACCCGACGGCCATTATGAGTTTAAAAGAATGCCTTTCGGGTTGGCAAATGCGCCGGCTGTTTTTCAGCGTATGGTAAATAAAATATTAGGTAACAGACGTTTTGAATATGCATTGGCTTATCTAGATGATGTGTTGATACCTTCAAGGAGTGTTGAGGAAATGTTTCAGAGGTTAGAGGATGTCCTGAACCTTTTTCGTCAAAATTGTCTGACTCTAAAACTCTCCAAATGTCGCTTTTTTGATACCACCGTCAGTTACTTAGGGTACGACATATCCTCGCAAGGTATTCGGCCTGGTGAGGCCAAAGTGTTGGCGGTTAGGGAGTTCCCCACGCCCCGTAACGTCCATGAGATTCGTCAGTTCTTGGGTTTGACCGGATTCTTCCGTAAATTTATAAAGGGATATGGAGAGGTTGCGCGTCCTTTAACATCCTTATTAAAGAAGGACTCTGAGTGGCGATGGTCTCATGTTGAGGAGCGCGCTTTTAGTTTTCTAAAGGGAAAGCTTGTTGATCGACCTGTTTTAGCGCTTTACGACCCCAAACTCGAAACCGAGTTACACACAGACGCCAGCGCTCTAGGTATAGGAGGCATTCTCATGCAGTGGCAGAGAGATTCGAGGGTTTTAAAGCCTGTCGCTTTTTTTAGTAGGCAAACAACCCCCGAGGAAAGGCACCTGCATTCCTATGAGCTGGAAACGTTGGCCGTAGTGTGCTCGTTAAAGAAATTTCGGGTATATCTTTTAGGGTTACATTTCAAGGTTTTTACGGATTGCGCCGCTTTAAGAACCACAATGACCAAAAGAGATCTGATTCCACGGATAGCAAGGTGGTGGCTCCAAATAAGCGAATACACATTCGACATTGAATATCGTCCGGGTATTCAAATGTCGCATGTGGATGCATTGAGCAGAAACACCAAACTACCTGTGGACTCAGATAATAACGAATTCGTCTCTGTGTTTACTATTGAGAAACAGAATTGGATTTTAACTTTACAAATAGCAGACCCGGACATTTCTCGAATCCATAATATTCTAAAACCTGAAGACGATATTGAATGCAAGGATATTAGGAAAAATTATGTCGTTAAAAATCACGCAGTGTATAGAAAGGTTGATGGTCGTCAATGTCTCGTTGTACCGCGAAGTGCAAGATGGCAGATATGTCGTGCTAACCACGACGATATTGGTCACCTGGGCTACGCCAAAACTCTTGAGAGTATTCGCCGCGATTATTGGTTTCCCAAACTAAGAAAGTTTGTCAAGAAATACGTCGCAGCTTGTTTAGAGTGTGCCTATCATAAGGATACCTCTTCAAGACAAAAATCAGGTCATTTGTACCCCATAGAAAAGATAAATATACCGTTTCATACGATCCATATAGATCACCTCGGTCCTTTTGTTAGGAGTAAAGATGGCAATTGCTACATTCTTACAGTAGTAGATGGTTTTACGAAATACGTCTTTGTCAGGGCCGTTAGGGATCAAAAGACTAAGAGCACGGTTAAGGTTCTTCAGAAAATCTTTTATGACTTCGGAGTCCCAGCCCGAATTGTGTCTGATCGCGGTACTAGCTTTACATCTGCGGCTTTTCAGACCTTTTGTGACGCTCACGGTATCAAACATGTACTTAATGCGGTCGCTTGTCCCAGAGCTAATGGCCAGGCAGAAAGGTTTAATCAAACAATATTAAATTCATTAGCTGCCCAAAACGCTTTTGGCCATGAGCGTGAATGGGACAAGTGTCTGGGCAAGCTCCAATTTGGTATCAATAATACTGTCAATGCTACAACCCGCAAAACTGCGACAGAAGCTTTGTTTGGATTTAAGTTGCGCGATGGTTTATTAAACAAACTTGATATTGGGAATAATGACAATGGGAACAATCCCGATTTGCAACAAATTAGAGAAGAAATAAGTGACAGTATCGCGAAAGATCAAGCAAAGCAGAAAGAAAGGCATGATACAAATCGTGCACCAGCTCCTACTTACAAAATAGGTGACTTAGTCAAAATTTCGCGGAATAATTTTGCAAATAACAACCAAAGTACAAAGCTCCTGTCTAAGTTTGTGGGTCCTTATAAAATAACTGAAATATTAGGGAATGATCGGTACAGAATATCCGACGTTCCTGGATTCAATAAAAGAGGTAAACCTTATGACACCGTTATAGCCGCTGACCGAATTAGGCCCTGGATACACATAAAAGCTCTGGAAATAAATAATACTGATAATAGTAGCTCTAGTGAGCGCAATAGTGATTCCGAATAGGGTTCAGTCATAGCTAGGCAGTAGAATATTTACATAATCGTGAATGGAAAATAATATTCTGTTAAGGTAATTTGTTTTATTATTATGTGTTGAATGTTAACTTATTTTTTTGGGTGTGAATTAAGAATTATATAAGTTTTTGTTAGAAATTTGTAAACAATAATATAATTATATATCGACATATATGTGTAAACCCCTATAGTTAAAAAAATACCAAATGTCATGATTTTATTTAAGTTATTTTTATTAATTTAGATTAATTCATAATTTACATATGATTTAACGTTAGGTTTAATTTAATTAAGGAAATGAATCAATTAGCAGGCAGCTATATTTATAAACTGTATTACGTTTATTTTACTATTAGTTTTACTGGTAGTCGCTATTAGGATTAAAATGTGCGTCGGGAGACAGCACGTTATCAGATGGCCGAATGTCATGATTTTGGTATATTTTTGTCTTATTTATATTTAAAAAAAAAATAGATTAAAGCGGCAACACCGGTAACGACTGTATCTCGTCATATTAGAGAAGGGGTAATGTAGTGGGGTAGAGAGACTTGGTTTGGGTAAACATTAGAATCGGTATGGATTCTGTTGCTAACCTCAGTGGGGTAAAGACTACTAGTCGAACCTATGACGGATAGCTGATAAGTGCGTATTTTTAATTAGTGAATATTGATTGTGTAGTACGTACGTGCAGTAGTTACAAGAAATATACACAAGTGTTGATTGGAGTTAAAGTGGTTTTATTATATTATATTGATTATGATGCCATTGTCGTGAGCCCATTTGATAATATTAGTAAAATCCTCCTGAATGTTACTTTCAATTAAATTTAAATCTTTCTCTGTATTATAATGTCTGTAAAAAGTCATAAATAAGATAAGGTAGTTTATAGAGTGTAAGTACCTACATGATTATCCTAGGGTCACTCAATCATTAAAAAACCGGTGAAGTGCGAGTCACACTCGCGCACCGAAGGGCTCCGTAGAAATTTGTAGATAAATAGTTTTTTTTTAAACGGTTTTATTTAGCTCACCCCGTTTGTTTTATTATTTATTCTTGGGTCAAATTTAGTAATTCAAATTTCACCCTCTTCCTGTCAACCGATTAATCTGAAATTTTGTATACACTTTGGATTTTGGTGACAATACAATTATGTTTATTCATTATCATTATAAATTCAAGATGGCCGCCGCTACAAAATGGCGGATAATTTATGTTTTATTAATCCCATCAATATGGGTATCAAATGAAAGGGCTCAACAAGCAAAATACAATATACTATAAAAAATTGAAATCCAAGATGGCAGCCGCTACAAAATGGCGGATAACGTAGGTTTTATCAATCCCATCAATATGGGTATCAAATGAAAGGGCTCAACAAGCAGAATACAATATACTATAAAAAATTGAAATACAAGATGGCGGCCGCTACAAAATGGCGGATAACGTAGGTTTTATCAATCCCATCAATATGGGTATCAAATGAAAGTGCTCAACAAGTAGAATACAATTTACTATGCAAAATTGAAATCTAAGATGGCCGCCGCTACCAAATGGCTGATAACAATTTTTTATCAATCCCACCAATATGGGTATCAAATAAAAGGGCTTGACAAGAAGAATACAGTAATAGATAAAAATATATATAGATCTTAGATATATCTTAAATATCTTAGATATATTAAAATATATATATTGACGCAGTCGTATACTTAGGTGCGAAACTGTTTGAAGAAGGTCAAGCCTACGTGGCTCTTAGTAGAGCTCTTTGCAGGGACTACGTATAGAGGAGTTGGACTGCAATAAACTAACGGGCAAGAAACCTTGCAATAATGAAGCATTAAATGAATTTAAACAATGCGAAATAAAAACTAAAAACTAGAAAATAAAAAAATAGGTAAAAAAACTTTTTCAGTTAAACGGTTTTATGTTAAACATACATAGCAATGTTTAAGATAAATGTACTAAAAACCAAAAAATAATAAAATAGATACAGTCGTGGGAATTATAAACATATGCATAGACAAGACTAAAATAAAACCGTGGGGCACGAGATCTATTAAAATATATATATTGACGTGCCCCACGGTTTTATTTTAGTCTAGTCTATGCATATGTTTATAATTCCCACGACTGTATCTATTTTATTATTTTTTGGTTTTTAGTACATTTATCTTAAACATTGCTATGTATGTTTAACATAAAACCGTTTAACTGAAAAAGTTTTTTTACCTATTTTTTTGTAATGTTACTATTACGGTTTTCGGATTTTTTCTTTTACTTGTGCTACATGACATTGCTTCTTGCCCAGTTTCATGATTCTAGGTCAACGGGAAGTACCCTATAGGTTTAGTCGGAACAAACGCCCGGATCTTTTGATTGCGTTAATTTAGAAGTTTGATTTTTTCCTTGATAACTTAACGCGTTCCTGAGAAAAAGGATCTTGACTGATGGATAGACGGACCACGAAGTGAACTTATAAGTTCTGTTTTCCCTTTTGAGGTACCTACAGAACCCTAAAAATGTGCACTATGCTACTGAACATTTGGAACAATACTTGATACATTTTGACAAGAATTAATTAATTCGACACCTATTTACGTGATGTTGCTATCCCTAGTTTGATTTTTTCTAGATTGTTGAGGCTTCTATTAAAAAACAAATGTACATACCTACTTATCTAATCTCTTATATTTTGTTCCAGACCTTTACTGCCTCTAAAACCGATCCGCCCAGCAGTAATGAGACAGATATGGATACATTCGGTGACACTCCGAGAATGCGGGCAAGTAACTGATTGACTGACTGATACAAACCGATTCAAGCTTTATGGCGGCTCGGAACAGGAGGCGAGTCGGTGCGCAGTAACATCGGCGCCGTCAGCGGGGGTAAGGGGTGAGGGGTGAGGTAGCGCAGACAGTAGCTCACTTCAGGGCCAACAGAAAGTTTGAATCGGGCTGTAGTAAGTACTTGATTTCTGGGTAACCTGTAATTGGCGTCTGTAAGTCCGAGGCTATCGGTACCGGTTGTACCTTAATAAACAAATAAAGTAGATAAGTACCAGGTACCAGGCCATAGGGCACCACACGGAAATTTTATCGAAAAGTATTCTATCTTCAATCTTCATAAACGGTCGGCCCGCGAGTCATACCTACGCGCCTCGAGTTCGATATACACCCGGTCAACAAACAAACAAAAAAATAAACTTAATATTTACAATCACCAAATTAGAAAGAAACTCAAGTAGGTTGATGAAATTAAATTACTGTAGGTGAGCAGCCCTATCGCGTGTTTACGTATCGCGCGGCTGTAGGTAATTATTTCAAGAATAGGGCCGAGTCACAATACTGTTAGATAATTATTATCATGAAGATACCTCTAAAAACTTTCTTTTTACAATAAAAACCATACTAATATTAATACATACAATCATTTTTATTTTTTGTCAGATTATTCTACAAGCAACATACTAAAACACTAGTGTTTTAATTTTTTAGTCCAAACAATAGATTTTATGTAATTAAATAATTGATTCATATTTTGCAATAAATTACCAGCGTTGTGTCATCGCGCTTCTCTTTCTTTTCTATGCAGTCCGACAGAGACCGCGCTTGAGGTCATGTAAGCCCCTTAAACCTACGTAATCCTATTCTTCTTTCTTACGTTTTCATAATTACAGCGCTTTCCGTTAACGACAACACTCGAGCCGAATGAAACGACCACACTGACGACAACCACGACGACCACCCAGAGGATGGACATCGACGCTATCATGGCCATCATCTCCAACCTGACTTACGACTACGAATGGAATCTCACTGAGGAGTTCAACAAGACAATTATTGCGTAAGTTATGTAAGGCAATGGTTTCCTATGAGAAGGTGGCAGCTTCATAGCGACTGCATTATCATAATCAGCCGTTATAACGTTCCCACTGCTGGGACACAGGCCTCCTCTCTGTGAAGGGGCCGTAATCCACCATGCGGACCCAGTGCGGGTTGGTAGATGTCACATGTTGTCATCGAAATATATTATGCTGAAAGACTCCGTAAGACCCACAGTGTTGCTTTTAAAACATTTCACTTTATTTTTTAATTTGTATTTTGTTTCACAATGTTGCCAAATAAATATTACTGTAGTCCGCGCGGAACTAGTTGGCCGCGCCTTAGGTAGGGCCGGGGGTGAGGGCGGCGGGGTTGCCTGTTGTTCGCAACGCACTTACTGAGTTATGACAAAGCGCCCCCGCCCCTCCGTCCCACCGCTAACATACATAAGGCGCGGCCAACTAGTTCCGCGTGGTTTATAGCTGTGCCCGCGGCTTCGCTCACGTAACTGTGATTATATTGACAATTTTTCACGTATGATTCAATCTTGCGGTAAACTGTTGAGGAATACGAATGTAATGCAATGTATTGCAATTTTGCTAGTCCCCCATAGTAAATAGCGTGATAATATGTAGCCTATTCCAGACCTTTAAGGAATATTTGTGGAAAATTTGAACAGAATCTATTCAGTAGTTTTTGCGTCAATCCATCCAGACAAACGGACAAAAATTCTATAAATTATATTTTGGGGTTAAAATCTTTCCCACATCTCGTAACAATCAGTTTTTTTCAAAAATATTCAATGTGCAGTATTGACTTTGTTACTATTTTATTACCTATAGTATGGAGAAAATATACAGGGTCTAATTAAATTAGCGAATCTCTGCAGACGTGATGGTTAAATAAATTGAACACGATAAAATATATCGTGATGAGATATCGACACCCATCACGTATGTGAAGTTTAAAAGAAAAACCTGATTTTTTAAACTGATATTCGAGTACCCTACCTGCGGTCGATGACCCAAACTAATTAAGTTTTATTGCTCCGTACCTCAAAAGGAAATACGGAACCCTTATAAGATCACTTCGTTGTCCGATTGAGTGTCCATCTGTCAAGACCCTTTTTCTCATGAACGCGTGGAGTTATCTAGTTGAAATTAATAACAAATACTCAAGGCTGCAACCCCTTGAAGCAGTGAAAAAATCGTACTTCTAAGTCAACGCAATCAAAAGATACGGGCGTTTATGTTCTGGAATCAAAACCCATAGGGTACTTCCCGTTGACCTAGACTCATGAAATTTTGCAAGAAAAAAAAAACAAAAAAGAAGAAGCAATGTCATGTAGCACAAGTAAAGGAATAAATCCAAAAACCGCGAATTGACTGTTTTTTTTTCGTTTTGTCATGTTTAGAAATCAACACCCATCAAAGAAAGAAAGAATCTACTTCTTTCTTTCTTTGTTCTATTCTTCCATGCGTTGGTCCGCCGCCGGGGCAGCCGCGAGCCGCGCTGCGACATGTAGCTGTACTTACCTACTGTACACCTCTATCTTCTCCAAAGTAAATTGATTTCAAAATAAAGCCGCCTCGTTAATCTAGTGGTCGCAAGTGTTACTGCTGTGCATGAGGTCTTGGGTTTAATTTCCAGTGGCAAAGGGCAAAGTTTTATTGGGTTTGTCCATCTGGAAAGCCTCAGTAGCAACTGCTATTCTGTAAAAATCTCACCGTGAAAACTTAGGTGAAATGACCTTAAAGTGAGATGTCAATCCCTAGCATCAGGTAGAATGACAGCTCACTTTATGCTCACTTCATCTAAGTTATCAGGGTGAGATTTTTACAGAATAGCACCGCTTTTGTATGGATTTGTGCCCGGGTGATGGCAATAGGCTCGCCCCCTATTCACACACAACACTCGACTTAAACATAACTGCCGAAATATGGGTGTACAATATGACATAGGTACACTTCTGCCAGACTCCTCGGGCGGTACAGGCGTGATGTTATGTGATGTTAACTTTCCTCAGGCACGGTGTTCCCACTTGTCCTTGGGAAAAGTGGGGTCCAGATGGTGCGTGGACCGCCACCACTGGATTTACTGGCACCACGTTGTTTCCTTGGAACTTCGAAAACACTTCTGTCGTCAGTAAGGTACGGTCACATCGTCATTCATCATCGTCACAAATTTGTGGTCGCCGAAGCACGTCTTCTTCTGCCGTACATAGCTATGAAGGATTTAGGGAGTGACCACACTTACGCGGAATCATTTATTTATTTTATTATTTACCAGCTTCTGTCCGCGACTTCGTTCGCGTGGAAGTCGTGAGACAACACAATATACTAAAACTGTCATACGCTGGTATATTGTGTTCTCTCTCATCTAGTCTCATTTCCTACGAAATTTATGGGAAGTTGCTATGCGCTTTCTGACTTTTCTAGTGTTCAAACCTCAGTTGGTCCGATAAAGTTGGTGATTCTTATAATGAACAGGTTAGGGGGCGTCCATAAATTACGTGAGACGTTTAAGGGGGAGAGGGGGTCGAGTCAAATCTCATCTAATCTTACGTTGGAGACCCCCCTGGTCTCGGCAAATATCACGCAATTTTTTTTTGATTGAAACAAAAAATAATTATACTATTTTGGTCCATTTAATCCAGATTGTAACTGCTTACGATTTAATCTTAAGCGTAATACGATTAAGATCATTCACTAATTCGTTCGAAAGAAAATAATTTCATTCATACTTCGACGTTATACATCTACAGACTGTCAAACCACCATATTTGTTTTATACCAAATAGCTCAATTTAATCTGATTTTTCTTTTTACAATAACAATCCCAACGCGTTTACGTAAGAAACCCACATTTTGAAAAATCTCACGTGAGATTAGGAGTTGGGGGGGGGTTGAATAAAATCTCACGACATCTCACCAGGGGGGGAGGGAGGGACAGAAAATTTAAAAAACACCTCACGTAATTTATGGACGCCCCCTTAGATAGGCATCATTTTTTGTGAAAATTTCCCATTTCCTTGTCAAATGTAATTTTTTTTTCAAAATCTGTGAAAGCAGATCGAAAAGTTAAGTACATACAGGCTTCTACAACCCTTTTCTTGCAGCGACAACGTAACGCTACCTTATTGCGCTATCTCAAAAATCCAACCTGGCATGATTGCCTGCTTAGCTCCATAAAGGTGATAATAATCATTTAAATGAATAAAAGGTTAAATCTGTAACTCGAGGTCAATTAGGCAGTCGCTCCATACATAACACTGGTATTCCTCTGAATACCAGTGTTATGTATGGAGCGACTGCCTAATTTGTCGGCTTCCAGTTTACCGGATGAAGTCTCTACTTCATACGGTAAACTGGAAGCCGACACCAACATAGTTGGGAAAAGGTTAGGCTGATGATCATGATGACTGAGTTCCACATTGTACTAGTGCTTCGTCTGCGGGCTGCGCACGCCGGAGATCCCGCGCAATGCGTTCTGCGCGGACGCATTCGCTGGTGACTTCCTGCCGCTGATGCCTGTCGACCCGCGGTCCAGAGGGAAGATCGCGGGCTTCAGAAAGTACTGCCGGTATATCGATACGTAAGTATTAACTTGCTCTTCCGAAGACAAACGCAAACGCAGGCGGTGACGTCGCGTCGCCCAATCGCAATGACTGACGGCAGTTGGCAGCACAACCACAAAAAAAAAAAAAAAAAATAATGTCGGTGTCTTTATGTCCGAAGTCGGTGTCTGCTTCTGTGTTTTCGGTTTTTGCCACAGACTTCCGAAATAAGTTATTTTTCACTTTCTAGTGTGTCTTTTGAAAGTCTGTTGCTGTTTTTGGAAATAGGTTTTTTATTTTTCAGTTTTTAGTTGTGATACCTACCCCACGAAAATTCGTATGCGCCACTACCTACTTTGCTACGTAAAAAACAGTGACAGAAAGTTTTAAAATATCTTCAACATAGAGCAAGTGGATTAAATACGTATTGACATTGAAGCTAACTCAAAAACTATCCGAGCAAAGTTAACCACCGCGCGAGCTTCCTCTACCTAATGAAAAAAGAAGAATTTTCAACCAAAACCACCGTCTTCCGAAGCTAAAGTTATTTTGCACTTTGTAGTATTTTTTTAGAAGCCAGTTCTTTTTTTTTGTAGTGGATTCACCCTCACGAAACCTTACCACATCCTTACTATGTAGTTTTCGTAGTATTGTAACATCATCAACATAGGTTCAGTAAATAATAAAATACAGTTTATAACAGCTCACTCAAAAACTACTCATCAGAACTTAACCAAATTGATAATTATGGGACTACCACTAAAAATAAAGGCAAACCCTTTCCAATAAAAATAGAATAATCGAGATCGCTGAACGTCCAAAAAGAAGAGAATCCGTTGCATTGAGAACCTCCTCCTTTCTCGAAGTCAATTAAAAAATTGCAACGATATTGTTGCCATCGCGACCAAAACCTGGATGAGGCTGGCACAGGATCGTGGGGATTGGCACAACGAAAGTGAATCCTATGTCCAGCAGCGGTGAAGACGGACCGTGGATGATGACGATGCTGTGTGTCCAATGTCCTCTCAGTTGGTACTAAATAAATTATATTTTCTTTCTTTTTTAGGCAGAATTACGTAGAGAACCCAGACGAGCCGCGTGCCATATACGGGCGGTTCACGGGCGGCTGCGCCGTGCGCTGGACAGACATCACCGGGGTCTACACTCAGAGAACTTGCCGGTCCAAGTACAGACCCTTACTGGGCAAGCACTTTGCCAGCAAGCGGATGGCCAAATTGGAGTTAGCACTTGTGGTAAGCATTCGATGTTTTAAAATGTAATAATTACTTAAATACTAAACTGTACAAAAAACCCGTGAAAGACAAAAAAAGTTATCAAAAAAGGTTCCGTTACTTCTTAAGGCACAGAACCTAGTATAATCGGCCTATAACATTCTCACAGCTGGGACACAGGCTTCCTCTTTGTGAGAGAAAGAGTGGGCTATAAATCCACGCGATTACAGTGCGGGTTGATGTCGTATGTCCGGTTTCGTCACGAATTTTCTCCTTCACCGTTTTCAGAGCAATGGTGATGGTGATTTTTAGTGGCGACAATTATGATACACTGACCAGTATTATTCTTATTTAGTGGTTAGCGGGGACCATAGAAATGTGATATATCAATGGCGGGGACCGTAAATTGGCGAGCGGACGCCTCAAGCTACGTAGATAGAGCGACGATCTTTGCGGGTGGCTGGCAGCAGCTTCGTGTAGCCGAGGATCGAGTTGAATTCCTATTGGAGAGACCTATGCCCAGCAGTGGTCTGTTATACAATGATGATGATAATAATAATTCTTATCACTAACTAGCACTTTGTCCGCCCTATATTCGTCGAATAATTGGAAAAAAAACTTCTGTGCTAAATTTCAGTTTTCTAGAAACCAAGGCTTTGATGAGTACATTAGTGAGTGAGCCAGGACTTTTTACTGATGATTATTACTTGTCTTACTTCCCCAGAACGTTGAAAACGGCTGCATCATTAGTCCGATGGCGACTTTACTGCCGGTGTCACGCGGTATTTCACTGTACGCGCGGTTCCACGCCTGCGTTTGTAACACCAACTGGTGCAACCGAGCGACTATTGAACAGGCTTCCTTCAATACCCTCGTGACCATCCTGATGGCGTACTGGCTTGTACACTACCCCTGACCGAGGTCGATTCCCGTATTTAAATTAAAAACTTTTAAAATCTACAATCCTTTCACAGATTTCTTCAGATCATCACGATGATTGTTTGTTAAATTTTTTTTTCTTCTTGATCATGCTTGTCAAAATCATATTTATCTTCATTTTTGTTGCAATAAAGATGGCGCTGCTTGGGTTGCTAATAATCTATTAGAGGAAAAATAACTTTGAAAGGACTGAAGTCGCATCGCAATCTCATCTCAGCGACAAATGTCAAAAATTTGTCAATTAGAATTCTTTTTCACAGATTCAGACTGAGATTAGAATCCGTACGTTCTACAAAACACGGGAATTATGAAGTGTTAAATTGTCCCTTTGGTGCCGCGGTATAAAGTGTTGTCACCATTTTTCCGAAGCGAGAATGGGATAACGCTATACGTCGTGTATGTGTCCATCTTTCTTTTGCACTGGAACAATGACGGCTCAAAAACGTCAGAATGCGGCTTTCAAACATGGTTTAGACAGAAGGGATCTATATGTAGGTACCTACTAAGTATATCACATCGAGTTCTGGAAAAAGTTCTACTTTGTCGAGCGTCGTCTCTGTCACTCATACCTGTGTGACAGTCTCATTCTAAAGCTCGATGTGTTTTTTTGATGATTTGTTTTGTTTTTGATACGTGATGTTTTTGTTTTTGAGTAGGTACGTTTCTGTTTTGTATTTGTTTTTGTGTGGTGTTGTGTCTTAAACAGTTTAATCATGATGTTTTGTTTCATTTTGACGTGAATACATCTTTAAAATTGCTTCCATAGTGGAAGGCAGTCAAAAAAACCAATGATAACCATCGAGATATAAGTACTAACGTACGTTAGTACTTATATCTCGATGATGATAACAAAATCGGGGGATACAGTTTGGTGATGCGGCTTCATCTCTGTTATCTCCATCCTCAATTTAATTACACCATTGGATAGCTAAAAGATCAAAGAATTCATTACGCCAAGTGAGGACTGTGAAACTGTGATGCATCGCGTGCGGTGGAGGGGGAAGCGCCGCCATTTTAAGGTCATTTTGCTGCATATCAAGATTTCCACTTAGTATAACTTTAACCCGGAAAAGCTACGGCGTTCGTTTGGGTTTCAATCGTCAGTTCTCGTCAAAATCTATAAGAAGAAATAAGAAGAAAAAAATATTAAAAATATATAATGTAGGTACGCGTATAAAAGCCAAATCAAAATACAGATATTCTTTACGATTGGAAAGGGCTCCTCAAGAGCAATCGAATGATACCAATAAAACACCATCTGACCGAGTCAAGCAGTGCCGGGAACGTAAAAAAATGAATGTGGCCGAGCGGGTTAACCCCGTTACGTAGGTAAACGTATTCACGTACAACACACGGCCATGTCCATGATACAGCCACATCCCATTTTTTTTTAATATGCGTCCTCGGTACAATAAAGCTACGGTTTTCTAAAAAAGCGGTGGCCGCACATAATGGCCGCAGTGACGTCATGAAAATTATGACAGCAGCAAAGATTTAAATCGTTAGATACGTGTACCACGGATACCGCGTCAAAAGATTGTCAAAGAGTGTTTGTTTTGACACCTCTGACACACAATGACGCAGTGACTTGACTTGATTGTCATGGAAACGCTATTTAATCTTTTATGAGCTCAGTCTTCTCAGTACCTATGGACACTTTTTCGCGTGACTAAGTACGGTGAGGGCAAATCTATCGATCTAAATATTTGGGAAGCAGGGTTTGACTTGTGTCAAAAATAAGTAAGTTGGTAGTTTTCCTAGGGAGTTCTAGTAAAACACACCAACTTACTTTTCGAATGAAATTTGGTAGGTAGATAGATTAGAACCTGGATTAACATATAGCCTACTTTTTATCCTGAAATAATCCGAACGTAGTTACAGGCAACGTCTAGTATTAGATAAAAGTCGTTTTTTCGAAGAATTTCACTTTTCCGGAACGTGTAGTTCGAAAATGGGTAGGAATTCAAAAAAAGTGTATAAGATAAAAGTTGTAGAAAATTCTATTAGATTTCATTACGTAGAAGATATTATATTCTCAACGACGCACCGTCCCGTCCCCGTCCCCCCACCACCTCCTAGACGCGGGGTCTAGTATGTTTACTCCCTAAGTACCCTGAACAACTTTCTGAAGAAATCGCTTAGGGCCCAGCTCACGCACTCTATAATTCCTTTGTTAAAGCTCGTTCAAACAGGCGCGACACGACACGCGACACAAAGGCACCGCAAGTCGCGCAACGAGCGGTGTCTTTGTGTCGCGCGCGATTATATCGCGTGTCGCGCTTGTTTGTAGAAACCTTTAAGAGGACTATAAGCCCTTAGCCGTCATAAACTCGGCAATTGGCATCACACTCTTGTTGGTTTCGGCGATTTTACGTTTTCACCATTGCTACAGCGCGACTCTTTACTTTCGGTTGACGGCGCAAAATTTTGCTTTTTTGAGCAAGTTTTTATTTGTTGCGTCTCTCGAGTTTAGGCGAATTACTGCGTTTGAACGTGGATTTTTACGATTTTCTAATCAAACAGAGGAGTCGCTCTGTCAGTCACTGTGTAAGTATAAGATTGCGAAAACTGTCAAGATTGCTAATCGCGGATTAAAAAAATTGCTGTTCATGAATTACTTTATTTTAGAAGTTAATTTTATTTGTTAAAGGGGTAATACGGCGAGTCCTTCCATATGGTAACAGGGATGGTCCTGTAGTTTCTCTCGTACGACTTCATGACATCTCTCTCCTGCTGGTTCAATTGGAAGTCGAAGACTTCAATGTTGGCTTCGATGCGCTTCTTTGTCACCGATTTCGGAATAGGAATCACTCCTAGTTCAATCTGAAATTAAAAATCAAAACATGAATAACCGCCATCTGTTGACGAGTGGACGTACCAAGTACTATATACGTATAGTTTTATATATATTTGGAAGTAGACTTCTATATTCTATTTCGATAGGGGTCTATTGTATTAACATTCTATGAAAAAGAATGTCTACCTACAAAATGCACAGCAAAAAACCGTACATTCAGGCAAAATAAATACTCATCAGCGCCCTCTAGCGTTTAATAGTCATACTATAATCATATGATTGCTTTTCTACACATTCCCTGGCTAAAGTTCTTAAAAAAATAGTAATCCTTACCAAAATATTTTGTATTAAGTATATAAAAAGAAGGTTTACATAAAATTATCACGCCAGTATTCCCCGAATAGTAAGACAGAAAGGACCAATAGTAACCTTCGCCCACATTTCGCCAGTAATGTTCAAGTTCCACGTAACAGAGGGCGAGCCTATCGCCATTAACCGGGCACAAGTCAAGACTCCGGGCTGCTACTGAGAAGATCCTAATAACACTTCCCGACCTGAGATTGAACACAGGACCTCAGCAATAGCGCTTGCAACCACTAGACTGTGGCGGCATCTACATCGCCACATGTGAACTACGCATCACACTGACGTCACACAAAATCCTGCACCGAGCAAGCAGTGTTTACCGCGTGACTAGCCTATATACAACGTCCCGACACCAATCACCGGGCAGTAGCCCACCAGACACGAGACCCGTCTGGTCTAAGGATCCTCACTTTTTTATGTAGAATGAGTGATCTTTACAGCCTGTTCCTCATACTTCTATAAGACCAATAATGCCATCAGGAAGGTCTACTTACGAGATATCTCAGATTGATTTGCGCAACGGTCTTGTGGTGCTTGTCGGCAATCCTCAACAACGCCTGCTCATCAGTCCTGGGAGGGGGGGCATCCTCGGCCGCCTTGCTGTGGAAAATAGATCCGAAGGGCGTGTACCCGATGACGGCTATGTTGTGCGTCTTGCAGAACTTGATCAGCTCTGCTTGTTGGAGGTTTAGATTCACCTGGATGAATAACACATAGTATAACATTAAAAGGACAAACATAATTATTTAAGTAAAGCTGAAGAGTTTGTTTGTTTGTTTGTTTGAATGCGCTTATCTCTGAAACTTCTAGTTGGATTTGAAAAATTCTTTTTCGATTTGATATCTCTATTCTTGAGAAAGGCTTTAGGCTATTTAACATTACGCTAGGACTCTTAGGAGCCGAGCAAAAAGAAAAAAGTAAGAAAGAACGTGAAAACGAACTATGTAACAGCGCGGGCAGGCAATGCGATGCGACTGGGTGGATCGGGGGGTAAAAGAAATTTCACGCGGACGAAGTTGCGGGGCGAAAAAAAGAATCACTAAACAAAACGAATAAACAACTAGGTACGTTTTTTTTGTTAATATTGTTTGCAGTTGCCATAATAAGGGTCGGTTGTTTCAAACGGTTGCGTACATATATTTGACGTTAGTCAATTCCATAATTTTGTGAAATAACGCTTTTTTTTTTGGTTTGACGATAGTTAGCGCCATTTTTGACGTATATGCATATATGCGACAAGTGGACCTGAAACAACCCGTTTCGTCCTTGTTTAGAATTGTTTGTTGAAAGTGATTTGTATTTTAAAGCCCTAAAATTTTTAATAAAGCAAATAATTTAAATATCCTGAATAGTTTAAAGTAAAACAATAATATTACATTTTGATGCAATTATGTAATGACAAATGTTCACGCGTATCAAATAATTATTTTCAACATACTTGCTCGAAAATTGACTCTCGTTGTACCTCCTTAGGTTTGAACACGAATGCTATTGACTTTGCATATTGAAAGTATGGCACAAAATGCTTACCTCGATCTGCAAAGCGGCAGGCTTAACTTTGCTCATGGTGATGAGCCTGTCGAGCTGGGTGACGTTGAAGTTGGACACTCCGATGGACTTCACCAGCCCGATAGTCTGAGCATCGATCATACCCTGCCAGGTCTCCACGTAGTCTATATCGGCGTAGGTACCGTTTTCCTGTGAATTTGAAGGAAGGAATCGGTTAAATAGATATGAATCCCTGGTTTCACGAGGCTCTAAATGATAATATCTTATTTTTGAAGCAGATCTTTTGTATCGACGTCAGTTTTCAAATTCTTTTGTTTATCTAGTCAGGGCACATGGGTCGATCTCCAGAGGCCTTTTTTTTCGTGTCGGGCTGGATAAACCCATGTTAAAATCGAAAAACGTTTTCAAAATATTTTTTTATATACAGTTCGGTGTCTAATCTATATGATACAAGGCTAATATTATGAATAAGTTTATTTTAAATATTGAAAAAAAAATCTTAAACCCTAAAATCCTGATCGCTCTGGGTTGACCCAACTCCCGATTGAATGAAAAAAATATTTTTTTACTTTTTAATGAGAAGGTTCATATGAAACAACTTATTTAGATTACATAACAAATAGTTAATCTTCATGGTAATAAAATATTTTTAGTTATATTAACAATACTTTTGCCACAATTTGAATTTAAAATCGTGACCGGGCATTTTATCTCATCGCTCTGCGCTGAGGTAAAACATCGCGCTCATCCCTAGTTACGCGTTATAGACACTCTATTCCGCTCCCGCGGGGCAACGACAGGAGTGGTCTAACCGCTGAGGAGGATACCTGTGTGCCACGTTCCCGCGCTCCAACATTACGAAGGTAAGTTTATGATTGCTCTGGATTTGGTTCTCGAATTTTATGATTGCTATGGCACGTTATTTAAATTAAATAGTAAGCTTGTGAATGTGTTTGTTACGTGAATTAAGTGATCGTTATGATGTTTTTTATGAGACGTAATCACAACTTTCTGCTGCTTTTAAATTCGGCTATATTTATGATTTTGTGACTTTTTCTGATCGCTATGGCTGTGATTGCTCTGTCCAAAAAGACCAGAGCGATGATATTTTGCAATTATTGTACGTTATAAATCTATTTTAAGTAGTAGTACCGGACTGTAACAATGACAAACGATGAACTATGCATATAACTTTTAATTTATAAGCTTTCCTGGGTTTCTTTGGGTAACCTAAACCCATAAACAGATTTTGACGTATTTTACCTTGATGATATTATTATATTGGCATTTAGCTAACCACAACTGTAACCCTTTTTTCTCTAAAATTTAATGGTAACTATTGTTGCAGATTGAAATCATGCCTCGAAAGAAATTATCTATTGAAGAAAAACGTCTTAGGAAGAAATTGGCTGAGCGTCCTAGTGTTGTTTTTAGACTTCTTATCCAGGCAATTTTTTAAATATTTCTCGAAGTAAAAACCATGCTTGAACTTCAACGAACATTAAAAAAAAAGAATTGGCCAAATTGGTCCAGGCGTTGATGAGTTATGCGCTTACCAACACATTTTGCGATTCATTTTTATATTATAGATATTCCGTATTTTTGATATGACGTATGACTGATAATATAGGTACCTTGACCTTTTTCTAAAATAATACATTTCTCTTAGATATAATCTTGTTACACGTACACTGAATATGACTGAAAACGGCTAAATAAATAATATTTTATCAATATAAATTTTTTTGTTTCACTGATTTCACCATTTTATGATCGCTCTGACACGAATTATGATTGCTCTGGTCGCGAAATTTTTTGAACTTAAATATTTCCATAACTGTTTGTGTAAATTGAAGGCCAATAGTAAAAAATTACTATTTGAATATCATTCTTTTTAATGAGATACATAATTACCATTAAATATCAATATCTGAAAAGCACCAGAGCGATCACACGAATACGCCCGTTTTGGAGATTGACCCACATATAAAAACTAACGGTACTGAGCGGTACTGCATAGAAAACTATGTTTAATTACTTGATAACAAAGATCAAAATAATTATCCACCTTTGAATAATGTCGAGCTAACATCGACAACCTGTTTTAATGGCCTGCCTGAACATTTCATTACATATAAATTTAAATAAAAAATCGTTTGAGATTGTCAGTGACACATTACTAATGAGGGTATTCTGAAATGACGTTCGCTAGGTGGCAGCACTGACACGTCAGGTCCAGGCATCTGTCAAAGAGCCTATATTTTCTTTAGTCATGACCAAGGTCATGACGGAATGATGAACGAATGAATGAATCGAATGATGAACGTCATCAAATATTTTATATTCATTGTCGAAATGGAAGACCTCTTGTCAAAGTGGTGCCAAACCCGTACGCACGGCGACATATCAAGCTATACATTCCACGCTGACTTCTCACTGTACGAAGAACGTATACTACAATTCGAGGTTAGCTAAAACTGGAAATATCCAGCTTGATGTATAGCCGTGTGTACTCATAATTTTGAATATTTTTTTAACACAGAAGCCGAAAAAAAATCAGCTGATAAATCGATTAAATAACGGAACCGCTGATATTTTGCCTGCCTTTATGGGAGTCGGATGAATACATACAAACTGTGCCACCGGCCAGTGTATCAGGTAGAGGTCCAGGTATGTGAGGTCCAATCGAGCGAGGGACTCCTTGAGTGCCGGGACCACGGCATCCTTGGCGTGGCGATCGTTCCATAGCTGGAGATAACATCAAAATATTTTAAACAACACGTAGTGACCAACCTTTGCAAAAATCACCATAATTACGTAACACACTATTTATCACAATCTGAATCATTTTGAAGAATATTGCTAATCCATTGCTTCCTATGTTCAAAAAAATGTGTATGGTCAACAACGAAAATAACGCAATCAATGTTGTTGAACTGTCTGTCTTACTTTTAGTGTGTTACATAATTACCCGGCCGATTATGATAAACACAAGCAATTTCATCATCATCATCTTTTCAGTCTGAAATCTCCCACTACTGGGTAATGGCTTCCTTCAGTTTCTGCCATACTTCCCGGATCAGAATTTTGAATTGTCAAGAAGTCAGTCAGTCATAAAGATGAAACTAGTTGCCTATTCCAAGGCGTATTGGGTTCCTATGGAAACGAACTGGCAAGAAACTCCATGCCCTCTATGATTACTCATTAAATCAAATTAATAAATAATATCAGTGGTTAAATCAGTTTTTAAACTTTGATTGGAGTAGGTACCTAAAACATTTAAAAAATTTAGTCTAAAATGAAAATATTATCTTTAATAATTAGTGGCTAGTTAATTAAGTACCTTGCTTGTAATAAACAGATCTTCTCTGGCCACAGCGCCTTCAGCTATCTTATTCTTTATCGCCACGCCAATCTGAAAACAAAGTGTTAAATAATGTAATAGAACGTCTTGTTTAGTTATTTTTTTGGCAGGAAATCTATTAATACTTTCGAAATATTTTTGGACAAAAACTGTCACAGAAATCGTATTGAAAAAGCAAGATGACGGCTTTAATTCGGATTTTGATTCTTTGATTCTTGTTCCGTTGTACTTTTGTTTGTACCTGTTTCTCTGTGCTGTAGATGGCTGCTGTGTCGATGTGTCTGTATCCTGCGTCGATGGCTGCTTCCACCGCCTTCTGAACGGAATCATCATCTACCGGTACACGGTCTCCCTGAGGATACAAATTAAATTATTTTCGATAAACATTAAACAAATACTCTTGATCATTATCCATGAAACATCATATCAATCAATAGAACATGACATGATTACAACCAATTTCTGAAAAGTAATCACAAACCGGTTCAAAAAACCTAAAGTCTAGTATTATTATAACATATTATCGTCTAACAGGAAGAATAGGGATGCAGGGGTTAATAGGGACGATATTGAAATAATATAGGTATGTAAATTGTTGCCAAAAATGACTCTAATTTCAAAGATTAAGTGCCCTTGTTGGCAACAAATTATATTACTTCAACGTCAAAATCCATTCTAAAGTTTCGTCCCAATTCACCCTTGCATCCCTATTCACCCCGTTTGTAGGAAGCTATCAAAATCATGAAACAGCGCTCAGCTTAATAGCGGTCAACATCAGAACTTATAACTTGAACTAAAACCTAAGCAGTACAGCCACTCGTCAATAGATGGCGCTGACCCAAACTTACCGATTTGCTGAATCCTAGCCAGGTACCGAGACCAAGGCTGGGGATTGTCTTGCCATCATTCAGCTCAATCCGAGGCGCTACGCCGGGCCTGGTCACTGCTTCCTGTGAACAACGATAAAACAATGTATCTCTATCTAATCAATCTACTTTTACCTTTTCTCAACTATATTGGGGTCGGCTTCCAGTCTAAACGGATGCAGCCGAATATTTGCATGGAGTGAATTCCTATCTGACCTCCACAACCCAGTTACTGGGTATCACGATACCCCTTGGTAAGACTATTGTCAGACTTTTGGAGACTGTCAAAGATTTACGAATGACAGCCAGGACCAGCGGAACCACCGGCTTAATGTGCTTTTCGATGCACGGAGGGGTGTTCTTATGTAATGGACGGTCACCCATTCACGAACCGAGCACGGTAATTGTAGGTTAACCTTTGACCGACCGGCAGCTGTTATTATTTAGGTACCCACGGGGCCCCCTCACGAATGTATCTCTACGGAGCCCTAAATGTAAGAAACCTAAACTGTTGGTACAATACCTATTATTAGAATTTATTAGCAGTATATTAGCAGGTTTAACAGAATACGGACAGAAACGAGTTTGATAAGTTTGCTTAGTTTCAGCGTTAATGAAAGGTCGATAGGCCTATAGTCTTTCATAGCGGAGCTTAGCAACGGCGGAGATTAAAAACAAAACTAATATCTTGATTTCAACTCCTGTATCTTCATCATCATCTGCCGAGCCTGTCCCACAAGGTACCCCTTGGCAAGACTGATTGTCAGACTTTCGGGCTCCTGTCTCCCGTAACGACTGTTCTTAATGATGAGAAGATTGCCCATGACATGGAATGTATTGCCCGTTCTTCTCCATAGAACCCAATTACGCAATGGTAAACATAATTTTTTGGAATGGTCATTAGCCAACATATTATGTAGTTTCATCTTTCTGACTGACCGACTCCTTTTAACAATTCAAAAGCCTGCCTGTAAATGGTTTAATTGAAATAAATGATTTGAGAAACGCTGGGAGGGGGACGCCCTAGGACCTAGGAGGACATATAGTGACCTTATTGGTGATATTCTTAAAAAAAGTCAGGTGCGGAGTAGGTACTCGCAACCGGCGTGCGTGTATGACCAGGGGTATGAACGTAATCGAAGCAAAAGGAGTATGTATGTAAGGTGATCCTGGTGTTCTGTAGTTACTGCCTACCCTCATGGGAAGAAGCCGTGAGTTTAAAGAAACTCAATGAGTATGTAAATGCTAGCTTGATGTTACTAAATGATAGAAGTAGTAACCTGACAACAGCACTCAATCCTGGGCTTTCTCTTCTTGAATTTAGTGTAACTCCGGACCCTGTCTTGAATCTCAGGAGTCACCTCCACCGTCTGTAGCAAGTCTTCTTCCCAGTCGGGGTTTGGACGAAGGATCTTATTCGTACTTTCGTAGTCTTTCACGAATTCTTCGAGAGTTCGGTTTGGTAATCTTGACATGTTTAGGTGTAGGTCTACTGGTAGGTAACGTCTATCTTGATTTAGAATGCTTTTTAAAACTTGCTATTTTTTTTTCCTTGATGATTTTTATGATTGGTCTCCGGTGCACTCTTGTAGATTCATTATTTTAAAGATAAGAGTAGTATATTCTTTGTTTTGGAGGTATTTTCACATTATTTCCATGCTTATTTTCATTAGGTTTTTAGGTTCTTAGGCTCACAGAATACTTTTTAATATGTAACTTCTCTTCTTAGTCGAAGAAGAGAAGTTACATATAACATTCTTAATTTTTAATAGACTGAAAGGTTAGCTTTTGACAAAAACGACAGATAAAATAAATTTCAAATTGTTTTGTGAAATAAGGATTTATGCGAAAAACCACAATGGTTAGTTGGTCCAGACAGCAAAATTACTTAGCGGGAGTGTGGGACTAACTGCCCGAGTGCCGAGGGTGCATTCTACATACTTTATTCAGGATTTTGGGCTGCTATTAAGTCTTGAGTATGAATGTCGATGGATATAAGAGTAAGGGAAGACTAAAGAAACGATGTATGGACTGTGTGAATGATGATATGGTTAGAAAAGGGGTGACTACCAAGACGACGAATAATGGTGAAGTATGGATGAATAATGGTGAAGTATGGATGAAAAAGCCAATATTTAAAACCCTTTTCCCCGAGGATACACCCAGGACCCTACGAAGTCGCATTTGCGACCACTAGGCCAAGGAAAGTCAAACTATATTATTTGCTACAAAAAAAAACGCAACGTTTTTATTACACAACTAGCGAAACGTAGCTAGGACTGAGTACTTATTCGCCTAACCCTTTTCTGAATACAGGCGTGATATAACTGATGTAGTATTTTATCTCACGAAGCGACACGCCTGGTTTTGTGGTTACATAAGTGTACAAACACGCTGTGAATGTATGTGTAAGAGCAGGAGCACTTCACGGCACCCATTCAGTGTGTGAGCTTGGGAGCTCACACACTGAATGGGTGCCGTGAAGAGCAGGGCCTGTGGGCCCTGCTCTCGGTACCGTCAGCAACAAAAGTCGATTAACACTTCAGTTTTTTTAATCTCAGTTATTTAGAAAAATATTAACATTTCAGTTTTTTTAAATCTCAGTTATTGAGCAAAATACATATTTGTTCAAAATGCGAGTTACTTGTGGTAACTATGTGTACAAACAAGAAGTGAATGTGTGCTTATTATTGTTTACTTTATTAAGGCCAGGACTCTCGGAAATCTCGGAATCGACCTATTTTTGATTCAACATTAAACAATCAAATATTCTTTGTTTTAATCTGAAAAAAATATATGGCATAGTTTAACTAACATTCTTGATTATTCTATGGTTCAAAACACGATATTTACAACTTCACTCGATCATAAAAAATCGCAAACAAATCGAAAACAGCGAATTTTTTAATCGTTTTTCAAGTCGTATTTGAAGTAGACTTAACTTTTACTCGCAAAAAATATATCAAAAAATAGGCAATGATGTATAGTAGAACATTCTACGGTTAATTTTTTTCAAAACTGATTTTTATTGTCTTAACAAAATATAATCTAAAAAGGCGGCCTGCGCGCTTCACTTCAGTAGCCCGCCGGGCGTTACCGAGGTAGGACCTGTGTCGCTTTTGCTGGCTCGCCGCGTTCCCGCTAATCGATCGAAATATACGTTATATTATTGTTAATTTCCGTGTTTGTGTATTAGTTTCAAAAATCAGTCTGTAAATATTGTTTAGGTTCTAGTATTAATAATTAAACTAAATATTAGTTTGTTATAATATAGTTGTAATATATAATGATAATTAAGCTCAGCGAGTTCATTCGAACTGCGCTTTCGCGGCATTTGCCACGCGAGGACGGAGGTAACGCTAAATGCCTACTACGCTCGAAGATCCTGGCCTTAATAATACTGGCTGTTTTGTGCCTATGCCTGAAAAAAAAAGCGCGAACGCGCGCCATCGCTTATTTGTTAAGAAGTAAAAATTATTCCGCGCGCTTTTTCTGTTCGCTGTACTTTTTTTATTTGAAAATGTCGTCAAGTAATGATGAATTTATTCGTTCAAGAAAGTCCGAGTTTTATTTATTTCCTCGCAAATATGTTATAAAACGTCGTATGACATACGTGCGCTTTGATAATTACAGCCTCTGCTTTCTTTTGGCCCTCGCCTACGGCTCGGGCAAGCAATATCGCCTCGGCTGTAATTTTCAACTTACCGCACTTATATCATAATGTACCTACTATTTTACATCAAAGACCACCGCCCTAAAAACTACAAAGTGAAAAATATTTACTATACTTACAAAACAACAAATAGAACATTATCAAATTCACTATGATGTATGAATTTCGTGGAAGTCTTCCACGAAATTGTAGCGAATCCAAGTGAAAGTTGTAGGTACTAATTCTGTGGCTTCGTAATAATTGGGTGTAAAATCGCCTGACCGCACTGGGACTGATCCAGGAGTCCATAGCACAGGGTATCCTAGTTTGGATTCCTGACTCCCACAATTCCTAGTACCTACAATATTTTTGTAACACCTCTATTATACTGTAATTGTACTTTGTGGAATAAATATAGTAGATTATTAACCAAGGGGATAAAGCAGTGTCTTCTGTCGCGGGTGACAATTTAAATCGCGAGCGTAACGAAGGACTGGAGGTTTACTCCCGAGCGTAGCGAGGGTGTTAAAAACTTAAATCACGAGCGAAGCGAGGGATTTAAGACGAGTCCTGAGTGTAGCGAGGGATTTAAGTTAACCCAAGACTAAGACAGCTTTATCACCGAGGAAAATACTCTACTTTTCGTACCATTTGCGAAAAATTAAGACAATAATAATATGAGATAAGCATTTAGAACATTAACTTATTTATAAAAATAAATTAAAATAAACTTAACGTTTATGTATTTGAAGAAAACAAAAACGCGGCAAATTCCTAGACTAATATTTTTTATCAGAACAGCAAAGGCATCAAGCTCATACAGCCTTGTAGGTTTTCGTAATTTTATTTAATAATCATAACTGCATAATAAATGCGTATTCCTTTTTCAAAAAGATGTATAATGCTTTATATACAAACTCAATGGTATAAACACAGATGTAGTTCAGTATAAATTTCGGTAAGTATTCCAAATTTAAATCACATTCTCCCCCTAGAGGATGAATGAAATTCAGTACAATTTTCTTTCCCTGTTTTTAACAGATTAAAAATGACTATTGTTATGTTCGCTTTTTGTGGCATAGAATGTCACTTTTTTGAGCAAGTGGTACGAAAAATATATTTTTCGTTCCACTTGCTCAAACAAGTGCCACAAAAAGCGAACATAACAATAGTCATTTTTAATCTGTTAAAAACAGGGAAAGAAAATTGTACTGAATTTCATTCATCCTCTAGGGGGAGAATGTGATTTAAATTTGGAATACTTACCGAAATTTATAGTGAACTACATCTGTGTTTACACCATTGAGTTTGTATATAAAGCAATATACATCTTTTTGAAAAAGGAATACGCATTTATTATGCAGTTATGATTATTAAATAAAATTACGAAAACCGACGAGGCCGTATGAGCTTGATGCCTTTGCTTTTCCGACAAAACAGAGAAATACTCAAATCAACTCATCAACAATAAATGTACCAAACAAAAATGTAACTCTCTCTATCAATAATTGGACCAATGTTTCGAATGTTAACTTTTACTTTAATTGTGTCTTTAATTGTCATTATTTTTAATAAATGCTTATCTCATATTATTATTGTGTTAATTTTCTCGCAAATGGTACGAAAAGTAGAGTATTTTCCTCGGTGATAAAGCTGTCTTAGTCTTGGGTGAACCTAAATCCCTCGCTACACTCAGGACTCGTCTTAAATCCCTCGCTTCGCTCGTGATTTAAGTTTTTAACACCCTCGCTACGCTCGGGAGTAAACCTCGAGTCCTTCGTTACGCTCGCGATTTAAATCGTCACCCGCGACAGAAGACACTGCTTTATCACCTTGGTTAATAATCTACTAATTATTACTGATCGGTCCCAGCACAGAGCGTGTGGGTCCCAGCGGTGCCTGACGACATAAAAATTATCCTGGACCGATTGGTTCCGGTCGGGGAGAGAGAACGAAAAAATCCCGGAAAATACATTAAAAAAAAACAGACGAACTGTGAACCTCCTCGTTTTTTTGAAGTCGGTTAAAAGTAGATAGGTATTTTATTACAGTAAATGAATTGAATAAAAATTGTATTAATTTTAATTTTATTATTTTCGACATCAACTTTCAGGTAATAGGTAATAGGTAAAACCACAATTTTTTACGATAAACTTACAAAGGGAAAGAAAGGGATCGAAGTAGTAAAATAGTCTAATACAAGAACGAGACTTTCCCAAAAGACATCAACGCGCGACTAAAAAATGTGATCTTTTACCCAGCGACCATTTTAGATAGACCCCTGCGGTGGCTCATAATCTGATTAAATCAAAAATAATTTTTCGTAGTTTACTTACCGCTGAAAAGTTATACCATCTTTTTTGTAACTAGATGTCTTAGAATGTTTCCCACACCACTTCACCGCGCATGAAGGCATTTTGATGCGTTATTGTGAGTTCTATGTACCCTATAGCTACCATTTACCGGGTAATAATATATGTCTTTCATTGACTCGAATGTGCCCTGGCAGCTGATAGTATGTCATGCTCACTCAAATGTCTCGCTGACGGTGACGTGTGTGTTAGATCATTTAGCTCCCTTCAAAATGGTTGAGCTGAATGGTGCTGATTTATGCGTCATGTTCGTGAACGGGCGCCGTCAGTTGGGGCTGGTCATCACTTAGCTGCCTCGGCTTATTTTTAATTAATTTATAGAATAGAATAAAATAGAATACTCTTACTTTATTTTTGGATTGTAGTTTGTTAAGTACTATTTGTTGTAATCTGGACGCTTTTAACACGTACGTATTTCTTAATTTTTTTACATCGTTCTCACATTATATAATTAAATCAAAAGTAATGATGTAACTAATATATTTGTAAAATATCATTTAAAAAGAGTTTCCATGGAGTTTCATGCCCGTTCTTCTCCATAGGTACCTACGCTTTGGAATGGGCATCTAGCTTCATATTTTCTGACTGACCGACTTCTTGACAATTCAAAAGTGCCCGTAAATGGTTTAATTGAAATAAATGCTTTGAGTTTGAGTTTATAATTGCATAAACAGTTATTAAAAGTTGTATTAATTTAGTGTGCACAGAGGTCTAACATTTGGACACAACTAAAATGGTTACTAGTACCGTAGCCTATACATAGGCGACTGAATTTTTCGACGCTATATTTTAGTTTGTATATTTTTTGTTATTTTTACTAGGGAATTGAACACGGGACCCCTGCTCAGCAGTACAGTAGCGCTTGCGACCACTAAACCAACGAAAACTGAATCTAAAAAATTATACACACTGACTGACAGACAACGCACAGCCCCATGGCCGACTCCTATAATTTATGGACCGTTACCAATGAAGCAAAGACCTCATAGCTTTGCATAATAGAGCATACAGATATAGATACATCTAGATAACGCAAGAGCAACTACTTCGCGTGCCAAAAATCGCACCAGCTTACGTACAAAAACCGTAAGCTGCCTGTATACTGCTGGCTGGGTGAACGTGAGCGCTGGCGCTAGGCCCTGCGCGCGCGCGGCGGTGCGGCGCGACGGGTGCCGCACGCGGCGGCGTCTTTGAATCGATTTGATTTTCCCATCACTAAATAGTGCTTGTGACGTCATAGTACGTAGTCAAAAAAGTCACGCTGGTTTTCATACAGATCGTGATACTCGCGTTATCTAGGTCTATCTATATCTGTGGGAGGGCCCATATAGAATTAGCTATCACAGGTCAAATTAGCTTACGAATCTATTATGCCAAGTTTGGCAATAAAAAATGCTACCAATGGTAAGCAAAACGATTCGTTTTTTTGTTTATTGGAACCGAGCAATATAGGAATGCCGATTGGATTAAAAAACTGCAGGCTCTGTTACACAAAAGTTCCCTACGCAACAAAAGTGAGCACTAAAAAAGAATTTTTGATTTATCTCCTAAAACCGTTAAATAGAGAGAGGATCAAAGTTTTACGCAACTTCGTTATTTTTGTAGATGGAAAAGCCCACGCGTACGCGGCAAAGCGTACGCGGCTTGTTAAGTAAATAAATCTGTAAACTTACGGAGCACACAGCCAACAGCACTACAGCGACAAACTTTAGTGGAGTCATGGTCACTGGACAGCCGGAGCGACACTGAGCGATGGTAAGCTCAACTTTGATATATGTATCACGAACCTAGCTTTGCAGCTGAAGTTGTAGATGTGGCAGTAGGCAGAATATGTGACAGAAAAAAGAAGATAAGTAGTACAGCGCGGCCAGGATAGGTGGGTCCTGGATCAACTCAGCCTATCTGAACATAGCCCCAGGCTGTGCCACAACACCTTGTTTTTAGCTTTCCGCATCCAGTCTGTCCCAGCCACCTTCTTCAGGTCGTCGGCTGATCTCGCTGATTTCCACCCACCGGGGTGGTTTTATTGTTAGTGAAAATCAAACACTCCTCGGTCTCTTTCCGAAAACCTCGGAGTCTTCCAAAGGTATCCCTCCGAAAAAAAATTGTTGTTGTTGAACCTAAAAATTAAATATCCATCCACCAACCTGCACTGGGTCCGCGTGGTCGATTACAACCCACTCTCTCACTCAGGTAGCATCTCTTTTACTTTTTACCCGACTGCGCTAGAAGAAGGTTACGTTTTTCGAGTGTATAATGTATGCATGTATGTATATTTCTTTGGCACGCTCTGTAGCCTAAATGGCTTGATCGATTTCAGCTTGAGAGGTGCCGTTAGATTCGCCTTAATTGTGAGAGTGACACTGGGTGGGTATACGTGTACCTATCAAAACTATTAAAATGGCCGATTTTTGGCGCCTTTTATTTTCATTTAATTTTTTTTTTATAACCTTTTGTGTGGGGTAACAAAATAAAGGGTTTTTAACCCTTTATTTTAATTCACCTTTTGGTGATTACAAAAATATTATACAACTTAAATGGTTAAAAGTAATTTGAAATCAACAAATCGTAAAAAACACGTACCAAGAACTAAATCGTCTGCGAAATCTTTCACATTTGTAAACTAAAAAGCCGGAAATAAAAAAAGTATTTAAAGAAACAAATACCATTTTTATTATATATTCAAATTCAAATGGGTCCCGCCTGCTTCCTTTTTCCTTCCATTTAAAATGGGCTTATTTTTAGTTTTTCAGTTTTTTTTTTCGTATTTTACCGCAGACGGGTGGGTCTTTTAGATTTTTAATAACTTTTTTTTTCCTGTCACATTTCAGTAGCAAAGCCCTGATATTCCTGTACTGAAACGTGTCACTCAAAATTAAAAACTACTCTATTTTTAGGCTCCGCCGCAGGGTAAAATAGGACCTCACTAGAAAATTATGATTTTTGGCAAAAAATATGTCGGCGCAGTGCCACTTCTACGAAAATAATCTTTGACGTTACGTTTTCGCAATACATAACACAATTACATGGAAAACCGGTTTGATAAGAGTACATAGAGACCAATCATTTACGAGCCAGACCACCGTAGAAATGACATGGAAACAGTGGCTCAAGTGGCTTTATGACCACATAGGTAAGACCTACACTTAGTGTACATTTTAGGTCAAAGTAGAGATCTCCCTAAATGGTAACTTATTCAAAACAAAGTTCATTGTGTATGCTTTATGTATACATAACGAATCAGTAAAAACTTAAAATGCTATCAATGTCTTTGTTAAGAACAAAGAAAACTTTTTTGTCGTAATAATTATAACGACTATGGTTACTGAGAGGCTCACGGCTAAGTAATATCAGCCGCACAAGTTAATCCAATGTTTTAAGCTACGCTTGCCGAGGTCGGCCGGTGGATGGGTGACCATCTTTAAATACCGAGATCCTCCGTGCCTCATGGTTGGTCCCTTTATTTGGTTTGGAATACCTAATTCGTGGATCTTTGACAGTCGTTACATATAGTCAGATGCCTGAAAGTCTGACAAGCAGTCTTGCCAAGGTGTATCGTGTTAACCAGTAACTGGGTAGTGGAGGTCCTATAGTCAGGCGCTCCATGTATCATATGCATTCATTTGGACTGGAAACTGAACCCATCATAGTCGGGAAAAGACTTGGCAGATGATGAGATACAGGAGTAAAATAATGATAAATCCTGCTCATAGCTTAATTTATTAGAAATTACAATGGGGACCTCATATAACATCTATTGCGGGGCTGCTAAGCTGGGCCGCTTATGCTGTTAAAAAGATAAGACAGTTAACAGATGTAGAAACCGCGCGTTTGGTCTATTTTTATATTTTAATAATGATTTTTTTTGTTTGAAAGGGTATAGTCTCGAGGTGGTCCCATTGTCACCAAATCGGAATTTGATGAGGGAATCCCATGGAAATCGAGGAAAACCTTCAAATTTTATAGGCACACCTATAGCGATTTGGGTATTTTTTTTATAGTAACTCGTGCATTTGCTCTCGGAAAGCACCATTTGGTGAAGTGGAACTGATGAAGACCACAGATGGCCATCGGAACTACTCAATAATATTAATAAGTATTTCACGGGTTGCGATTCGATTAGGTACTTACTTTAATGTGTGTGGTGAAGTGGAGCTGATGGTGACTTCTCAATCAGCACCAGTTCTCCTGGTTCTTACTAGGAGAAATCCTCAACAATTAACGTCCCTGCATTGGGTAAAGCAATATTTTGTAAAATGTGATGAGCAGTTGACATTTGGCTATTGTAACTTACATAAATTACAAATTACCCACTAAAAAGTGAAATAGAAAAAATTATTCACAAAAAAAAACAACCGACTTCCAAAGTGAAAAATAACTTTAATTTCGGAAGTCCGTAGCACAAAACTAAAATACAGATCCAAAGACACCGACTTCCGAAAGTAGTAGATAATTTTTCACTTAATAGGTAATAGGTAAGTACGGGCTGGTGTTCGCAACTCCACGTCAATGCGCGTATTTTGCGTAAGTCAATGTCATAAATTTTTTTAAAATATAAATTAAATTAGGAACCAGTTTGATTTTGTCTAGACTCTAGATTGTCCTATGGAGCAGGACCAAAATGTTTCCAAGCATTCTTATCTTGGATATATAGGTAATCCTCTAATTTGTAATATCCTTGTTTACATAGTGTACTTTTAATATGAGTTTTAAATCTTTTTCCATTTTTCACTTTGTAGTGTTTTTTGGAAGTCGGTTGTTTTTTTTTTTGTAAAAATGTTTTTTTATTCACACAGTCCATCGTTTGCTTTGGTTCCTACCGGCCCCTGGCACTAATCTTTAAGCAAAATCAAGATAATTTTTTTTTTTTTTTAATCTCGGCAGTTGCTAGGCGTCGCTATTAGAAAAACAATAGGACCGTTGACCTTTCAGTGCCCTTGGAATTATAAGCAAACACATAGAACTGGTTTTTTTCCATATTATATTAAAGCTCAATATACGGTGCTAATAAATTATGCAAATATTGAACCAATCAACTAACTGGCTTTTATGGGTTTGGGCTGCGAAGTTACCTGCTTGAAAAAAGTCCTTAATGAAATTATAAATCTAAGACATCTCGCTGGAGCATCTATTCAAAAAGAGCTAGTGTATTCTTTGAAAACAGGGACTAAATAAAATAGCTCTTTAATCCCTAGGGACTAAAAATGATTTGAATTTGGAATGTGGATATTGTTATTAAAAGTTCGTATCAGCAAAGAGATCAATCTCGAACATTGTATGAACAAGTAACAGGCTGTATGGTAAATAAAAACGCGCAAGCCAAATAAAAAAAAGTTTGTGAAAAAATAAAAAACCGGTCAAGTGCGAGTCGGACTCGCGCACCGAGGGTTCCGTACTTTGTAGGTATGTAAATAGTTTATCACGGGTTTTTTTATGTTGTACCTACAAATGATCTTGCTTCTTGCCAAATTTCATGATTCTAGGTCAACGGGAAGTATCTTATAAATTTTGATTTCCCTGAGAGTGTCGAAATATACGTTTTTGCGGCAAAAACAGCCGTATCTTTTTTTACGTTAACTTAGAAGTTTGATTTTTTCACAGCTTCAAGGGACTGTAGACCTGAGTCAATCTGACCTGTGACCTGTGTTTTAATTTCAACTCGATACCTTCACGCGTTCCCGAGATAAAGGGTCTTGACAGACAGACGGACGGACAACAAAGTAGGATTACTTTCTTGTCCGTCCGTCTGTCTGTCAGGGTTCCGTTTTTCTTTTTGAGATACGGAAAGAATAAAGAAAGACGTCCACTGGTGGACATAGGCCTCCCCCAAGCACCTCCACTTCGACCGTCACAAAGTCATTGGTCAACCTAATATTGACCTCGCTTGAACAAAACTAACTCCTACTGTCTTCACTCATTCATCATAATCATCGTTCATTTGAGCATCATCATCGATCATTTCAAAGTTCAACTTTAAAAATATAGTTATCGTTAACCACCTTATCATTCAATACACATCGAAAACATATAGTAGGTAAGTTGGCGTTCCACTGAGGTATGGACTAACAAAATATCAAGCTAGCAATATCAATAATATCCCCTCTTGGTGTAGTGCCTCTCGTTAGAGAGTATTATATTCCTTGCTTAGTACACATCTATGCACCGTGCACGTCGCACGGCCGGCTATCTAAAGGTCAAGCAAACAACACAGATTTTATCAAAAATACCTTTTAAGTCCGCGACAGAGTAACTAGTTAGAAGACAGCCATGGGGACTCACAGTGTTGGCGTGTTCATTTTCACGTTTATTTCGGTAAGTAACAACCTCCTCCCTCCTCCTCCCTCCTACTTTCCTGTGCCCGACAGGGTCCACAACGATCTTCACAGTTCTTGTAAAAGGTACCGACCACTTAAGTAATTCTATTTATTTATTAATAACCAACTTATATCTAAAGTTTACACCATACATACAAGTAATGTTGAGTTCTTATAAAGTTTTGGTTGTGTTTCTTTTGTTTTTATGCTGGAGAGGTTTGGTTGAATTACCGAGATTTGGTGTTTTTGCTTCTAATAATGATGATTATTTTATGTATCTTTTAGTAAATTCATTTAAGTTGCACCCACTGTTATAAGTTGAAAAATTATGCTTAAATTGTATTAAGGAAATTATATATATAATTGTATTAAGTATATTGTTAATTGTTGGTTTTGACTTTTAATTACCCTATTTTGATAAAACTTGATGTCATTATTTTTTTTGGAATCTAATTAACATTTTTAGGGTTCCGTAGTCAACTAGGAACCCTTATAGTTTCGCCATGTCTGTCTGTCCGTCTGTCCGTCCTCGCTTAATCTCTGTGACTGTTAGCACTAGAAAGCTGAAATTTGGTACCAATATGTATATTAATCACGCCGACAAAGTGCTAAAATAAAAATTGGAAAAAAATGTTTTATTAGGGTAGCCCCCCTATATGTAAAGTGGGAAGTGATTTTTTTTTTAATTTCAACCCTAACGTGTGATATATTGTTGGAAAGGTATTTAAAAATGAATAGGGGTTTACTAAAATCATTTTTTGATAATGTCAATAATTTCGGAAATAAACGCTCCAAAAGTAAAAAACAATGTGTCCCCCTCTAACTTTTGAACCATAAGTTTAGAAAATATGAAAAAAATCTGAAAAGTAGAACTTTATAAGGACTTTCTAGGAAAATTATTTTGAACTTGATGGAAACAACAGTTTTTGTACAAAAAAGACAAAAAGTTGTACAAAATAATTTCTGGACTAAGTTTGTAGTATAATCGTATATGCAAGCATTTTTTTAACTTCGTTTACATATTTTATTATCCTGAATGTATCTTTTTTTAAACAAAAACAAAAAAAAAGAATTATTAAAATCGGATCCCAATATTTTAAGATCTATGATCGACTACGATTATTACGCGAACATAATGGATACCCACTTTTAAACTCATAAGTGGGAACACTTATTGTGACGGACGGGAAACTACGGAACCCTACACTGAGCGTGGCCCGACACGCTCTTGGCCGGTTTTTTTTCCTGGAATTTGACTATGTTAGGTATGTACATTTAGAGAATTTCCCATTTCTGTGAGATTGTCTTCTTATGGTGTCCTAACTACGCCTAATATTAATTTCACATGTTCCAGCTCGTCGTAGGAACAGTACCAACCCTAAAACTTCACGATGGCAAAAACATACCGGCACTCGCTCTGGGGACTTCGCTGGGAATCAACACAGAGGTATTTATTTCAGGCGATACCAGCTTTTATTATTTATTTAATACTTCAAGCACATAATAGCCATAGGCATGTTCTACCAGTCAACCTTTGGGTGATGCAGAGACAAACAGTGGTAGGTGCAATCATGAAAAATTGAGGAATACATATTTTAAATGCATAAACCTATTAACACTATGAATATAATATATACTTTAGGTACGACACCCGGAGCGTCTCCCGCGGCGGCCGCGGCGGCTGGGACGAGACGCTCCCTCCCTATGGCAATAGGCTCGCCCCCTATTACATGGGACTTAAGCATATGGCGAAATGTGGGGGTACTATAGGTACCTTCACCTCTGCCTGACCCTGTGGGGAACACAGGCGTGACGCTAGGTCACACACATGCACAAAAACATAACATACACCAACTCACCCCTTTTAACCGACTTCAAAAAAGGAGGAGGTTCTCAATTCGGTTGATTAATTAAAATGTAAGTATGTATGTTACGCCGCGATGTTTCCGGCAATTATTGTGGATCGATTTAGATTTTTTTATGGTAAGTTATAATGACCCTGAGCGGGTTGGTCCCATATGAATGTTATTACCTTTGCTTGGGTAGTTTTTGAGTTAGCTTAATATATTGATGATATTATAATAACTTCCTGTCGCTGATATTCAAGGTCAAAGCATTTATTTCAAATAGGCACATAAAAGGCACTTTTGAACGTCAAAAATTACAGCAAAATAGAATTGATTCTAGTCGCCCATTCCAAAAGTTAGTTTTCGTATGGAGAAGAATCTGATTCTGATTCTTATTCTGAAATTAATTATCTGATAGATATGTACATGGTGCTCACATATTTACAAACATGGTAAAAGTAAACGATTTTCATTTAAATAAAAAAATTTACAAGTAATAAGTCCTGACTTATTACTTGTAATTTTTTTTATTTAAATGAAAATCGTTTACTTTTACCATGTATTTAAACATAAACTTTAACTCACACCCTGGTGTGAGTTAAAGTAGTCACAGAATATAAAACAATGTCAAAAAAAAGAATAAATTTACAATTAAATTAGCAACCAGTTTGATTTTGTCTGAACAATATGGAGCAAGACCAGCATGTTTCCAAGCGTTCTTATCTTGGATATAATCTTCTAATTGATGGTATACTTGTGAGTTTTAAGTTTTCTTTCATTTAATTGCAATATATCACAAGGTATTTTATTGTAACATTTAACACAGTACCCCATAACAGATGTTTGTACCTTGGCTAATCTGAAAACTGGTTGATGTATTTTATTTCTAGTATTAAAATTATGTCTATCGCTTATTTTATTAAAAAGATGTTGATTTTTTCTTACATACATAACATTTTCATAAATGCATTGGTAAGGTACCGTCATAATATTAATCCTTTTAAAAAGTTCACTGAGAGATTCGCGGCGACGTAGATTATAAATGGCTCTGACAGCTCTTTTTTGCAAAATAAAGATGGATTCAATGTCAGCAGCTCGACCCCATAGTAAAATGCCATACGACATAATGTTTTATATAGTTTCTACATCAATTAACTGTATTATCTTTCTAACAGCATAAGCGGCCGAACTAAACCGCCCCGCAAGAGATGTTATGTGAGGTCCCCATTGTAATTTGTCGTCTAGCGTGATTCCCAGAAAAACAGTTTGATCAACAAATTCCAGATTTTCTCCATTCAGTATGATGTCACATTCACTACATCTAACTACAACATAGCATAACTATTTACATAGCAAGTAGTATTATTATACGAATTTGTGTGAGGTAGGTACACTGACCTGTATTATACAAGTACGCGTACTTGTATGTTAGAGGTCAGTGGGTAGGTATTACTAAAAAGTGAAAACATAAACTTTTTACACAAAAAAAAAACTGACTTCCAAAAAAAAAAAAACTAAAGTGAAAAATATGGAAGTCGGTGTCGTTGGTTCCGCATTTTCGTTTTTGGCCATCGGCTTCCAAAATTAAAGTTCTTTTTCACTTTGTAAGTACTTAGTGTTTTTTTTAAGAAGTTGATTTTTTTTGTAAGTAAAAATTTTTTTCCCGTTGTGGTACTTGTGGTAGGAAGAAACTACAGAACGAATTTGTGTAACAGATAAATAATGATAACGTTACCCCCCAACATGGTCGCTTGGAGTCCGGACTGAACGAGGTGGAGCAGGCCGTCTCCTGGGCCATCGACGCGGGGTACCGCCACATCGACACCGCCTTCGCCTATAGGATTGAGGACCAGGTCGGCAGGGCGCTCGCTAAGAAGATCGGAGAAGGAATCAAGAGGGAGGAACTGTTTATTACTACTAAGGTTGGTACAATTTGTAATTTGTTGGTAATTTGTCGAAGTGGGGGATTACTGACCCATCCAATCAGGGGTTGAAAGCGGTAAAGGTATAAGGGTATGGTACCGGTATAGAATTACGATACAGCTTCGATTTAAAGGTAGAACCATAATGGTTGAGAATTACGGTTGTGGTACCGTTAAAAAACGAGTTATACATTTATTTTTTTACGGTATCGTTATAGCTATATATTACTAATACCTTTACCGAAATAATTTCGGTACCGAAAAAAATGATGCAAAAAAGAGCGAGCTCGACGTGGTGGCAAGGGCGCGGGGTGCCGTCGCCGGCGACGTTGCTTGCCAGCCTAGTCGACTCGATGTCTCTCTCGTTCGTGTCGAGACTTGAACGAACGGAGACGCGTCAGTTGTATTTTATTTGCAATTTTCGTGCACCTTAATCAATTTCCTTTTTTCACTGTTGCTTTGACGTGTTAGTTTCATTATACTGTGATATTAAATTATCCACGAGCACTCATAAAACGATGGGAAGAAAACGGAGGAACGCGGTTTACTCTTATCATTTCATTTCTCATCTAACCTCATGTTAAGGTGTGTTCCTTATTTTAAAGGGTTTTGCAAATCGGGTATGATGACCAAAGTGACTGGTTTATTCTTCTAGTGAAAGGAATTTATTTAGATTTACAATAAGTAGATACACAGGATAGACTTCAGTTCGGTTTGTGGTCGCGGCAGTGGTGAGAGAAGAAAAAGGGTCCGAATGGAGCTCGTCGTCAGTTATATATCCGCGGTTCGCGGTGCGCAGTGATCTTGAATGTTTCGACGCGAGGCACTCGTAGTTCTTCCCGATGTGCACAGATGGCGCTGTCCTCAACATCCTCCGGGGCTTTGAGAGTCTTAGGATAGCTCTCAATGATTGCCTTGATGCGGTGGTGTGACCGTCGCTGGTATGTCTGAAGCCTCGAAGTCGACCCTGGGCGATGGAAGAGGGCAGATCTTGGAGAAGGCCCTCTCAATGAAGCCTGTAGCGGTGCGGATGGAGGCCACTCGGGAAACGCCATCCTTGCCTGGGAACACAGTCATTATTCGACCCAGTCGCCACTTGAGGGGCGACAAATTGTCCTCCTTCACCAGGACTAGTGTGTTCGGTGTAAGTGCCTCCTGGGTGGTCTTCCACTTGGAACGTTTCTGTAGCTCAGAAACATATTCGCTCGACCATCGAGCCCAGAAGTGCTGTCTCAGCTGCTCGATGCGGCGGTAACGTGACAGTGAGTGTGTGGCCACCGTCATGACGTCTTTCTCTGCAGGCGCCGTCAGTGGTCGACCGATCAGGAAGTGCCCAGGCGTGAGGGGAGTGAAGTCATCGGGATCTGAAGACATAGGATATAAGGGACGGGAGTTCAGGACGGCTTCTATTTGTGCTAAAACCGTGCTGAACTCCTCGTAGTTAAGATGTGCATTGCCTATTACGCGGGCAATGTGGTGCTTGCAGGATTTTACCCCCGCTTCCCACAAGCCACCAAAATGAGGTGAGTATGGAGGAATAAATTTAAATTCAATGTTATTTTCTGAACTAAAATCTTGTAGATCATCAGAACATTTATTCAAGGAATGTGTGAATTCCCTAGCTGCACCCACGAAATTCCTACCATTATCTGAAAAGATTTGTAAAGGTTTACCTCTTCGTGAGATAAATCTTTTTAGTGCCAGAATAAAACCTTCGGATGATAATGTAGTAACAAGTTCTAAGTGCAAAGCCTTAGTTGAGAAACAGATAAACAGACATAGATAGCACTTTTCCAATTTCGCGCCCCTACCTTTACGGTTCAGTATGTACATGGGACCGGCGTAGTCTACTCCACACCTCAGAAAAGGAAAACCCGGCTGCAGTCGCTCGTTAGGTAAATTACCCATAATTGGTTGTGGTGTGATAGCTTTCAGGCGATAACACTTAGTGCATCGATGAACAACTTGTTTGGCTAAATTCCTGCCACCTAGCGGCCACCAAGTTTCCCTAATCTGTGAGAGTAGCATCTGTGGTCCAGCGTGTAATAGCTGTTTATGTTGAAAGTTAAATAGTAATAAGGTAAAGTGATGTTTACTACACAATAATATTGGGTGCTTTTTATCATACATAAAGTCTGAATTTGCTAACCTACCACCCACACGTATTAGTTTATTTTTATCTAGAAATATGTTTAAACTTGATAAACTACGTGATGGTTTACAAGGTAAGTTATTTGTTAACGCCTTTAGTTCATTAGGGAATGATTCTCTTTGTACTAGCTTTACGAGTAAGATTGTTGAATTTTCTAGCTCGTCTATTGTTAGTGAACCGGTAGAACGTTTGGTGTGATCCTTTGTCCTTGTGTTGTTTATGAATCGACACACGAATGCACAAGCGCGTTTGAGTCGATTGTACGAAGAGAATCTTTCAAATTTAATTACTCTGTCCGAATTGTTGACACAGGTCGGTACACTGACAATGTTCGATTTTAGTTCGGGTAATATTTCGGTCTGAATATGATCTAGGTTATGTTGTGTGCTTGACCAATCATTTACCTTTTCGTGCAAGAATAAGGGTCCGTTCCACCACAGGGGCAGAGCACTCAATTCATCTAATCCTTTGCCACGTGATAACAGGTCTGCCGGGTTATTTATTCCACTCACATGAAACCAACACACATTGTTTGTCAACTCGTTTATCTCCACAACGCGGTTTTGTACAAAAGTTTTGAGTTGGTTGGGAGACATTCTAAGCCAGCCTAAAACGATTGTGGAGTCCGTCCACAGCACAATAGTATTGAATGTAACGCGAAGTGATTTTTTGATTTTATCTAATAATTTAGCTCCTACAAGCGCACCACACAACTCGAGTCGCGGAATGCTAACTGGTTTGACAGGAGTGACGCGGCTTTTGGCACATAGCAACTTCACTGTGACGTCGCCATTTGCGTTCCAGGTACGAACGTATGCGCAAGCACCGTAAGCAATTTGACTCGCATCAGTAAATATGTGTAACTCAATTATATTAGGTGAATCACACATAACAAATCTAGGAATTCGCAATTTATATAAATTCGATATTGACTCAACGAATTTTTTCCAATACAATACTATGTCTTGAGGCAGAGCATCGTCCCAACCTACTTTTGTGAGCCATAGTTTTTGAAGAAGAGCTTTGACCACTATAACCACCGGACTTAATAACCCCAAAGGATCGTAAATTTGAGAAATAGCGGATAAAATCGAACGTTTAGTCACGTTTGAGAAATCGTTATTTATTTTGGATGTGAAATGAAACTCATCCTTGCTGTTATACCAGCCAAGGCCTAATGTTTTACTAGATACATTTTCACCTAATGACAAATACTTCGAACTACTTGCATTTTGTGCTGTGTGTAAGACAATGTTCGATGAATTCGTTATCCATTTTCGCAAAGGAAAACAACCTGACTGACATACTTCTGAGACCTTTTTACATAAATATGATAACTGTGTTTCTGAATCAGCCCCAGTAATTAAATCGTCGACATAGAAATCTTCCAGTATGGTCTGAGAAACTAATTCGTCTGTACACTCTAATCCTAATTGTCTAACACAGCGAATACACAGGTACGGTGCCGATGCCGTACCGTACGTCACCGTATTAAGACGGTACACACTCAGAGGGTCTGACGGTTTTTCTCGCCACAGTATTAATTGCAAATTTCTTTGTTCCTCGTGAACTAAGATTTGTCTAAACATTTTCTCAATATCTGCACACGCAACGTACTTATACTGACGAAAACGTAAGAGGATGGAAACTAAATCGTTTTGCAATGCTGGTCCGATAAACTGTATGTCATTAAGCGATTTTTGTGTGGATGTTTTTTGACTAGCGTCAAACACTACGCGTAATTTAGTTGTTACGCTATCTTCACGGAGAACGCCGTGATGTGGTAAAAAATAAAATGGCATCTTGTAATCGTGATCGATGCGGGTCATGTGTCCTAAGCTCAAGTACTCCTGCATGAAGTCGCTATACATGTGTTTGTATTGTGGATTACGAACAAGTTTACGTTCTAATGATAAAAATCTGGTTTTTGCAACTTCATAGCTATCACCTAGTGACTCCGCTGATTCCTTTAGTGGAATCTGAACCGAAAAACGACCATTGTCTGCCCTCCTGGTAGTTTGTGTGAATAGGTCTTCGCACGAACTTTCTTCTTTAGAAAGCTGCTGACCTGAACACGAAATTTCTTCAATTTCCCAGAACTTTCTTAATTGCTCATTTAATTGTGTGGATTGAGCAACGTGACACTGAATTTTATTTGTGTGTGAGTTTTCAGTGTATAACGGACCCGTAATTATCCATCCTAATTTGGTATTTACTAAATAAGGACCGGAGGGTAAACGGATTTTACCACTGACAACTAAGTCCCAGAAACAATCTGCACCGATTAATAAATCAATGTGTGAGGGTATGCAGAAAGTTGGATCTGCTAACTTTATGTCTTTGGGTATTGAAATATTGTGAATGTCTATACTTGTGGCCGGTATAGTCGACGTAATGCTAGGTAGAACCAAACATTTAATGTGAAAATCATGATCGTTGTGTATTGATCTAAGATTAATTTCGCAGGAATGGATTGTCTGTGTGACTGAATGTCCTATTCCGCTAATTTGACAAGTGGACTGTAGACGTTGTGTGTTTAATTTCTTACATAAAGAATCTGTGATAAAACAGTGTTGACTGCCGTTATCTAACAATGCACGAGCTTTATAATATTTATTATCTTTGCCAGCGACTTCAACTGTAGCTGTCGACAGTAAAACGGATTGTAAATCGTGTTTACTTAGTAAACTTTTACAATTATTATTGTGTGAATTTACGACTGTATGAAGAGTCTGAACTACTGACGACGACCCATGCTGCGAATCTGAAGGCCTATCCTTGTGTGTTTGAGCTGCAGAGGGCACAGTGCCATCCTTATTGAGCTCATTGTGTAAAAGAGAATTATGTTTGCCGTAGCATTGTTTGCAAGGCCCGGCCTGACAATCATTGACCGCATGCCCTGTCCACAAACAATTAATACAGAGATTCTTATCTTTTACGAACTGAAGTCTATCCTGTGAGCCTAAATCCAAAAATTGTTGACACCCATACAACGGATGTTTTTCCTTACATTTAACACATGTGCGGGTGGATTTATAAAACTTTTTCTTGTTTTGAGTAGCAACAAAACTGTGAGACTGTTTTTTAACATGATCCTGACCTGCATGAGATGCAGTGGCGGACTAAGCCCGTCAGAGGCCCGGGGCGGCAAAGCTGAATGGGGCCCCCCAGCTTTAAAAAAAATGTAGTTTTACAAGCTCTTTAATCAGTTCGCATTTGTATGTATAAATAAGTGTTTATGTTTATTTCGTCGGCAACGCCACTTTTCTTCTCTTCAGAATTCGAAAAGTAATTGGATAAAGATCCATCAAGCGATTTTGCCTCTTCAGTCTTCGTTTTTTTAGCTTCCTTTTCTGAGAGCCAGATGGTTGAATCCTTTTCAATAAAAATAATGAGATAAATAAGAAACTTTTATAAAAGATAGCTAAACTGAGCCTCATTATTGATTTGACGATATAGATATACAAATGTACAGAGACTTTGCCATGTTGAGTCTCACGATGAGAACAAGTACATATCCCTAATAAACGTGCACTACAAATAAAATAAGGACCAATGTACTCGTAGGTGCATATTGACTAGAAACTACGGATTATAATTGCTAGGCTAAATTATACGAATAATTATTTACTTTTTTCAAATACTCGAAAATACACTAACTCAACTCTGAACTCATTTACTTTTATACCGCAACAAAAATCAAAAACACTATTAAACTTTTTAATGAAATTACTTTGAACGGATAAGATCGCGTTTATTATTTTACAATTTGAAAAAAGGCTTATCTGTTCGCGAAAATATCAGTAGAATCAGTACACACTAATAAATTATTAAATGTCAACGTAATTAAATTCAATATTTGTTAAATGAGGCCTATGTTTATTTTTCGACGTAAGTAAATAGAATGTAGTGAATATAATTAATGTAGGCGTACAAGAGTGAATTATTTGCACTTCATTCATTCAGGGATTCCTGGGGAAGTACCCGCTACAAAGACGGGAATTCTCCTATTAGTACCACGTAAAAAGTCTAGATGGCTGTAGTGTTTTGATCTTGATGAAATTATGTAGGTACTAAGCACATTTTTAAAGTCTTGTTTAGGATTTTATCAGGGGAACGCGGAGGCATTTGTGGGCCCCCCAAGACCGGAGGCCCTGGGCGGGCCGCCCCTTCCGCCCCCCTGTTAGTCCGCCACTGATGAGATGACTGAGAAGTGTGAACCTTAACCATTTCCAACGTGTCAGCCTTATATTTTAAAAACTGTATGAGTGAATCTAAATTGAACTTCTTATCTGAATTGCTAGCACTGGTATTTTTAAACTGTTCCCATTCTTTCTCAATGGATACGTCTAATTTTGCGGTTATGATGTGAATCAGCAAGGTGTCCCACGATTCTGTAGGTTCACCAAGTGTTTTCAAAGCACGTAAATTCTTGAGTACCGTATCTATTAGTTTCCTAATTTGTGCAGGCGATTCTTTATACACAGCTGACATTGAGAATAACGCTTTGACATGATTACGTATCAACAATTTGTTATTAAATCTATTCTCGATCAATTCCCATGCAATACTGTAGTTATCTGAAGAGAATTCCAGAGACTTAATAACTTGCAACGCGTTTCCAGAGAGAGATGATCTTAAGTAATGATATTTCTGGATATTGTCGAGTTGCTTTGAATTGTGGATCATTGATAAAAAAATATCTCGAAATTCCAACCAACTATCGTAGCTACCGTCGAAGTTGGGAAGCGAAATAGTTGGCAATTTTACTAAAGTGTTGGAATTACACGCGTGTTCAGAACTATTGGACTTGCACTCATGTTTGTGACTACTACTGTTATTCATTAAACAATTAGCTTCAGCGACAGAACTATAGTAAGAATTATCAAAAGACTCTCTATACTCTAATTGTTCCGACATGTCTTTTTCTAACACTAATTCCTCGATTAGCGATTGAACTCTACTGAATTCCTGATGCAATCCTTGAGCAGATTTTATTCGTAATTCTAATTCTGCTCTTTGCTTAGGATTAATCTCACTGCCTACTAACAAATTCACACATTTCTCGAATTGGGTGAGCATACCTTTGATGGTACCTCGTTTCTTTTTTAAATCTGCTAGTTTTTTGATATCCTCAGGCAAACTCATTGTGGCACTTTATGGAAAGAGAGGGTACTCACGGTTTCCTGCAGCACGGGTGCGGTGAACAATGCGCACGAAGCTGGTCTACGCGTTCCTGTATAGAAAAGCACGATTTTAGCACACACAGAATGAAATAGGTGAGGATAGGAATGCCTGGGACCCCTGAAGTCTTTCACTGGTAGCGCTGTGATCTTGATAGATTATTCGGCTTAGAAGGACCAATGTTAAGGTGTGTTCCTTATTTTAAAGGGTTTTGCAAATCGGGTATGATGACCAAAGTGACTGGTTTATTCTTCTAGTGAAAGGAATTTATTTAGATTTACAATAAGTAGGTACACAGGATAGACTTCAGTTCGGTTTGTGGTCGCGGCAGTGGTGAGAGAAGAAAAAGGGTCCGAATGGAGCTCGTCGTCAGTTATATATCCGCGGTTCGCGGTGCGCAGTGATCTTGAATGTTTCGACGCGAGGCACTCGTAGTTCTTCCCGATGTGCACAGATGGCGCTGTCCTCAACACCTCATTTTTCAAAATTCGCTGAGCCATCCCAAAGGTGGCTGCAATACTCCATGCAGGATCGGACTTGTGCTTTGTAAAGAGTTAAAAGCTTTCCAGGTGTAAAGTATCGCTTCACTCTATTAAGGATACCCAGCTTCTTGGCCGCAGTTTGGGCTTTGTACTCGATGGTGGCGCCGAAGTTGAGACTAGATGTCAACTCCATGCCCAGGAGCTCGAGCCGATCTGTTACAAGAACAGATGTACCCCGAAAAGTAGGAGTCTGGTCGAATCGACTCCTTTTGGCGGTAAAAACACATGCCTGTGTTTTGGTGGCGTTAAAAGAAACCAAATTGTCATCACCCCACTGGGAGACAAGGCTTAAGGTCAAATCTGTCCGCTCCACCATGGCCTCTCTCAAGAAACGAACTTCGGCCCCGCTGGCCCTTGTGCTGGACAAGTATCTCTCTGAAACAGTATTGTCATTTGCGTTCCCAACAATACCAGGCTGAAGTAGGTCATTGGTGTGCAGCAGAAAAAGAGTTGCAAAGAGAACAGACCTCTGAGGAACTCCGGCGTCAATAGCCATAAGGTCAGAGGAGCAGCCGTCAACGACTACTCTGATCGACCGGTCACTAAGGAAGTCTGATATCCAGCTACAAAAATCAGCTGGGATGCCATAAGCAGGAAGCTTGCTGAGTAGACCGGCGTGCCAGACCCTGTCAAAGGCCTTCGAGATATCAAGCGATACAGCAAGTGCTTCGCCGTGTTTCTCGATGCCTTCACCCCAACAGTGCGTGACATACACAAGAAGATCGCCAGTTGACAAACCCCGGCGAAAGCCATATTGACGGTCACTGAGGAGATCATTGTCTTCAAGGTAGGTCAGCAACTTAATGTTCAGTACCTTTTCCATAACCTTGCATAGAATGGAGGTAATGACGGTAATGTGCAGGGTCTGCACGGTCGCCCTTTTTGGGCACTGGTTGTACATTTGCAAGCTTCCAGGATTTTGGCACCGTTCTTTTTTCAAGAGAGAGGCGAAACAAGCGTGTCAACACAGAAGACAGTTCAGGCGCACACTGCCTCAATACTCTCGCTGGAATACCGTCAGGCCCGCTTGCTTTGTTCACGTCTAGACTGAACAAAACTCTTCGGACCTCTTTATTGTGAACTGCGGTCTCCGGCATCGAAGAGTCACAATGAGGTACAGTGGGTGGTTGTTTGGAGCCAGCGTCCAGACGTGAATTGCTTGCAAAGAGAGATGCAAATGAATTCGCTTTCTCATTTGCTGAGCAAGCGACCCATCAGGTTTCATCATTGGAGGTAAGGTGGGACGACGGAAATTCGTTTTAACCGCTTTTGACTGGGACCAGAACTGTTTACTACCCGGAGGATGCGATGCTAGTTTGATCCCAATACGTCCGACATGGTCAAAACGTGCCTTACCCAAAACCCGCTTGCAGAACTTAGCGGCAGAATTAAAAGCTCTTTTCTTGGCGCGAACCCTATGCGCTCTAACTTTGCAGTCGCGGGCTGTGACCCAGGCTTGGTACGCAGACTCTTTTCGGGCCTCAGCGCGGGCGCATTCCGCAATATACCAAGGCCGGGAGTTGTGCCCGAGCGGGATGTCGGAGAATGGAATAAAATACTCCATCCCCTGCTGAATCACATCCGCAACCACGTCAGCACAGCACGAGGGGTCACCCGAGGAGAAGCACACCTGCCGCTATAGATAAGACGCAAAAAAATGCCGCATCTCATCCCAGTTTGCTGACTCGTATCGCCATACTCGCCTCGTGCCTCTAGGACTCTCATCTGGAGGAGAGCAGGTCAATATGGATTTCACCAGACAGTGATCAGACGTTCCCAGCGGGGCTGAGACCGATACTCAATGACTGTCCGGATCAGTTGCCAGCAGAAGGTCCAAGCAATTAGGAGTATGGCCGTCGACATCCGGTACCCGCGTTGCCACATTCACCATGTGGGTTAGATCTAGCGTTAAAGCAAACTTGCGCGCCTCTAACCCAGCATAGTCAGTTCTCTGGAACGGGAACAACCACTCTTTATGGTGGGCGTTAAAGTCCCCCAGAAAAATGAGCTTCGCTGTTGGGTACCGTTGCTGGGCTACGTCAGTCGATTCCGCGAGGAAATTAAAGAGCGCCGTTGTCTCCTGGTCACCGCTGTGCGATCGGTAGACGCCAATGTAGACAGATTTCTCCACGCCTGTGTCCACAAGTAGCCATATGGTAGAAAAACCCGATTTCACAAAGCAACGGAGACGACGACAACAAATATCATCGCGGACGTACACACAGACCAGCTTGCTTCTTGAACTTGTGGTCAAGAGAGTATCCTGGGTAGTTGAGGTACGCTACATCCGACGGGGTTGCTATCTTCGTCTCCGTCAGGATAAACAGGTGCGGCTTCTCGGTCTCAAGGTGGTGATGGACCGGATCGAGATTGGAGTGCAACCCCCTGATATTAGGGCACGCCACGATAGCGGCGGTAAGACCCCTCTTTGAGGAGTGGCTAGCTCTCTAGCCACTCCTCAAAGAGGGCCGCCTCTGCGTCATGGCGCCCTCACCTACCGCCTGACGCAGGTCCTCACCGGACACGGAAGTTTCGGGAGGTTCCTGCACATAATCAGGCGGGAGGAAACGCCCGGGTGTCACCATTGCCAGGATCGCCCAGAGGACACGGTGGAGCACACGGTGGAGGTCTGCCTCGCTTGGGCGGAGCACCGCCGTGTCCTCGTAGAGGCGATCGGCAGCGGCGGCGACCTCTCGCGTCCGGGCCTGGTTCAAGCCATGGTCCGGGGCGAGAGGGAGTGGGGGGGGCAGTCGCCTCCTTCTGCGAAGCAGTCATGCTAGCGAAGGAGGCGGCGGGACGGCTGAGGGAGAGAGCCTCCCGTCCCAGCCGCCGGGGGAGACGCTCCGGGCATCGGGAGCCGCGCGACGACTCCCGGCCACCGTAGGCGCGGGCCTGCGGGCGGAGAGTAATGGGTAGCTCACCGTCCGATCAGGACCAGGCCCGTGCCGGACGGCGCGTACGTGTTCCACGCGCGCCTCAAAGGTGAAGGGGCCCGTCAGGGCCGAAGCCTGCCGGGTCAGCGGGATTGTCCGAAAGGGTTACCGCTGGCCCGGAACATAAAGGGCGAAGGAAGGAACACGGGTGGGTTTTAGTCAGTAAGAGTCTGACACTCCCTTCCTCTCCACCCAGAGCGGGAGGAGTCATTTGATGATTTCCCATCCTGAAAAAAAAAAAACCCCTGATATTAGTGAGGTGCACTTTTAGTGGGAGGAAGTGCAGCCGTTGTTTAACCTTATTCTTCTTTGCTTTGGTCATTTTGAGTACGTAGAAAAAAGAAAAAAGGAAAAAAGTCGACTTGGTTGAGGCGCTGCTCAGTGAACCAAGTGAAACACTAGAGCTAACCTAATCTATGGGGAACTCATTTGGAGACTGCGGGGACGCCCGAACCCCCCCGGATATGACCACTGGGTCCTCCCATCCAGTCGCCGACTGGCACGGTGGTGCATACCGGGATTTTTCGCGAGTTGGCGGGGCAGCCTTTGGCACGCGGCTGGCGTGCTACTTGGACCCCCTACTGACTGCGGTCGGCCAACGGCTGGCACCTAGCTTCGGATCCCGCTACCCTCCAGAATGAGTTACCCGACAAGTTATGCCCAGGAACCAAAACCGGTTCTGAACAGAGCAACTGACAAACTCCTTCTCCCCCAAAGGCTCTGGCACTCCCACACACCGACGGAACACAGCAAGCTGCTTGGCGCCGGACTCCGGTGGGATGGTGGTCGCGAGCCAGGCGGCTCCAAGCGGAGCCTACCACCGCTAAGTGGGATCTTCAGCCGTACCACAGGCAAGCCTGTAGCGCCGTTGCCTGGGGTGGACCACTAGGAGGTAGATCCCATACCACCCCAAAATAAAATAAATAGGGATGGTGTTTATATGTCTTTAGGTACCTTTATTGTGTTTAGGACGAAGCCAAATGGACGAAATATTTTGAGTTGCGAGTCCGTAAAATGTGTCCCTGTCCCTGCATTCAGTTGCATAGGTACAAAAGTTCTGTTTGTGCCACACGGAGCGCGGCGAAACAAAAAGAGTTGACTGCTGACTAGGATTCCTGTATGAAACCAAATGCAGCGACTTTACGAACTCACAACTCGAAAAATTACGTTCGTTCGGCCTCACTCTAAAAAGTATAAAGTAATACAAAGTCCATTGATATAATATTAAAAGGAGGAAGATACGTCACGCACAAACATCGCAATCTGAAAACCTTGACTCGGTGCAAGACTACATGCACCGAAACTCACACGTCTATGATCAGTGTCATCACACTCATCACAGTCGCAAACCTGCACGAATATCAGTAAATTTTCGATCAAGTACCTACTCTCTTACCATTGCGGCCGACAGACGCCTCGGTGCGGGCGGCAGGGTACAAAAAAACCTTTATTTTATAATTTAGATACTTGAAAAAGTAACGATACCGCAATATTACAATATCGAAATTATACAAGTACAGTTATTTTAAGGTATCGAAATTTAAAGGTATGACGTCATACCGCTTACCGTTTTAACCTTAATTTTTCGGTTATTCAATCCCTGCATCCAATACCCAGAGCGAGTGCGGTGCCTCTAATCAGACCATGCCCACTTGCTGGAGCGCACAAGTGCCCGCTCACCTGCACCTTGGGTGAGTTAATGAACGCCACTGATGCTGCAATCAACGTGGCCACCCACTGGGCTAAAACTATAAATATCGAAGAAGAGCATCACCGACACGAAAGAAGAAAGTATAAAACTTGTTTCAGCTACAGTCAACCTCAAAAAGATGTAACTAGGTACAGACGCCAGCACATCAAGCTACCCGAAACTGTCAAATTTTCCCAATCAACTTTAGCAATAAAGTTGAAAATCTAATGTCTACAATTGTTCCATAACATTTTCTCAATGTGTAACCATAAAGCATAATACATATTTATTTATATATTATTAGCTATTGCTGGTTATGATAATTATTAAGACATTGGGTAATTAATTGTGGTAATTTGTCTTTGTGGGAATCCGCTGGATGCGAGAAGACCGGCCGGTTTGGCGACGCGCGACGCTTGGGGATGCCTATTTCCAGCAGTGGCCTTTTCGCAGAATGATGATGATGAAGTTTTATATTTTCTTAGCTTATTTATCGAAGTTCTTAGCAGACAAACTATCTCCCCGAAACTTCCTGTCTTTGTTTTCTTATAATTTTTAAGTCCACCCATCAATTACCTACCTTTTGACAATTTTTGTTTTGCCGAGGAAGCGAGACCATATTAACTTGCATTGTCATAATATCTACAAATTAACGTAAAAGAAGCTTGGTCTCGCTTCACTTAACCCTGATTCTTTCTCCGCCCACAGCTGTGGAACAGTGAACACGCTAAAGATGCAGTCGTGCCAGCACTGCGCGCCTCACTCGCCAGTCTTGGACTGGACTATGTCGACCTGTACCTGATGCACTGGCCTGTTGGGCAGTTCGTGAGTATATATCTAATGAAACCTTATCCATCTTTAGCTTTACCCAAAGATATTTTTCTCTTTGAAATTGGCAAACTCTTGCTGATGTGGCTCTCATAACTAAACAGATTTATGTATTTATTTTGTGAATATAGGTGATTACAGGTGTTTTTCAATATAAATGTCAAGTGCACAAACCATGTTCCGCCGATAGGCATACAAAAACAGAAGTACATAAATGATTATAATTATAAGTCGATGCTAGAGCTACTCGCCAAAGTCTTCGTACAGATGTAAATTCATACTCATTTCCACCATGAAATAAGTAGCTGTGTTTTTAGGAAGAGACGTATCATGTAGGCAAGGCTATATCTATACAAGGGTGCTACATAAAGCGAAAAACGTTTATAGAGGATGATATTATATTCTCTTAGCATGTATACAGCGTGGCGCTACAATGGTGACATTAATTTAACACACGTGTAGGGCTAGTGCCCTTTAATCATATTAATTTTAGTAAGTTAAAATAACTCGTAAATTGAAAAAAAATTTTTTTCAAACAAACTAAATGATAAAAATGTAACTAAAATTGGGATCACCCTTGCAAAAAATCATTCATGAAATTACTTACTACGTTACGCTGGCTTACGTTATCTCGGAGCGGCAACGCGTCGCTTCACGCGCTGCCACTTTTCGCGCTTTAATATCGTATGGACGGTACTGTGATGAACTTGAAAATGCCTAGCGCTCTGGCGGAGGCTAGTTTTGGGTTGGTTTTGGAAATATTGTAGCACATTTTCAGTTAACTGGACTGGGTTTTGTCGTGTAGGTGGTCGATCAGGGCGTTGAGACCTAGGATCCACTGGCTGGTTTTCGCGGATGCGCTGAAGAGCTCCTACAATAGTGCGAGGATTAGTAGGGCATTGTCTTGAACCGCCATATCTCTCGCGATATGTCCTTATGGCAAGAGCGGCATTTTCACGACATTCTCCGTAAATTAGGATCATGTCTGCATATTCAGCTGATGTGTAGTTCGGATGTGTATTTGCCATCACGATCACAAGTTTACACAAGCACTAATAACACAAATAAAAGCGCCCGTATCGCAAGAGATGTCAACGTACCTACTAAATTAGAAAACGAAAACAAAGCGTCTTTATCGCAGTACCATAATCTAATTACTCATTAGTTCATTACACAAAAATAAATAAATAAAACAATAGGTAAGCGTCTTTTTCGCGGAAACATTCACAAAATTAGTCGACGTAATTATGTGCACTACTGTGAAGAAGTGTGTCAAGGGCACGAGTTAGGCTAGCACTAGAAATGCAAAAAAAAGAATTGGATTTCGCTGCGACGCGACGGGGCGGGGGGGGGGAGGGGCACGCGTCGCCTGCGCCGCGCGCCGCCCGCTCGCCGACAAAGGGATATCACGTTACTTTAAAGTATTGTTTATTTATTTTAATTTCATTGATGCGATGTTATGATCCGTGACCCGGCAAATGACCGCTGCGCGACAGTTCTTTAAGTACAGGTTGCTCCAAAATGCTATTTTAGAAAACTTTAAATAAATCCGCAAATAATAACGTTTAATGGAAACATAATTTCTTCATGAAACGAAAATGTGAAAACGTATATGTGTGTTAAATTAATGTCACCATTGTACCGCCACGCTGTATTTCCTTTTGTTTGTATGTTTTTTTTTAATACTTTTTGATGAATTACTGTTTGCTGCACCGTGCGACGTCATCACGTCGGCGCCGGCTGTCGCTGAAAACCAGCGCTGGGGCTCTGTCTTGCATAGGGTCGCAGCATAATGCTGAGCGATAGCCGTTTTGCGTGGATGTGACGCATGTCAACCTTTTTTTTATTGTTTTTATTTGTGTTGTTCTTTTTTGCGTCATGTTTACCGCCAATAAACGTATTTTCTTTCTTTCTTTCTTTCTATGAACTTTAATTTCAACTTCGAACTGCTGTACTCGTATTGACGGATTTCTCAATATTCATAAAACAGTATTTTCTTGTGCCAATCCCCACGCTCCTGTGCCAGCCTCATCGAGGTTTAGCCCGCGATGACAACAATGTCGTCAGCCCATCTCGCCGCCAGACGACCGACATCGGCGACATCTCGTCTTCCAGTCCTTCAACCCTCTGTCACTACTTCCAGGACGTGGCAGGCAACCTTGGCAGGAGTTCCTTTACCATCTAAGTAAGGCTCAACTCCAAATAATTGAATATAACCTCAATAAACTCTAACTTTCAGAACAACGGCACATACGACTACACAGATTACGTGGACACCTGGCGCGGTATGATGGAAGCCAAGAGCCTGGGCCTAGCCAAGTCCATCGGAGTCTCCAACTTCAACCAGCAGCAGATCGACAGACTTTTAGAACTGGGATTGGAGAAACCTACTGTGCAGCAAGTCGAGGTAAAATCAAGTCATTTTTATGACTCATTTTCATTAGTCGATAACTTGAACAGCAACACAACAGCATGCGGGGATTGCCCGCAGGCGGGGTAGTGTCTAATGAAAGTCATAAGTCGATAACGCGGTCGGTACACCGTCTGAGAGGAATCCAACGAAATTCATCGGTAGGTAAAAAGCATGCCAGAGACTCACACCCAATGAAAATGAGCCTTCAAAGAAAGTCCCAAACGTGCGGTGCAGCTTTTCCGTATGCCGCACTCGCTCCGAAAACGGTTCCCCGAATACGGGCCCTATGGCATGCTTTAATTACACAATAACCCCCTTACTAATAAACGTATTATATCAGATGAATAGTTACACACCGATTTCACTCTTTCAATCATCAGTAATTTGACTTTCAAAAGACGAAGTCAACACGTTGTGTAACTATACAGACGCTATACAACGTTTATTAGTAAGAGGATATATCCCCAGCACTCCGCATACGAGCCCTATCGACCAATGAAAATAAGCCTTTATTTAAATTAGGCAGAGAATCAGCAATTTTAGAACGTCAAAATTATATAGTTACTCGTAGAATGCTACATGACATGGATAATTATTTTGGCGCCAGAACATTGACAGGGGGCATTGTTGGTAAATATTTGTGATATTGGTAAATACGCACGACAGCATATCAAGCAAGAAGTCAGCGGATACTGGAAATAGAGCTGATTTCCAGTATCCGCTGACTTGTTATTTACGAAAAGCCTATACGATGCGAGATCAGCTAAAACTGGAAATGTATAGCTTGCTTGTTGTATGTATGAATTTTGTCGTGGTCATCATGAAGACAAAAATTTTGATTTTCAAAACAAGATGGCAGCGCTCCGATTTTGGCCACGCGTTCAAACATACTGTCAAAATTTGCAGCCTCCTATAACATGGATGAAATGCGGGTATTCTTCACACCTCTGCCATCTCCAGGAAATACAGTCGTGATGATACCTATTTATGTTCTTCGACAGCTCAACTTAAACCTGCAACAGCCAGACCTGCTCTCCTACTGCGCCCGTCAGGACATCCGCGTGATGGGCTACACTCCGTTCGGCTCGCTGTTCTACAGCAAGGCTAAGGCCGACGCTCCGCCCCCAAGGGTCGATGACCCCGCGCTTCTGGAGATTGCGAACAAATATAATAAAACCGTGCCGCAAGTCTCATTGAGATACCTGGTGAGTTTTGAAGCAGGAAACGGTAACAAAATCTTGAAAAGATCATAACATCCTTGTGTAATGGGTAAAACAATAATTTGAAACTTGACCAAGCACTACCGTGCACCCACTTTAGCGCCATCTTTTGGTAATCTACTTGACGTTTAAACGGACTTAAAAAGTGACTGTCTGGGTTCGACTTAGTTCTCAGATAGACACTTTGTGCAATTTATTTCATCACCACTGCTCGCAAAACGGTGAAGGAAAACATTGTGAGGAATCCGGCATAGCCTAGAATCACAAATAGGTATACTGTGTAATTAATTATTATTTTTCTTTCCCAGGTCGAGTTAGGCGTGATCCCGATACCGAAATCGGTGACAAAATCCCGTATCGAACAGAACGTAGATGTTTTCGACTTCAGCCTAACCCAGCAAGAGAAATATGTGCTGAAGAGCTTCGATAAAAACTACAGGACCATCCCTCAACTGAAGTGGCTCGACCATCCCTACTATCCTTTTGCGATAACTAAGGAATAAGTGAGATCAAATAAATATGTAGTTATTTGGTATAAGTATTGTATTTTTATTTTTATTACTGCCTCGAACGTAAACGAAGCAAAAGGAGTACCTATGTAATGATCGTAGCAGGTGGTGTTCTGTAGCTTCGGCCTACCCCCATGGAAATCAGCCGTGGGTTTATGCATTGTCCGTGAATCTTCTTGCCCGTTCTTCATAGGAACCTACTACGTTTTGGAATGGGCAAGTAGCTTCATCTTTCTGACTGACCGACTCCTTGACAATTCAAAACTGCCTGTAAATGGTTTAATTGAAATAAATGCTTTGAGTTGGAGTCCCGAGCTCGAACCCCAGGTTTGGTCCTAAATAATGTTACGAGCTTGGAGTTCGTGACAATAAAAACTGCCGATTTAATAACCAAAAAATGAGACTTTAATCAACAACACTAATAACAACTCAGACACACTAATTATAAAACACAATTGCACTACTGATCGCTCTAAGTCGCACTTGAAGATCGCTTTCGATGTGTTCGCTTGTATCACTGTATCCAATCTGCCCGGCTTGCGGCCCACACCGGTGTTATACAGTATGTTAACTAACAGAGGGCGTTCCCGTTAACCCGCAATAGTATAGCATCCATACATGCTAAATAGTACATTACGATATTAGTGCGTAAAGATGGTTATAACATGCGAGGCGGAATTTCAGCCCGAGCCGAAGGCGAGGGCGTAATTGAGCCGAGCATGTTATAACCATACGCACGTATATCGTACGACGTTTTTTAACACATTTGCGAGGAAACAGAAAAAAAAAAAACATTTTATATTTTGTTCATTTTTAATTATTGAAACAGTGAAATTACAATTGTTAAAATGATACGTAGTTGTAGTTGGTTTTTTAATTATGTTTTTATTATTATTATTACTATCCATAATGTCATTGTTTTGTGTTAGGGTAAATGTTGCAGACGACGAAACTTCTTGAAAGGCGGCAGAAGAGCATTGTAATTCGTCATTAGTTGTAAATAAAAAAGTATCATCAGTAGAAGAGGGGCGCGGCTCAGGGCAAAACTTCTTCGTTTGTGGCTCCAAACTTATTGTCTGAGTTATTTTGGCACTTATATTTGCTTTGTTTTGGATGGAATCATTAAATTACCGAGTAAACTGTTTTTTTTTTTAATTTTAAATAAACTCAATCTGTGAATGCACACTGTTGCTTTCCCGCCATTTTAACAGCGCGCTAGCGCTGCCTACTGCCGGTCGATTCTGTAAAAATCTCACCGTGAAAACTTGGGTGATGTGAGTTTGTTTTTGCTAGGAATTGGCACTATTGACAGCTCACTCCACGCTCACTTCACTTTTCACGGTGAGATGGTTACAGAATCGCACTGCTGTACTGACTGGCGCCGCGCGGCGATTAGTTCGAAATTTGAATAGCAACAGCGCGCTGCTCACTAGCTGGAGTCGTGCGGCGGCGATCAGTTCCAAATTTGAAATGGCAAATAATGCTGTTATGGAATTTGTATGGACTATAACTTAACTATTTACTTTGATAACACACGCGTTTTTTATGACCCTCTTTACATATTTAAAACCGGTGGAATTACATCAGCTTTACGAGCAAGGGTGTTAAAAAAAATATTACCATTCGAAAATAAAATGTTTTTATTTTTTTTATATTAAAATATTCACTAAAAATCGTAAATTAGTAATTAAAAATCGTAAATAGTTAGTTAACATACTGTATAGTGCCTCAGAGAGTTCTAGAACCTTCTACTGTAGAAACATCTAGAATGTTCGAGTAAATACCGGTCCCTACTGACCAGATGTCGATAGTTCTCGAAAGTTCTAGAAAGTTCTAGCGTCGAAATTTCTAGAAGTATCTTGACTCTACTAGTTCTGCTACCTGATACTAGATGGCGCTAGTGGTAACTAATGTCACCATGTACCAGGCATTAATTGTGGCGCGCAACAATAAGTTATTTTTCTATTAGAAAATTCATAGCAGCCCTGAATTACGCATAAATGAAGCACGAAGGATAAGGCAGAAATGTATCTGTAGTACCCTCATGTTTTGTTTCATTTTGACGTGAATACGTCTTTAAAATTGCTTCCATAGTGGGAGGCAGTCAAAGAAACCAATGATAACAAAATCGGGGGATACAGTTTGGTGTTGCAGCTTCTTCTTCTTCTGTATTATCTCCATCCTCAATTTAATTACACCATTGGATAGCTGCTCTAAAAGATCAAAGAATTCATTACGCTAAGTGAGGACTGTGATGCATCGCGCGCGGTAGAGGGGGAAGCGCCGCCATTTGGAGTAGGGATGTTACGGAGCTTCGGTTCCGATTCCGAAAAGTCGGAACTTCCGATTAATTTTACACCTCCGATTCCGATTTCGGTTCCGATAATTTTGAATCGGAGTTAGACCGAAGTTCGAAACGCAGCGATACACGTGACTAGAGCGCCTACAAAAAAGTTTTAACTTGTCACCAGGGTAATGTTTGTATATTTTATACACGCTCGCGCTCACAATGTCTCAGTTTATTGTTTTGTTTGTGGATGTTAGAAGAAATAGAAGAAAGATGTTTTAAGGGGAGGCCCCTTAACACATCTTTCTTCTACTCCGCCCCGGTTCCGGTTCCGATTCCGGTTCCGATTCCAGTTCCGATTCCGGTTCCGATTCCGATCAATCAAATTTAAAACCTCCGATTCCGGTTCCGGTTCCGGTAAAACGACATCCGTAACATCTCTAATTTGGAGGTCATTTTGCTGCGAATCGAGATTTCCACCACAGAGTACCGTATAACTTTTGACCCGGAAAAGCTACGGCGTTCGTTTATGTTTCAATCGTCAGCTCTCGTCAAAATCTATCGATTGTATACAAAACAGGTAAAATAGTGACGTGAATATAATATGTTAAAATAAGAAAAAAAATTATATCAAAAATATATAATGTACGCGTTTTAAAGCCAAATCAAAATACAGATACCTATTGTTTACGGTTGGAAAGGGCTCCTCAAGAGCAATCGAATGTTAAGTAATATCTAAGCTCGTGGCTAAGTAATATCAGCCGCACAAGTCAATCCAATGTTTTAAGCTACGCTTGCCGAGGTCGGTCGGTGGATGGGTGACCACCTTGAAATACCGAGATCCTCCGTGCCTCAAGGTTAGTCCCTTTATTTGGTTTGGAATACCTAATTCGTGGATCTTTGACAGTCGTTACAGCTAGTCAGAAGCCTGAAAGTCTGACAAGCAGTCTTATAACCAGTAACTGGATTGTGGAGGTCCTATAGTCAGGCGCTCCATGTATCATAGTATTCAGCTGCATTCATTTGGACTGGAAACTGAACCCATCGTATTAGCCATACGAGTAGTATTAGCGAGCCAAATAAAAAACAGTTTGTGAAAAAATAAAAAACGGGTCAAGTGCGAGTTGGACTCGCGCACCGAGGGTTCTGTACTTTGTAGGTATGTAAATAGTTTATCACGGGTTTTTTTAATGTACAGACGCCAGCACATCAAGCTACTACAGTCTGTCAAATTTCTTTAATATATTTTCAACTTTACCGCTTAATCATAAGGTTCAAAGTTGATTAGAAAAATTTGACAGTTTCGGGTAGCTTGATATGCTGGCGTCTGTACCTACCTATAAATTTACGGTTTTCGGATTTTTTCCTTTACTTGTGCTACATGATCTTGCTTCTTGCTTTCATGATTCTAGGTCAACGGGAAGTACCCCGTAATAAATTTTGATTTCCTTGAGAGTGTCGAAATATACGTTTTTTACGGCATAAACAGCCGTATCTTTTTTTTACGTTAACTTAGAAGTTTGATTTTTTCACAGCTTCAAGGGACTGTAGACTTGAGTATATGGTTTTCAATTTCAACTCGATACCTTCGCGCGTTCCCGAGATAAAGAGTCTTAACAGACAGACGGACGGACAACAAATTGATCCTCTAGGGTTCCGTTTTTTCCTTTTGAGGTACGGAAAGAAAAAAGAAAGACGTCCACTGGTCGACATAGGCCTCCCCCAAGCACCTCCACTTCGACCGTCACAAAGTCATTTGTCCACTTAATATTGACCTCGCTTGAACAAAACTAACTCCTACTGTCTTCACTTATTCATCATAATCATCGTTCATTTGAGCATCATCATCGATCATTTCAAAGTTCAACTTTAAAAATATAGTTATCGTTAACCATCTTATCATGCATCGAAACATATAAAGTAGGTAAGTTGGCGTTCCACTGAGGTATGGACTAACAAAATATCAAGCTAGCAAAGTCAATAATATCCCCTCTTAGCGTAGTGCCTCTCGTTAGAGAGTATTATATATTCCTTGCTTAGTACACATCTATGCACCGTGCACGTCGCACGGCCGGCTATCAAAAGGTCAAGCAAACAACACAGATTTTATCAAAAATACCTTTTAAGTCCGCGACAGAGTAACTAGTTAGAAGACAGCCATGGGGACTCACAGTGTTGGCGTGTTCATTTTCACGTTTATTTCGGTAAGTAACAACCTCCCCCTCTCTCCTGTGCCCGACAGGGTCCACAAAGATCTTCACAGTTCTTGTAAAAGGTACCGACCACTTAAGTAATTCTATTTATTTATTAATAACCAACTTATATCTAAAGTTTGCACCATACATACAAGTGATGTTGAGTATAAAGTTTTGGTTGTGTTTCTTTTGTTTTTATGCTGGAGAGGTTTGGTTGAATTACCGGTTTGAGATTTGGCATTTGTGCTTCTAATAATGATGATTATTTTATGTATCTTTTAGTAAATTTATTTAAGTTGCACCCATGGTTGCAAGTTGAAAAAGTATGCTTAAATTGTGTAGAGTAGCTAATATTGTTGGTTTTGACTTTTAATTACCTTACTTGATTGAAGTTAAGATTATGATTATTTTGATAATACTTGATGTCATTAATTTTTTTCGAAGCTAATTGTAATTTTTTCGTGGAATTTGACTATGTTAGGCATTTAGGGAATTTCCCATTTCTGTAAGATTGTTTACTTATGGTGTCCTAACCACTGCCTACTTAATAATAATTTCACATGTTCCAGCTCGTCGTAGGGACAGTACCAACGCTAAAACTTCACGATGGCAAAAACATACCGGCACTCACTCTGGGGACTAGGCTGGGAAACAACACAAAGGTATTTATATCAGGCGATACCACCTTTTATTATTTATTTATTTATTTAATACTTCAAGCAAATATATGTACAGAGGCGGACTTAATGGCATAGGCATTTTCTACCAGTCAACCTTTGGGTGATGCAGAGACAAACAGTAACGTGGTAGGTGCAATCATGAAAAATTGAGGAATACATATTTTAATTATAAAGATACCTACGCATAAACCTATTAGCACTATGAATATAATATATACCTTAGGTATTACATATAAATATAAGCACAAATAAATATACATAAATACATTTATATACGTACTAAAAATAAATAAGACAAACAATGAGAAAATATTACCGTTGTGATGATACTGCCAGCTTCTTGCGAATGTGCTCGCGGACCTTAACTTTAAAGGATAATGGGCATTGTCCAAAAATTTTAACCATTACATTTTATTTTATTTTTTGAAAATTTAGAGCATATTGAGAAACTAATTTGAATATTTTGATGATTGGCTCAATGTTATTTTTAAAAAAAATATTCAATTATTTTAAGTTTTTAAGGTAGGTGACGTCATCAGTGGCATAAAAGATAAGTGCCGTTGCCTTACTAGCACAGTGAATAAAAAAAAACTGTCAACACAACGTCATCAATCTGACATCTGTCAAAGTGTCAATAGGCGGAATAGACGTCTTAAATAATCGAATCCTATCTTAGCGTATTTATTTACAAATGGTTTTTTTATGAATAAGTGTCCTCCAAGGAATATACTACTCTCTGTCGTCACTAGAACAATCGACGCGGCGACTTAGAAATAGAATGATAACGCACGCGGCTACATTATTACTACATGGTCGAATCTGGGCAGCACCCGTCTGCTACAGCACACAGCTATACTGCTATAGGTACGCTCCGATGTAACACTTTCCGGTGGGGTAGGGGCTGTCTGGTTCGTCTAGTGGTGCTGAGCATGAAGCTCTGGGTTTGATTATCAGCTCGGAGAAAGTGTTTTTGGGTTTTTCCAGTAGGAATTGCCAGTCGCATAGTCTAGCGTCTAGAATTGTGTCCGACTGATGGCAATAGGCTCCCCCCTATCACATGGGACTTAAGCATATGGCGAAATGTGGGGTACTATAGGTACCTACACCTCTGCCTGACCCTGTGGGGAACACAGGCGTGACGCTAAGTCACACACACATGCACACAAACATAACATACACCAACTCGCCCCTTTTAACCGACTTCAAAAAAGGAGGAGGTTCTCAATTCGGTTGATTAATTAAAATGTAAGTATGTATGTTACGCCGCGATATTTCCGGCAATTATTGTGGATCGATTTCGATTTTTTTATGGTAAGTTATAATGACCCTGAGCGGGTGTGAATAAAATACCTTGTGATATATTGCAATTAAATGAAAGAAAACTTAAAACTCACAAGCATACCATAAATTAGAAGATTATATCCAAGATAAGAACGCTTGGAAACATGCTGGTCCTGCTCCATAGGAGAATCTAGAGTCTAGACAAAATCAAACTGGTTGCTAATTTAATTGTAAATTTATTCTTTTTTTTTTGACATTGATTTATATTCTGTGACTACTTTAACTCACACCCTGACTTATTACTTGTAAATTTTTTATCTATCAGATAATTAATTTATTTATATAAATTAATTAAGTATACTTATTGTGGTATAGTACTTTTATTTTAGGTGCATCGTGTTCACATAATTATTATTATTATATAATTAATGTATGCAAAATATTGTAAAATATTTTAAAAGAGTAACGGTGGAGTTTCTTGCCCATTCTTCTCCATACGAAAACTACCTTTTGGAACGGGCGACTAGAATCAATTCTATTTGTTGTAATTTCTGACGTTCAAAAGTGCCTTTTATGTGCCTATTTGAAATAAATGCTTTGACTTTGACTTTGACTGTGACCTGTATTATACAAGTACACGTACTTGTATGATAGAGGTCAGTGGGTAGGTACTACTAAAAAGTGAAAAATATAAACTTTTTACAAAAAAAAAAACAACTGACTTCAGAAAAAATAACTAAAGTGAAAATATGGAAGTCGGTATCGTTGATTCCACATTTTCGTTTTTGGCCACCGGCTTCCAAAATTAAAGTTCTTTTTCACTTTGTAAGTACTTAGTGCTTTTTTTTAAGAAGTTGTTGTTTTTTTGTAAGTAAAAATTTTTATTCCCGTTGTGGTAGGAAGAAACTACAGAACGAATTTGTGTAACAGATAAATAATGATAACGTTACCCCCCAACATGGTCGCTTGGAGTCCGGACTGAACGAGGTGGAGCAGGCCGTCTCCTGGGCCATCGACGCGGGGTACCGCCACATCGACACCGCGTTCGCCTATAGGATTGAGGACCAGGTCGGTAGGGCGCTCGCTAAGAAGATCGGAGAAGGAATCAAGAGGGAGGAACTGTTTATTACTACTAAGGTTGGTACAATTTGTAATTTATTGGTAATTTGTCGAAGTGGGGGATTACCTGTTCGTAATAGGGGATCACTGACCCATCCCACCCAGAGCGAGTGCGGTGCCTCTAATCAGACCATGCCCACTTGCTGGAGCGCCCTAAGTGCCCGCTCACCTGCACCTTGGGTGAGCTAATGAACGCCACTGATGCTGCAATCAACGTGGCCACCCACTGGGCTCAAACTATAAATATCGAAGAAGAGCATCACCGACACGAAAGAAGAAAGTATAAAACTTGTTTCAGCTACAGTCAACCTCAAAAAGATGTAACAGGTACAGACGCCAGCACATAAGCTACCCGAAACTGTCAAATTTTCCCAATCAACTTTAGCAATAAAGTTGAAAATCTATTAAAGAAATCTATCTCCCCCAAACTTGCTGTCTTTGTTTTCTTATAATTTTTAAGTCCATCCATCACATACCTTTTGGCAATTTCATTTGTTTTGCCGAGGAAGCGAGACCATATTAACTTGCATTGTCATAATATCTACAAATTAACGTAAAAGAAGCTTGGTCTCGCTTCACTTAACCCTGATTCTTTCTCCGCCCACAGCTGTGGAACAGTGAACACGCTAAAGATGCAGTCGTGCCAGCACTGCGCGCCTCACTCGCCAGTCTTGGACTGGACTATGTCGACCTGTACCTGATGCACTGGCCTGTTGGGCAGTTCGTGAGTATATCTAATGAAACCTTATCCATCTTTAGCTTTACCCAAAGATATTTTTCTCTTTGAAATTGGCAAACTCTTGCTAATGTGGCTCTCATAAATAAACAGATTTATTTATTTATTTTGTGAATATAGGTGATTACAGGTGTTTTTCAATATTAATGTCAAGTGCACAAACCATGTTCCGCCGATAGGCATACAAAAACAGAAGTACATAAATGATTATAATTATTTAAAGTCGATGCTAGAGCTACTCGCCAAAGTCGTCGTACAGATGTAACTTCATACTCATTTCCACCATGAAATAAGTAGCTATGTTTTTAGGAAGATACGTATCATGTAGGCAAGGCTATCTCTACAAGGGTGCTATGAACTTCAATTTCAACTTCGAACTGCTGTACTCGTATTGACGGATTTCTCAATATTTATTTTAGTTTAACATAAAACAGTATTTTCTTGTGCCAATCCCCACGCTCCTGTGCCAGCCTCGTCCAGGTTTAGCCCGCGATGACAACAATGTCGTCAGCCCATCTCGCCGCCAGACGACCGACATCGGCGACATCTCGTCTTCCAGTCCTTCAACCCTCTGTCACTACTTCCAGGACGTGGCAGGCAACCCTGGCAGGAGCTCCTTTACCATCTAATTAAGGCTCAACTCCAAATAATTGAATATAACCACAATAAACTCTAACTTTCAGAACAACGGCACATACGACTACACAGATTACGTGGACACCTGGCGCGGTATGATGGAAGCCAAGAGCCTGGGCCTAGCCAAGTCCATCGGAGTCTCCAACTTCAACCAGCAGCAGATCGACAGACTTCTAGAACTGGGATTGGAGAAACCTACTGTGCTGCAAGTCGAGGTAAAATCAAGTCATTTTTATGACACATTTTCATTAGTCTTCTAACTTGGTCGAAAAATCAATTAGTCAGTTATTTTATCATACAATGTCAATTCTAAAAATAATTGAGCAGTCCATTTAATTATTTTCCTGCTCAATTATAATATATTCACTGATCCATTTCATTATTTTTTAATACTCATTTTTGTTAAGTTTACTGCTTAGTTTTAACTACTGAACTAGTTATTAAACGTGCCATTTATAATTTTTAACTTACCAAAACCGCTACATACAACTTCCTCTTTAAATCAGTGCCTTATTTAAATTAGGCAGAGAATCAGCACTTTTAGAACGTCAAAATTATATACTCGTAGAATGCTACATGACATGGATAATTATTTTGGCACCAGAACATTGACAGGGGGCGTTGTTGGTAAATATTTGTGATATTGGTAAATACGCACGATAGCATATCAAGCAAGAAGTCAGCGGATACTGGAAATCAGCTTGATTTCCAGTATCCGCTGACTTGTCATTTTATGAAAAGCCTATACGATGCGAGGTCAGCTAAAACTGGAAATGTATAGCTTGATAATAATGTCGTGGTCATCATGAAGACAGACATTTTAGTTGTCAAATCAAGATGGCAGCGCTCGTTCCGATTTTGGCCACGCGTTCAAAAATACTGTCAAAATTTGCAGCCTCCTATAACATGGATGAAATGCGGGTATTCTTCTGCACACCTCTGCCATCTCCAGGAAATACAGTCGTGATGATACCTATTTATGTTCTTCGACAGATCAACTTAAACCTGCAACAGCCAGACCTGCTCTCCTACTGCGCCCGTCAGGACATCCGCGTGATGGGCTACACTCCGTTCGGCTCGCTGTTCTACAACAAGGCTAAGGCCGACGCTCCGCCCCCAAGGGTCGATGACCCGGCGCTTCTGGAGATTGCGAACAAATATAATAAAACCGTGCCGCAAGTCTCATTGAGATACCTGGTGAGTTTTGAAGCAGGAAACGGTAACAAAATCTTGAAAAGATCATAACATCCTTGTGTAATAGGTAAAACAATAATTTGAAACTTGGCCAAGCACTACCGTGCACCCACTTTAGCGCCATCTTTTGGTAATCTACTTGACGTTTAAACGGACTTGAAAAGTGACTGTCTGGGTTCGACTTAGTTCTCAGATAGACACTTAACTTTGTGCAGTTTATTTCATCACCACTGCTCGCAAAACAGTGAAGGAAAACATTGTGAGGAAAGAATCACAAATAGGTATACTGTGTAATTAATTATTATATTTCTTTCCCAGGTCGAGTTAGGCGTGATCCCGATACCGAAATCGGTGACAAAATCCCGTATCGAACAGAACGTAGATGTTTTCGACTTCAGCCTAACCCAGCAAGAGAAAGATGTACTGAAGAGCTTCGATAAAAACTACAGGACCATACCTCAACTGAAGTTGCTCGACCATCCCTACTATCCTTTTGCGATAACTAAGGAATAAGTGAGATCAAATAAATATGTAGTTATTTGGTATAAGTATTGCATTTTTATTTTTATTACTGCCTCGACCGTAAACGAAGCAAAAGGAGTACCTATGTAATGATCGTAGCAGGTGGCGTTCTGTAGGTTCGGCCTAACCCCATGGAAATCAGCCGTGGGTTTATGCATTGTCCGTGGAGTTTCTTGCCCGTTCTTCATAGGAACCTACTACGTTTTGGAATGGGCAAGTAGCTTCATCTTTCTGACTGACCGACTCCTTGACAATTCAAAAGTGTCTGTAAATGGTTTAATTGAAATAAATGCTTTGAGTTTGAGTGGCTAACTAAATCAACTGCTGAGGGTCATAAGTCCCGAGCTCGAACCCCAGGTTTGGTCCTAAATAATGTTACGAGCTTGGAGTTCGTGACAATAAAAACTGCCGATTTAATAATTAAAAAATGAGACTTTAATCAAGAACACTAATAACAACTCAAACACACTAATTATAAAACACAATTGCACTACTGATCGCTCTAAGTCGCACTTGAAGATCGCTTTCGATGTGTTCGCTTGTATCACTGTACCCAATCTGCCCGGCTGCCTGCCTGTTGGAAGTCGCGACGCCCCCGTTAGGGGGCGTGGCGAGCGGCGTCAGGGCTTCGCCCCCCGGCCGCGAATGCCATACGGCGACCCGCAAATACGGGCCTCTCACTATTAGCGGCCACATTGGCCTGTGAGAAACCTAGGACACGCAATTATGAATTGCGTGCCCCTGTGAGTGGTTGCTTGTAGTGTATCTGTAGGCGCGCCACGACGCTGCTCTTCCCACAGCGCCGCTTTCTTCACGACACCTCGGCGGTCGGTCCCCACCAGGTGAGACCCCCAGTTACCTGGGGGAGGCCCAGCGAGAGCCGACCAGCATGACGAAGGTGCCGACTCGACACTCCTACAGAGTGGGTGTATTGCTCCCGCCCGCCCCGCTCCCGGAGCTAGCCAGTTACGGTCCGGGCTAAGGAGCAGTCGTGTGTGTGTGAGCGGTATTGTGTTGTGTAACACCGCTCAGTGTCTACGTGATCGCAGCCCGCACTGCGCGTTCACGTGTGAGTATGGCGTCTGTTTAGTAGTGAGTGACTCTGCTTTCGTTACGTAACGTGCCTATATTAACCTAGCACACGCTACGCAACGAGTGTGTGTTATGTTGTGTGGAGTGCTATTGTTTCGAGTGAGCCGCGTGTAACCTGGATGCAACTCACCGAGGCGTCAATCCGGTGCGATGGAGTCGTCGTCCGCTACCAGGTCGCGGGGCAGGGGTCTCGCGTCAGGGGGACGCGCGTGCCAGGGCGCGATATCCTTGACATGTGGCCAAGCAGACGCGTCGGCACGCGCGAACATTCCTTTCGCGAGGTGCCGCACAAACTCATCCAGGCTCTCAATCCCGAGGTCCCTCTGGATGACGTCGTTCCTCACGTAGCGAGGGGCGTCGACGATTGTCCGCAGCGCAACACTTTGTTGCGCGCGGAGCAGCTTCCGGTTCGTCTCGCTAGTGAGGGCGAACCATGCCGGAGCGGCGTACGTCAAGATTGGGCGTATGTACAACTTGTACACGCCCAACTTGACGCGCGCCGGGATGCGGGACGAGAGCACTGGTTTGAGCAGGTTGCGGGCTACCCTACCCCGTGCGGCGACCGAGCGGACGTGCGACCCCATCGTGAGCCGACGGTCGATGGTGACCCCCAGGTACTTGGCCTGGGGCGACCACGCGACGTCGGCTCCTAGTAGCTTCAGAGGTGGCGGGAGGGGCGCTGATCCGGTGACCATCGCCTGCGTCTTACCCACATGGGTCTTACCCACCTGCCCGGCTTGCGGCCACACCGGTGTTATATAGTGCCTCAGAGAGTTCTAGAACCTTCTACTGTAGAAACATCTAGAATGTTCGAGTAAATACCGGTCCCTACTGACCAGATCTCGATAGTTCTAGAAATTTCTAGCGTCGAAATTTCTAGAAGTATCTTGACTCTACTAGTTCTGCTACCTGATACTAGATGGCGCTAGTGGTAACTAATGTCACCATGTACCAGGCATTAATTGTGGCGCGCAACAATAAGTTATTTTTCTATTAGAAAATTCATAGCAACCCTGAATTACGCATAAATGAAGCACGAAGGATAAGGCAGAAATGTATCTGTAGTACCCTCATGTTTTGTTTCATTTTGACGTGAATACGTCTTTAAAATTGCTTCCATAGTGGGAGGCAGTCAAAGAAACCAATGATAACAAAATCGGGGGATACAGTTTGGTGTTGCAGCTTCTTCTTCTTCTGTATTATCTCCATCCTCAATTTAATTACACCATTGGATAGCTAAAAGATCAAAGAATTCATTACGCCAAGTGAGGACTGTGATGCATCGCGCGCGGTAGAGGGGGAAGCGCCGCCATTTGGAGGTCATTTTGCTGCGAATCGAGATTTCCACCACAGAGTACTTTTACTATGATTTCCACTTAGTATAACTTTTGACCCGGAAAAGCTACAGCGTTCGTTTATGTTTCAATCGTCAGCTCTCGTCAAAATCTATCGATTGTATACAAAACAGGTAAAATAGTGACGTAAATATAATATTATGTTAAAATAAGAAAAAAAATTATATCAAAAATATATAATGTACGCGTTTTAAAGCCAAATCAAAATACAGATACCTATTGTTTACGGTTGGAAAGGGCTCCTCAAGAGCAATCGAATGTTAAGTAATATCTAAGCTCGTGGCTAAGTAATATCAGCCGCACAAGTCAATCCAATGTTTTAAGCTACGCTTGCCGAGGTCGGTCGGTGGATGGGTGACCACCTTGAAATACCGAGATCCTCCGTGCCTCAAGGTTAGTCCCTTTATTTGGTTTGGAATACCTAATTCGTGGATCTTTGACAGTCGTTACAGCTAGTCAGAAGCCTGAAAGTCTGACAAGCAGTCTTGCCAAGGTGTATCGTGTTAACCAGTAACTGGCTTGTGGAGGTCCTATCTATAGTCAGGCGCTCCATGTATCATAGTATTCAGCTGCATTCATTTGGACTGGAAACTGAACCCATCTCGTATTAGCCATAGAATTAGCGAGCCAATAAAAAAAAGTTTGCGAAAAAATAAAAAACCGGTCAAGTGCGAGTTGGACTCGCGCACTAAGGATTCCGTACTTTGAAGGTATGTAAATAGTTTATCACGGGTTGTTTAACGTACCTACAAATTTACGGTTTTCGAATTTTTTCCTTTACTTGTGCTACATGATCTTGCTTCTTGCTTTCATGATTCTAGGTCAACGAGAAGTACCCTATAAATTTTGATTTCCTTGAGAGTGTCGAAATATACGTTTTTTACGGCATAAACAGCCGTATCTTTTTTTTACGTTAACTTAGAAGTTTGATTTTTTCACAGCTTCAAGGGACTGTAGACCTTTTTTTTTGTTTCCGGGGTGGAAAATCCTCATGGATGTCCGCCGCCCTGGGGCGGGCGGCGGGGTGTGTCAGGCTCTTACTGACTAAAAACCACCCCGGTGTTCCATCTCACACCTACGTCCGCGCCGGGGGTCGCGGGAATGTACGATCCTTCCGCAACCCCCGACTAGTGCCGGCCCGCCGCTGCGGGCCTCATCTGGTCAGGGGGGGAGTGAGGTGACTTGTGTGACCTGTGTGACCTGTGTTTTAATTTCAACTCGATACCTTCACGCGTTCCCGGGATAAAGGGTCTTGACAGACAGACGGACGGACAACAAAGTAATCCTCTAGGGTTCCGTCTTTTCCTTTTGAGGTACAGAAAGAAAAAAGAAAGACATCCACTGGTGGACATGGCCTCCCCCAAGCACCTCCACTACGACCGTCACAAAGTTATCGGTCCACTTTATATTGACCTCGCTTTAACTAAACTAACTCCTACTGTCTTCACTCATTCATCATAATCATCGTTCATTTGATCATCATTATCGATCATTTCAAAGTTCAACTTTAAAAACTTTTTTCCAAAAAAAAAAACAAACGACTTCAAGTTCGACGAAATTAAAGTTATTTTTCACTCGTAGTTTTTTTTTTGGAAGTCGGTTGTTTTTTTTGTAAAAAAGTTTTTATTTTTCACTTTTTAGTTGTAACTACCTACCCCAAACAAATTCATATAACACTAAGACTTGCTATGTGAATATCAGTGAAAGGAAGCTATTGAACACATCTGCGTATCCCTTTTATGAGGAAGTTAATTATGCCCGAGCATACTTACATAAAAAAAATATAAACATCCGAATTATGAACCTCCTCCTTTTTTGAAGTCGGTGAAAAATATAGTTATCGTTAACCATCTTATCAATCAATACACATCGAAACATATAGTAGGTAAGTTGGCGTACCACTGAGGTATGACTAACAAACAAATTTTTCAAACAAAAAATAACCGACTTCCAAAAAAAACACTACAAAGTGAAAAATAATTTTAATTTCGGTGTCGGTGGGTCTGTATTTTCGTTTTCACTTTGTAGTGTTTTTTTGTAAAAAAGTTTTTATTTTTCACTTTTTAGTTGTACCTACCTGACCCAAACAAATTCATTTATCACTACTTGCTATGTGAATATCAGTGACAGGAAGCTATTGAACACATCTGCCTACCCCTTTAAAGGCTACAGGCGTGATGTTATGTAGTGTGATTGCGTAAACAATGCATACTTAGCAGCAAACGCGGTTGATTTGCTGGCATTTATTGAAGAGTTCCATTGTCTGTCTCCGAAACTCCTCATCAGATCTTTACGAAATTTAAATGGGACCATTTCGGAACAAACCTCGTTCAAAAAAATTTTGCAAATCCGCCTATACATGACATAATTATATGAGGGAGTTATGCCCGAACATACATAAAAAAAATATACTCGTACATCCGAATTGATAACCTCGACCTTTTTTGAAGTCGGTTAAAAATATGAAGCTAGCAAAGTCAATAATATCCCCTCTTAGCGTAGTGCCTCTCGTTAGAGAGTATTATATTCCTTGCTTAGTACACATCTATGCACCGTGCACGTCGCACGGCCCGGCTATCTAAAGGTCAAGCAAACAACACAGATTATATCAAAAATACCTTTTAAGTCCGCGACGGAGTAACTAGTTAGAAGACAGCCATGGGGACTTACAGTGTTGGCGTGTTCATTTTCACGTTTATTTCGGTAAGTAACAACCTCCTCCCTCCCCCTCTCTCCCACTTTCCTGTGCTCGACAGGGTCCACAACGATCTTCACAGTTCTTATCGAAACTGTCAAATTTTCCCAATCAACTTTGAACCTTATGTTTTAACGATATAGTTGAAAATCTATTAAAGAAATTTGACAGATTGTAGTAGCTTGATGTGCTGGTGTCTGCACCTATTTATTTATTGATAACCAACTTATATCTAAAGTTTGCACCATACATACAAGTTTTGGTTGTGTTTCTTTTGTTTTTATGCTGGAGAGGTTTGGTTGAATTACCGGTTTGAGATTTGGCATTTGTGCTTCTAATAATCATGATTATTTTATCTATCTTTTAGTAAATTCATTTAAGTTACACCCACGGTTGCAAGTTGAAAAATTATGCTTAAATTGTGTTAAGTAGCTAATATTGTTAATTGTTGGTTTTGACTTTTAATTACCTTACTTGAAGTTAACATTATGATTATTTTGATAAAACTTGATGTCATCATTTTTTTTGGAAGCTAATTAACATTTTTTTCGTGTAATTTGACTATGTATGACATTTTTTTTTATTTGAAATGGGTTTGCTCTTGACTCTAATCTAGGTCAGAGATGACCATGGTCATTTAGAGAATTTCCCATTTCTGTAAGATTGTCTTCTTATGGTGTCCTAACTACTGCCTAATATTAATTTCACATGTTCCAGCTCGTCGTAGGGACAGTACCAACGCTAAAACTTCACGATGGCAAAGACATACCGGCACTCGCTTTGGGGACTTGGCTGGGAAACAACACAAAGGTATTTATTTCAGGAGATACCAGCTTTTATTATTTATTTAATACTTCAAGCTCATAATTATATGTACAGAGGCATACTTAATGCCATAGGCATTTTCTACCAGTCAACCTTTGGGTGATGCAGAGACAAACAGTAGTAGGTGCAATCATGAAAAATTGAGGAATACATAAACGCATAAACCTATTAACACTATGAATATAATATAATATACTTTAGGTACGACGCCCGGAGCGTCTCCCGCGGCGGCCGCGGCGGCTGGGACGGGACGCTCTCTCCCTATGACAATAGGCTCGCCCCCTATTACATGGGACTTAAGCATATGGCGAAATGTGGGGGTACTATAGGTACCTTCACCTCTGCCTGACCTTGTGGGGAACACAGGCGTGACGCTAAGTCTCACACACATGCACACAAACATAACATACACCAACTCACCCCTTTTAACTGACTTCAAAAAAAGAGAAGGTTCTCAATTCGGTTGAATTTTTTTTTAATGTCGGTATGTATATTACGCAGCGATATTTCCGGAAATTATTGTGGATGGATTTCGAATATTTTTTTATGGTAAGTTATAATGACCCTGAGCGGGTTGGTCCCATATGAATGTTATTACCTTTGCTTGGGTAGTTTTTGAGTTAGCTTAATATATTGATTATATTATAATAACTTCCTGTCGCTGATATTCAAAGTCAAAGCATTTAAGTATTTCAAATAGGCACATAAAAGGCACTTTTGAACGTCAAAAAATACAGCAAAATAGAATTGATTCTAGTCGCCCATTCCAAAAGGTAGTTTTCGTATGGAGAAGAATGGGCAAAAAACTCCACCGTTACTCTTTTAAAATGTTTTACAATATTTTGCATACCTACATTAATTATATCATAATAATATGTGAAGACGATGCACCTAAAATAAAATTACTATACCACAATAGGTAAAAAATTTAAAATGATACCATGACATATAAATTAATCTGATAGATACATGGTGCTCACATATTTACAAACATGGTAAAAGTGAACGATTTTCATTTAAATAAAGAAATTTACAAGTAACAAGTCAGGGTGTGAGTTAAAGTAGTCACAGAATGTAAATGAAAGAATAAATTTACAATTAAATTAGCAACCAGTTTGATTTTGTCTAGACTCTAGATTGACCTATGGAGCAGGACCAGCATGTTTCCAAGCGTTCTTATCTTGGATAAAATCTTCTAATTTATGCTATTATTTCTATAATTTATTCAGTATGCTTGTTTACAAAATGTACGTTAAATGTGAGTTTTAAATTTTTCTTTCATTTAATTGCAATATATCACAAGGTATTTTATTGTAGCATTTAACACAGTACCCCAAGATGTTGGCTAATCTGAAAAATGGTTGATGTATTTTATTTCTAGTATTAAAATTATGTCTATCGCTTATTTTATTAAAAAGATGTAGATTTTTCTTACATACATAATCTTCTATATAATAAAAATGAATCGCTAAATGTGTTGCTAAGCGCAAAACTCGAGAACGGCTGGACCGATTTGGCTGATTCTTTTTTTGTTGTGTTTGTTTTTGTCAGGAGAAGGTTCTTTTCAAAGAAAAAATAAAAAGTCGGAAAAGTCGGTCTCAAGGGTAGGAGTAGGGTTAGGGGTAGGGTAAGGTACGCTATGGTAGGGTACGGTAGAGTAGGGATAGGGTATTGGTAGGGTAGGGTAGGGTATCGGTAGTGTAGAGGTGGTGGAATCGGTAGGATAGGGGTAGGGGTAGGATACCACGCGAACGAAGTCATGGCGGGTCAGCTAGTTTTTCATAAATGAATTGGCAAGGTACCGTCATAATATTAATCCTTTTAAAAAGTTCCCTGAGAGATTCGCGGCGACGTAGATTATAAATGGTTCTGACAGCTCTTTTTTGCAAAATAAAGATGGATTCAATGTCAGCAGCTCGACCCCATAGTAAAATGCCGCCAGCCGAGCTTTAAGCCGCCGCAAGAGATGTTATGTGAGGTCCCCATTGTAATTTGTCGTCTAGCGTGATTCCCAGAAAAACAGTTTGATCAATAAATTCCAGTTTTTCTCCATTCAGTAGGATGTCACATTCACTACTTCTAACTAGAGTTGCCGCGAATAGTGTTTATAGCGAATAGTCGAATACCGATTAATCGCCATTCACTTTGGCGAATAGTCGAATAACTCGACATTACTATCCGACATAAAAAAAAACATTAAACACATTAAAAATATTTCTAATTTCTTCTAAGGTTGTGAGAAAAGAAAACAACAAAGTTAAAGAAATCTGTTTCATGTTATACATACCTACATATATTATGTAGTAAATTTAATTTTCCATTTTTAAATGCTGGCAACCCTTTTCTTGTACAAGTCTTTCTCTTTAGTTTACGGGGAATACCCCGTTTTGTATAACCCAGCGATTATTATTATTACTGAAGAGCAACCCAAGAATGCCACTGCTGAAGAAATCGCCAACTACATCGCATTAGCAAAGGCTGACAGAAAAATAAACCCATATGAATGGTGGGCTTTGAGTACCAATAAGAATAGATTTCCTATTTTAAGTAAGCTTGCTAAACGATACTTAATCACACCAGCAAGCTCTGTTTATTCAGAAAGACTATTTTCCGAGGCAGGTTTAATTTACGAGGAAAAACGAAACCGACTTGCTCCAGAACGTGCAGAAAACATTGTTTTTTTGCACCACAATCTGCCTCTGTTGGATTTTAAATATTAATTAAAAAGCCTTACTAATTTAATTTCATGAATATGATAGGCACAGGCACATGTTACAGATAATAATAGATATTGTGTATTGTTGGAGACTTATAAGTGCGCCAGCAGGGCGAAGCAGTGACTCGGATTCAGAGGCGTTGAAATAAAAGGATGCTCACGATTCTACTGTTTTTTAATGAGTAATTTTGGATAACAATCTTCACGTTTATATATTGTACATTTCTTAGAGAAGTGGTGCCATCTAACCGCAGAGACACGAGCTAATCAGACTGTCGCCTAACTGTTACAATGTATTTGTCTAAATCAGCGATCGAACATCTTCGTTGTTGTCTGCAGTAGTGTCGTTCGGTGGTCACAGATGGCGCTGCTTTAACATACTGGCCCCCTTTGAGAGCCATAGCTCTCAACCTTGGCTGCCTTGTCTTCCTTTTCTGGCGACGATGATGAGACCGGAAGAGGGCAGATCTTCGAAAACGCCCTCTCGACGACGCCAGCTGCTGTCTTGATGCGAGCAACTCTGGCAACATTGTCTCGTCCCGGATATGTCAGCAGGATTCGCCCTAACCGCCATTTGAGGGGCGGTAAATTGTCCTCTTTGATGAGCACCAAGGAACCGGGAGTGAGTGCACCCTGGTTTTCCTTCCATTTGATACGTCTCTGGAGCTCGGAGATGTAGTCCTTGGCCCAGCGCTTCCAAAAGTGCTGCCTGAGCTGCTCGACACGTAGGTAGCGTGATAAAGCGTGTGAAGGCTTCGCCGTGATGTCTGCGCCTGCAGCAGCCGTCAGAGGCCGGCCGATGAGGAAGTGACCTGGCGTCAGGGGCGCAAGGTCGTCAGGATCTACGGACATTGGGTGCAGAGGACGGGAGTTCAGGACGGCCTCTATTTGTACTAAAACCGTGTTGAACTCTTCATATGTTAAATGAGCCTTCCCTATCACGCGTGTTATATGGTGCTTACAGGATTTGACTCCTGCTTCCCACAAACCGCCAAAGTGAGGTGCGTAGGGAGGTATAAATTTAAATTCTATTTGATTATTTGAAGTGTAATCAGTAATACTTTGACAGCTGTTTTGTAAAAAATCAGAAAATTCCTTTGCTGCACCTACAAAGTTTCTACCATTATCAGAATAAATTAGGGTAGGTTTCCCTCTACGGGAAATAAATCTTTTTAAAGCTAGGATATAACTTTCAGATGACAGTGACGTCACAAGTTCCAAGTGTAATGCTCGGGTTGATAAACAAACAAACAAACATAGGTAGCATTTCTCTAACCTAGAACCTCTGCCCTTTTTGTTCAAAACATACATAGGCCCTGCGTAATCAACACCACATTTAATAAATGGAAAACCTGATTCGAAACGTTCACTGGGTAGATTACCCATTATAGGTTGAATGGACTTTGCCCTCATTCGACAACATCTAACACACTGATGCACAACATTCTTAGCTAGATTCCTACCACCTATTATCCACCACATTTGTCTTATATGTGATAACAAAAGCTGTGGACCGGCATGCAGCATATCATGATGGTTATGCCTAAATAAAAGTATAGTGAACGGATGTTTACTACACAACAGAATAGGATGTTTTTGATCGAAAGGTAAGTCTGAATTGCATAACCTGCCCCCCACTCTCATTAAACTATTTTCATCCAAGAAAATATTTAATGAACATAGTTTACTAGATGATTTAATTTTATGTTTATTAATTAAGGCACTATATTCACTTGGAAAGGCTTCTAGTTGCGCAATTCTAGATAAAAACATAAGTGACTTATTTAATTCCGCGACTGACAACGCGCCCGTGCTACGTTCCGAATTATGTTTTGCACATAGATTGTTTACAAATCGGAACACGTATGCATAGACACGTTGTATTTTTATAAATGAAGAATATCGATTGAAATTAATTATACTGTTATTAGGATTATTATTAAGCATACAAACAGTATTTGATTTAATTTCTGGCAAGTTATCACAAAGTGGAACATCACATTGTTGATCCCAGTTGGCAACCGCATTCAATAAAAAATCTGGTCCGTGCCACCACAGATTTGAACTACTGAGTTCAGCCAGAGAAATACCACGTGATAACAAGTCCGCAGGATTGGACTTGCCATCAACATGACACCAAATTCCTTTACCGGCCATCAGGTCATTTATTTCTATTATTCGGTTTTGGACGAAAACCTTTAAGGAATGCGGTGACATCTTTAACCAACCTAAGACTATGGTGGAATCAGTCCACGTTATGATCCTGTCAAAATTAATGTGCATAGATTTTACTATTTTAGATTGTAATCTAGCACCTATTAGCGCACCACACAATTCCAAACGTGGAATTGTAACCGGTTTGAGTGGAGCCTGACTGTTACGTCATCATTACTATTCACCGAACGTATGAATGCGCATGCACCGTAGGCCGTTTGACTAGCGTCAGTGAATACGTGTAATTCAATACGATCTGGGGAATTTCCTATCACGTGACGAGGAATCCGAAGTTTATGTAAATCGATTAATGAATGAACAAATTTATGCCAGCATAACAAAACATCTGGTGGTAATGAGTCATCCCAACCTGTTTTGCATAGCCAGAGTTTTTGCAATAGCGCCTTTGCTACTATTACAATAGGGCTTAATAAACCTAATGGGTCGTAAATTTGAGACACTACTGATAAGATAAAACGTTTAGTTACTTTAGATGTCTCAGATTTAATTTTTGTAGTGAAATGAAGTTGATCACTATAGTTTAACCAGCCTAATCCTAACGTTTTATTAGATTGGTTCTCGTCTAACATTAATTCTTTAGAACTTTCACTCTGTATGGAATCTGATGCCACTTCTGGTGAATTAAAAACCCACTTACGCAGCGGAAAACAACCAGAGTCGAACTCATCAGAAACCTGTTTACAAAGGTGAGATAAATGCGATTTATTGTCGTCGCCCATTAATAAATCGTCGACGTACATGTTTTCTAATATTATTCTTGAGATTTCAGGATCATTACAATCTAGTGCCAGCTGACGGACACAACGTATACTTAAGTAGGGGGCGGAGGCCGTTCCGTAGGTAACGGTGTTAAGGCGATACACACCGAGCGGATCTGAATTATTCTCTCGCCACAAGACTAACTGTAAGTTACGTTGATCGTCATGTATGGAAATCTGCCGAAACATTTTCTCTATATCGGCACATGCAACATACCGATATTGCCTGAATCTCATAAGAATAACCATCAAATCATTTTGAAGAGGTGGACCTGTCCATTGGATATCATTGAGAGATTTACCGGACGACGTTTTTTGGCTCGCATTGAAGACCACCCTTAATTTGGTCGTAGTGCTGTGCTCACGGAAAACTCCATGATGAGGCAGAAAGTAACACGGCATGGGGTAATCCTCAATACGAGTCATATGTCCAAGTCTCTCGTACTCTCGCATAAAATCAACATACATTGACCTATAATGCGGTTGACGTTGTAATTTACTTTCCAAGGACATAAATCTATTTTTAGCTACATGGTAGCTATCACCAAGAGTATTTGGTGACTCCTTAAGCGGTATTCTAACCGAGAAACGACCGTTGTCGTCTCGCTTAGTAGTATCATTGAATAATTGTTCACATAAACGATCTTCAGAACAAAGCGATTTTACAACTGGCGAAATTTCTTCAATTTCCCAAAACCTTTTTAACTGATCGTTTACTTCTAATTCGGAAGTTTGGCCGAAATTACACTGCACCTGATTTATGCGCAAGCTCTCAGTGTGTACCGGACCTGAAACTATCCATCCTAGCTTCGTATTATTCAAATACGGACCACTAGGTAAACGAATTTTACCTTCAAGTAAAAGATCCCAAAAATAGTTTGCACCAATTAAAATATCTATTTGAGAAGGTGTGCAAAACAAAGGATCAGCGAGATCAATATTTTCGGGTATATTTAACTTACTCACTAATCTAGAAGCGGGTAGTGTGGAAGTTATTTGCGGTATGGCCAAACAATGCATGCGTATTGTATGATTATTTTTTAAAGAACGTAATTTTATATAACAAGTTTCGTTTGTTTTTGTAACTGTTTGACCTATACCACTGATTTTATAAGTGGACTGTAATGTTTTGGCGCGAAGTTTTTTACAAAATGAACTTGATATGAGGCAGTGCTGGCTACCGCTGTCCAGTAAAGCACGAGCTCTGATATACTGTGTATTATCATCTGCAGCAATTTCTACCACAGCGGTAGACAGCAAAACCGGTTCTAAAGTGGTGTGTAGTATACTAGAGTGCAAGCTAGCTGAAGAATTATGATCTGCGGGTTGCGACTGAGGATCAGAGGCAGCATGAGATACGGCGGAGACTGTGTCTCCATTGTTGAGAACCTCATGCAACAACGAGTTGTGTTTTTCATTACACTGCCTACAAGGTCCGAAAAAACAGTCTTTACTAGAATGACCCAGCCGTAAACAGTTTAAGCACAGATTTTTACACTCGACTAGGTTTAGTTTATCTTGCGGGGGTAAACTTAAGAACTGACTGCAAGCATAAACGGGATGCCTACCCTCACACTTAACACATACACGCTTAGATCTATTCTTGTTATTATTATTCAAAGACTGATTACTTTGAGTAGACACAAAAGTTTGAATCTTTGGTGTCTGTTTTCTATTGTTATCTTGAGATACCTTGCCATTTGAATTATTGGAATGATTTGCTTTGACCAAGTCTAAGACTTCAGCTTTTTCCTTTAGAAAGGTAATCAATGTGTCAAATGTTATCGATTCGTTAGTAGTTTTAATAAAATTAATCTTGTATTGCTGCCAGTCCTTATCTATGGCTGCATCAAACTTAGACACAATGATATAGATTAGCAAAGTATCCCAATACTCAATAGGTTCCCCTAACGTTTTTAAAGCGCGTAGATTTCTAAAAATCGTATCAACCATTTTACGAATATAAGGTGCTGATTCTTTTGTAAGGGGTTGTACAGAAAAAATAGATCTAACATGATTATGTACTAGCAAATTTTTATTATCATACCTACCCTCGATCAGATCCCAAGCTATTTTGTAATTACTGGCAGAAAATTCTAGAGATTTAATTACCTGAAGGGCATTACCGGTAAGTGCAGATCTTAAATAATGAAATCTCTGTATATCATCTAGCTCTTCAGAGTTGTGAATCATTGACAAGTATGTATCTCTGAATTCTAGCCAGTTTTCATAAGATCCATCGAATGAGGGCAACGATATAGTGGGCAATTTAACCAGTAACTTGTTTCTGCAGTTATGAGAATTATCACTACTAGTATAACTAACTTTTTGATTTTCTAACAGACACTCAACAGTAGACATGGCACTGTAATATGAATTTTCAAACATTTCACGTTCTAACAACTGTTTATCATATTCCTTTTCATCCACTAATTCCTCAATAGCATATTGAACAGTATTAAAGTTTTGTAATAAGTTAGCTGCCGACAGCTGACGTAGCTTTAACTCGTTTATTTGTTTGGCAGTTAACTTTGAATCGGAATTTGAAAGGGAATCTACACTTTTTACAAACAGCGTCAAACTACCCTTAATAGGACCCCGTTTTTTCACTAACTCCTTAAACGCCTCACTCATATTGACGATTTATGGGAAGAAAGAGTACTCACGGTTATCCTGCAACCACTGTGGTGAATAATGCGCACCACACCCGCTGTTCCTATAAGATATAAGGCGATTTTAGTACAAATAGGACAGAAGGGGGTATGTGGGGTAAGGATTTGGAAAGGTCTTACGCCCCTGAGTCAAGCCGATCTTCCTCGCCGGCCGCTAGTGGACGTCTTCTTGTTGGCACGTCCTTGGTCGCTGGTGATCGCTTTAGATGTGGCTCGTAGGACCAAATGTTGGAGACTTATAAGTGCGCCAGCAGGGCGAAGCAGTGACTCGGATTCAGAGGCGTTGAAATAAAAGGATGCTCACGATTCTACTGTTTTTTAATGAGTAATTTTGGATAACAATCTTCACGTTTATATATTGTACATTTCTTAGAGAAGTGGTGCCATCTAACCGCAGAGACACGAGCTAATCAGACTGTCGCCTAACTGTTACAATGTATTTGTCTAAATCAGCGATCGAACATCTTCGTTGTTGTCTGCAGTAGTGTCGTTCGGTGGTCACAGATGGCGCTGCTTTAACATGTATTGTTTTATTAAGGAAAATAATTTAAAAAATGATTATTTTTAACTCATTAGTTCTTTTGTTCGTTAAAAGTTTATTTTCGACGACTATTCGCCGAATGCCGAATAATACTAGCCATTATTCGGTATTCGACGAATATCAAAAAAATGACGAGTAATGCCGAATACCGAATAATAGCGAGTATTCGCGGCAACTCTACTTCTAACTACAACATAGCATAACTATTTACATAGCAAGTAGTATTATTATACGAATTTGTACTGACAACTGACCTGTATTATACAAGTACGTGTACTTGTATGATAGAGGTCAGTGGGTAGGTACTACTAAAAAGTGAAAAATATAAACTTTTACAAAAAAAATAAAACAACTGACTTCCAAAAAAAAAAAAACTAAAGTGAAAAATATGGAAGTCGGTATCGTTGATTCCGCATTTTCGTTTTTGGCCACCAGCTTCCAAAATTAAAGTTCTTTTTCACTTTGTAAGTACTTAGTGCTTTTTTTTAAGAAGTTGTTTTTTTTTTTAAGTAATTTTTTTTTCCATTGTGGTAGGAAGAAACTACAGAACGAATTTGTGTAACAGACAAATAATGATAACCTTACCCTCCAACATGGTCGCTTGGAGCCCGGACTGAACGAGGTGGAGCAGGCCGTCTCCTGGGCCATCGACGCGGGGTACCGCCACATCGACACCGCCTTCGCCTACAGGATTGAGGACCAGGTCGGCAGGGCGCTCGCTAAGAAGATCGGAGAAGGAATCAAGAGGGAGGAACTGTTCATTACTACTAAGGTTGGTACAATTTGTAATTTGTTGGTAATTTGTCGAAGTGGGGGATTACTGACCTATCAAATACCCAGAGCGAGTGCGGTGCCTCTAATCAGACCATGCCCACTTGCTGGAGCGCACTAAGTGCCCGCTCACCTGCACCTTGGGTGAGTTAATGAACGCCACTGATGCTGCAATCAACGTGGCCACCCACTGGGCTCAAACTATAAATATTGATGAAGAGCATCACCGACACGAAAGAAGAAAGTATAAAACTTGTTTCAGCTACAGTCAACCTCAAAAAGATGTAACTAGGTACAGACGCCAGCACATCACCCGAAACTATCAAATTTTCCCAATCAACTTTAGCAATAAAGTTGAAAATCTATTTAAGAAATTTGACATATTGTAGTAACTTGATGTGTTGGCGTCTGTACATCGACAAGAATTTAGATGTCTGCAATTTTTGTTCCATAACATTTTCTCAATGTGTAACCATAAAGCATAATATTTATTTATGTATTATTAGCTATTGCTGGTTATGATAATTATTAAGACATTGGGTAATTAATTGTGGTAATTTGTCTTTGTGGGAATCCGCTGGATGCGAGAAGACCGGCCGGTTTGGCGACGCGCGACGCTTGGGGATGCCTATTTCCAGCAGTGGTCTTTTCGCAGAATGATGATGATGAAGTTTTATATTTTCTTAGCAGACAAACTATCTCCCCGAAACTTCCTGTCTTTGTTTTCTTATAATTTTTAAGTCCACCCATCAATTACCTTTTGGCAATTTTTGTTTTGCCGAGGAAGCGAGACCATATTAACTTGCATTGTCATAATATCTACAAATTAACGTAAAAGAAGCTTGGTCTCGCTTCCTCGGATTACCACTTGTATTTAGGTAACAATCTAACCCTGATTCTTTCTCCGCCCACAGCTGTGGAACAGTGAACACGCTAAAGATGCAGTCGTGCCAGCACTGCGCGCCTCACTCGCCAGTCTTGGACTGGACTATGTCGACCTGTACCTGATGCACTGGCCTGTTGGGCAGTTCGTGAGTATATCTAATGAAACCTTATCCATCTTTAGCTTTACCCAAAGATATTTTTCTCTTTGAAATTGGCAAACTCTTGCTGATGTGGCTCTCATAACTAAACAGATTTATTTATTTATTTTGTGAATATAGGTGATTACAGGTGTTTTTCAATATAAATGTCAAGTGCACAAACCATGTTCCGCCGATAGGCATAGAAAAACAGAAGTACATAAATGATTATAATTATAAGTCGATGCTAGAGCTACTCGCCAAAGTCTTCGTACAGCTGTAACTTCATACTCATTTCCACCATGAAATAAGTAGCTGTGTTTTTAGGAAGAGACGTATCATGTAGGCAAGGCTATATCTATACAAGGGTGCTATGAACTTTAATTTCAACTTCGAACTGCTGTACTCGTATTGACGGATTTCTCAATATTCATAAAACAGTATTTTCTTGTGCCAATCCCCACGCTCCTGTGCCAGCCTCATCGAGGTTTAGCCCGCGATGACAACAATGTCGTCAGCCCATCTCGCCGCCAGACGACCGACATCGGCGACATCTCGTCTTCCAGTTCTTCAACCCTCTGTCACTACTTCCAGGACGTGGCAGGCAACCCTGGCAGGAGCTCCTTTACCATCTAAGTAAGGCTCAACTCCAAATAATTGAATATAACCACAATAAACTCTAACTTTCAGAACAACGGCACATACGACTACACTGATTACGTGGACACCTGGCGCGGTATGATGGAAGCCAAGAGCCTGGGCCTAGCCAAGTCCATCGGAGTCTCCAACTTCAACCAGCAGCAGATCGACAGACTTCTAGAACTGGGATTGGAGAAACCTACTGTGCAGCAAGTCGAGGTAAAATCAAGTCATTTTTATGACTCATTTTCATTAGTTGATAACTTGGACAGCAACACAACAGCATGCGGGGATTGCCCGCAGGCGGGGTAGTGTCTAATGAAAGTCATACGTCGATAACGCGGTCGGTACACCGTCTGAGGGGAATCCAACGAAATTCATCGGTAGGTAAAAAGCATGCCGGAGACTCACACCCAATGAAAATGAACCTTCAAAGAAAGTGCCAAATGTGCAGTGCAGCTTTTCCGTATGCCGCACTCGCTCCGAAAACGGTTCCCCGAATACGGGCCCTATGGCATGCTTTAATCACAGATAACCCCCTTACTAATAAACGTATTATATCAGATGAATAGTTACACACCGATTTCTCTCTTTCAGCCATCAGTAATTTGACTTTCGAAAGAAGAAGACAAAGCGTTGTGTAACTATACAGACGCTATACAACGTTTATTAGTAAGGGGGTGTATCTCCAGCACTCCGCATACGAGCCCTATTGACCAATGAAAATAAGCCTTTATTGAAATTAGGCAGAGAATCAGCACTTTTAGAACGTCAAACTTATATAGAAAGCTATATATATATGACATGGACATCGAGATATAAGTTATACTAAGTACGTTAGTACTTATATCTCGATGGACATGGATAATTATTTTGGCGCCAGAATGACATTGACAGGGGGCGTTGTTGGTAAATATTTGTGATATTGGTAAATACGCACGACAGCATATCAAGCAAGATGTCAGCGGATACTGGAAATCAGCTTGAATTCCAGTATCCCTGACTTGTCATTTTATGAAAAGCCTTAGATACGATGCGAGGTCAGCTAAAACTGGAAATGTATAGCTTGATAATAATTATGTCGTGGTCATCATGAAGACAGACATTTTAGTTGTCAAAACAAGATGGCAGCACTCGTTCTGATTTTGGCCACGCGTTCTAACATACTGTCAAAATTTGCATCCTCCTATAACATTGGATGAAATACAGGTGTTCTTCACACCTCTGCCATCACCAGGAAAAACAGTCATGATGATAACTATGTATATTATGTTCTTCGACAGCTCAACTTAAACCTGCAACAGCCAGACCTGCTCTCCTACTGCGCCCGTCAGGACATCCGCGTGATGGGCTACACTCCGTTCGGCTCGCTGTTCTACAACAAGGCTAAGGCCGACGCTCCGCCCCCAAGGGTCGATGACCCCGCGCTTCTGGAGATTGCGAACAAATATAATAAAACTGTGCCGCAAGTCTCATTGAGATACCTGGTGAGTTTTGAAGCAGGAAACGGTGACAAAATCTTGAAAAGATCATAACATCCTTGTGTAATGGGTAAAACAATAATTTGAAACTTTGCCAAGCACTACAGTGTACCCACTTTAGCGCCATCTTTTGGTAATCTACTTGACGTTTAAACGGACTTGAAGTGACTGTCTGGGTTCGACTTAGTTCTCAGATAGACACTGTGCAATTTATTTCATCACCACTGCTCGCAAAACGGTGAAGGAAAACATTGTGAGGAATCCGGCATATGGCCTAGAATCACAAATAGCTTAGGTATACTGTGTAATTAATTATTATGTTTCTTTCCCAGGTCGAGTTAGGCGTGATCCCGATACCGAAATCGTTGACAAAATCCCGTATCGAACAGAACGTAGATGTTTTCGACTTCAGCCTAACCCAGCAAGAGAAAGATGTGCTGAAGAGCTTCGATAAAAACTACAGGACCATACCTCAACTGAAGTGGCTCGACCATCCCTACTATCCTTTTGCGATAACTAAGGAATAAGTGAGATCAAATAAATATGTAGTTATTTGGTATAAGTATTGTATTTTTATTACTGCCTCGAACGTAAACAAAGCAAAAGGAGTATGTAATGATCGTAGCAGGTGGCGTTCTGTAGCTTCGGCCTACCCCCATGGAAATCAGCCGTGGGTGTTATTTTTTATTTGAAATGCGTTTGCTCTTGACTCTAATGTAAGTCTACGATGGAGTGAGCTTACCCAGAAGAAGCCTGTTTACTCTTACTTTGAAGAGATTCGGCTTGTATGCACTCGGAAACACAAACGCAGGTAGAGAGTTCCACTCTTTTGCTGTGCGCGGTTTATGCATTGTCTGTGAAGTTTCTTGCCCGTTCTTCATAGGAACCTACTACGTTTTAGAATCAAGCAAGTAGCAAGTAAAGGCAAGTAGCTTCATCTTTCTGACTGACCAACTCCTTGACAATTCAAAAGTGCCTGTAAATGGTTTAATTGAAATAAATGCTTTGAGATTGAGTGGCTAACTAAATCAACTGCTGAGGAGTCCCGAGCTCGACCCTCAGGTTTGGTCCTAAATAAGTCATTTTTCCATCAGAAAATACATAGCAGCCCTGAATAACGCATAAATGAAGCACGAAGGATAAGGCAAAAGTGTATCTGTAGTACCCTCATTTTTTGCCGGTTTGTAATAGGGGTCGAGCCTATATTGCCGTCAACCGGGCACTAATCTAGACTCCGGGCTGCGGCTGGTCAACTGCTAATGAAAGAAGGGGATATCAATAAGAAGACATATTTCTAAACTTGACAAAATAAAAATCTTTATTTTCACTTACAATCTATGACTATTGTTTATCACTTTTATTTTATATCTAAACACAGTACCAGGATTTTGAAGTGCGTAGCACTTCAGTAGTAAAATCAACTTTACTGCTACGAAATAAAGGCGCTGAAAGCCCTCGTACCCACGGGTGACTTACCGCACACTAGATTATCAACGGACTGTTAAGCGCCGAGAGATAAAAACCAACAGTGTATTTTGTTGACGCGCTGGGATGCACGTCGTTGGGTTTTCAATGCTTAGCTTAACACTGAGAATTCAAAATCCAGTGCGCAATAAAAAATCGTCGCGTCAAAAAATCATCCATGTCAATGAGGGCTAAGGCGGCATAATCTTCGTGAAAATGGGCGGCGTTATTCAGGGTGACCATCCATTACATATCAAGACCCCTCCGTGCCTCGGAAAACACGTTGAGCCGTTGGTGCCGGCTGTCATTCATAGATCTTTGACGGTCGTTAGTTACGGGGTAGTCAGAAGTCCGAAACTCTGGGATCGTGTTACCTAGTAACTGGATTGTGGAGGTCAGATAGACAGTCGCTCCATGTTAAATACTGGTATTCAGCTGCATCCGGATAGACTGGGAGCTGACCATAGACCAACATAGTTGTAGAAAAGGCAGGCAAATGACTTTCTCCAGAGCAGTGGTGTCCCAGTGGTAATGGCGAGGCCATTGGACTTAGAGTTGTAGGTCGTGGGTACAAACCCAGGCAGGCGATTTACTTTATGTAAATAATTTCATCGCCACTGCTTTTAAAACGGTGAAGGAAAACATCGCGAGGAAACCGGCATGGCTCAGAACCAAAAATTTGAAGACATGTGGCATCTACCAACCCGCACTGGGCCCGCGTGGTAGTTTATTAGCCCACTCCTTCTCACAGAGAGGAGGCCTGTGTCCCAGTAGTGGGAACATTATAGGTTGATTATGTAAGATGACGTTCTGGTTCTCAAGGCTATAATTTCTTCAACTCTTTAACCATTAACTGTTTTTTTAACCTCAAAATAGACATCTCCATTTCATGTTTCTCTTTCAAAAACTGTTTTTCCATTTCAAATAATTCCTTTTGCTTCTTCAATTCGAATTCTACTAATTCTTTTTTCAAATCTTCAACTGTTTTTTTCTCATCTGTGATTTGTATGGGGTCTGTGACGTCATGCTTTAGCGACACTATGATTGGTTTAATGTCGGAAGGGGGCAGGACTATGTGTTCTGTGATTGGTGATGCTGTGACTAGGAAGTCCTGTGATTGGTCATCGGCTGTATCTAGGCCTCCGCTGTCGTCAATTTTTGTGTCGTTGTCTGATATCTGTTTTAGAAGACGGGTGTTCTGTAAAAGATAGTAATTGTATTTTAGTATTACCTTGTAACTGTCCGACAGCTTTCTTATGGTTATAATTTAGAAAAAAAGAAACAGACCAAAAAGAATGGACGGATTGTATGCGATGATTGGCTAGAAAGGGAGGTTACTACTGAGATGACGACTAGGTTAGCTAATGGAGACGTATGGAAAGAAAATACTACTTATGTTTACTAGATTATGATAAGGGCATGAAGACGAAAAAATCAATCTCCAACAACATACCCCCGTCCCCTTCAACGGATAATGCAGCGGATGGTAGCTCTTCATCTGATGGTAGACGGACGCCGTGGGTAGCAGGTTCCCCTCCTCATCAGTCAGCACCTTCACGATCCTCTCCTCCAGAGGGTTCAGGTGGACAGAGCAGTGGGTTCCCTCCGAGTGACACTTCTGTATCACGGCATATTTGCGGCGGATCTTGAATTTTAGGTCTATCCAGTACTGGGAACAAAGGAAGGAATAAAATTAATTTACGAGGAGAAAAAGAGTCACAGGACGAGATTGCTAAAAAAGTAAGGGTTTCATACGAATGTCCACTTAATTTTAATGGCAATAATGACTATATTCGTATAAGCAAATGTGAACAAGCGCTTCATACTCAATATAAACATTAATTTTATGCAAATAATGTTCATAATTGTATAAGATGCTCACTTTTACTAAGCAAACTAGATAGAAAGAAAAAAAAACGTTTTTTTTTTTGCGGTAAACATGACGCAGAGACAGAACACAAATACAAAAAAAAATGGGCAAGAGCGAGTCGGACTCGCGCACCGAGGGTTCCGTACCATCATATGTTTTTAAATTTTCATCGGCGAGGCCTATATTCGTCAGAGAATTTTTTCAGCGCCATCTCTTGACCGATAATGGAACTAATGTAGCTTTTGTTGATGATTTCTGAAAAAGTGTGCTATTTAGAGACGTCGTTTTATTTTTCCTGTAATCTTTACATAAACTCCTATCACATAGAATATTTTCAGATTTTTCTCTTTGCAAACTTCGGAGATAAGCGGGGGGAACGGCATTTTTTTTTTACATTCTTCATCAAAAGTCGAAAACTGTGCGGCCTAAAAAAAAGAAAAAATGTTTGGGAATGTGCAAACTGCGCTCTTTCATATGATACCCCAGATGCCCTAGTAGCCCCACTTCGAATTTTTCAGACCCCCTTTTAGCCTGTTGCAAAAAATATACATACCTATATTTTTGTTTCTTATTTGTAAAAAAGTTGGGCCAACGTCATCTAAAACTATTCCAAATTTCAAGTTGACAGCATTAGTAGTTCTTGAGATATCCAGCTGTGACAGACAGACAGACAGAGTCTCACCATAAGGGTACCGTTTTACAATTTTGGAACGGAACCCTAAAAAGTGCTAAGACCCTATGCGAGACAGAGCCCCAGCACTAAATTCAATGTGCGGTCTGTGAATCTTGTTAGTAGTAAAACTTGAATTACGAAAACCCACCTTTCCAGGTCTAACTGTTACTATTAACTTTAGGTAGGCTGTTCTAACCACAGTTTTTACAAGACTGCAAGTGCCTGGAAAGTTTCGTGTAAATTATTTCATCACCACTGCTCCACTGCTCTCAAAACGGTGAAGGAAAACATCGTGAGGAAACTGGCATATCGCAGAACCAAAAAGAAAGCGAAGAAATGTCATCATCTGCCTAGCCTTTTCCCAACTATGTTGGGGTCAGCCAGTATTTTACATGGAGAGACTGCCTATCTGACCTCCACAACCCAGTTACTGGGTAATACCCTTAGTAAGACCGGTTGAAATCGAAGACATGTGATATCTACCAACCCGCATTGAGACAGCATGGTGGATTACGGCCCACTTCCTCTCACCGAGAGGAGGCCTGTGTCCCAGCATGGTACATAATATAGGCCGATTATGATGATGATGATGAAGTACCTGGACCAGCAGCCTAATTCAATCGCAATCGGATCATTTTGAAGGTTGCCATACATTTTGACCGCGTAGGTATTGCACTTTTCTATGAAATTGCTGATTTCTTTTTATAAACGCCGAAAAATTTGATTGGGCGGATCACATCAGCCGCATACACGATGACCGCTGGGCAAGTCTCCACACAATGGGTGCGTGAAGATGAACAGCGCGGCGGCGGCGCCACCGAGGTCGGCCCAGAAAGAGATGGCGAGATGCGCGACGCATGCTGTGAGGGCGGCGCGGGAACAGAGTTCCTGGAAGGACCTTTGCTCAGCAGTGGGACATTAAAGGCCAAGAAAAAAAAAATACCCCGCAACTATATATATCACAGTGCAATGCTTGGCATTGGTATAATTAAGTAGGGTGGCTGACGGTGTACTTCCTCGGTCAAAATGCTTTCCTGGCAACACTCACTCTAGCCCAACTCCGGCCACTCTTCGTAACACTCTCATCAATCCTGTTCAGTGTCCTGGCTATCTTCTCCCACATCCGTTTGGACTGAAGGTGTCCCTCTCTGGAGCGGGCACTGGCGAGGGCCAACGGAGGATAGCGCTCCATATACTGTGCTAGGACTTCGAGGTGCTGCCGGGACACTTGGCGTCGGTGAAACTGTTCTTCGGACATGATTCTGAAATCAGAATGTTTCATACTTTTATAAGGATTATAATTTGTACAACTATTATTTAAATGTTAGGGGGCTATTATGATCACTTGAAAAAATTAACGAACAGCCATTTTATTTTTCGGAGGTTGGTATATAATTAATTAGTATGACACTGACAGTAAAAATAAAATAAAAAAAAAATTGGTTTGTTAATTCATCCTATAATATAATTAGAACAATAATTAATTAATTAAGGATTATTTTCATTTCAATTTTTTTTTTTTTAATAAATTAATGTGCAGTAAAAATGTTGTGATGGGCAGTTAGGTAAATAGATTGGCAGTTCATAAGTTAGGTTGGAATTGTGAACAACCATCAAACATTAAGATTTCTTACCAATAAAATGTTACATGCTCTGTGTAACCAACTGATTCCCCTTAGATAACTGCCCACACATAACTGCCCGTTCAGTCAATTTACTGTTCAATTATTTATTCAATTACCCATTTAAATATGTATTTGTTATAAGAAAGAAAGAAAGAAAGAAAGAAAATACATTTATTTAGCACAGACTAAGAGACACACAATACACCAGGTAGTTAGATATTAGTCGTACATCAGATAAAAAATAAGATAAAAATAAAAAGTGTAAAGTCCGATGTAAGAAATTAGCAGGAAAGTGTGCCTCACGGCTGCGCCAAAAAGGCCCAGTTCAGCAAAAATGCCAGACAACTGGTGCCTGACGCTGGTTTTCAACTGGACCTGATGTGTGATGTGACGGATGTAAATCAGTTTTATACTGTATCGTGATGTGTGTAATGTGTATGCATAATTAAGTAATTAAATAAAAATAAATTAGTGTCACATAAAAACAGTAACGAATAGGTACCTATGTATAAAAAGCGTGATATTGAGTAACATTGCAAAACTAAACAATAAATAAATAAATAATGATAAATAGATAAGTGACATGACCGCATGATAGACCTTCTTATGCAAATAAAGAAATTCTCCGAAACGAGTCAGAACAGAAACCTGTTTTAATTTAAAACGATTAACGTTATGAGATGACTAATTTTTATTTAATTTAATGTTTGGTTTTTATTTAATATGTATTATGTCCATTAAAACACGAGATTTTGGTAAATCAGTTTATTGCGCTGGGTAGCATAGCACTGTACAAAATGAAAGTGTGTAACAACAACCTACCCTCGACTTAGCGAATATTTTTAATAAAAGAATATTTCACAAGTATTGAAGGTACCTACGTTACTCCATATATGACAATATGCATTCTGTAATTTTAATTTGTCGAAACTACAATAAACAACTGTCACATTAAATCAATGCCCTTTTATATTAATACAAGCGTGTGCTGATTGGATTCCCCATTGACTAAAATTACAAACTTCCATACAAACTTTCATCCCCTGTTAAACTCCTTTAGGGGATGGATTTTCAAAAAACATCCCTTAGTTTCTAGCTCACTTTTATAATGAAAGAAGCTCTTGTGCATTTCAAGCTTCTAGACCCAGCAGTTTGGGCTGTGTGTTATCAGCCTGTGAGTGACTGAATGAATTAAAGATTTTCATTAAATAGATACTGTTTTTCATGTAGTAGACTGTCATACACGCACACCGGGTGTGAATACTACACACCTGACTTTCTGAAAGACATCACCATTTAGGTCACTAAAGAGATATTTGTTTTAAATGACCACCTCCTTGGAGTTAAACGACAGACTCCTTGGTCTGCATTGTGAGTGTGACTGCTCAGTGAAAGGTATGGGATTAGATTCCCAGGATGGGCAAAGTGTTATTGAGTTTTTCCATTTTATGAATGTTATTATTGGCATGTCGCAACTGTAAAACCTGACCTTACACAACAATCAAGTAGGTCCAACAAATATTTGTTCCGCGTAGGAATCAAAGCCATGATACGTATTGAAGCAGCCAAATCACTCTGTCAACCGATATATTCAATCATCAGCATCATCTTCCTACCCTTTGTCAATTTATTTGGGGTTGGCGCAACATGTCTTTTTATTCTTATTCTTATATAGCATCCTTAAACATATAAAATACAGCCAAGAATGGTTCTAGTCACCATAATAAACAAGGTCTAAATACAAAAAAACTGACTTCTTATCAGAATATTGTTAGAGATATGGAGTGAATGAAATCATAACATACGTTAAGTTTGTTTATATACGATATTGCATGGTTTCTACATATAACACAGGAAAATCATTAATGAAACTTGATACCTACATTTATTTTGTTCCCAAAATTATCCCAAAAATTGCAATTCATTGAACAAATTACCGATATAATTAAAAATTATCAAAATAATATTTGCAGTGCTGATTAGCGACATCATATATAAAAGAGACTAAAAGTACTCTGTGAGCGACATTTCATCGTATTTTTTTGACATTGACATTTAAGAACAATTGACATTATTTTGCTTTTTTTGTTTTAATCAGTTGTTGGATACGCAGTAGCACCAGTTTTATTGATTATTTTATGCACCTTTACAAGTATACTAGAAAAATCATAAGCACTTTTATTTAATGATTAAAAGTGATAAAAACAAGAAGCGTATTATTTTACATTTACTATTAGCAAGTACGAACGACCACGTAAAAAACAATGACTAGCCATGAACTGAAATAATGACAGCCATGAACAAAAAAGTAATAGTGATTTTAGATAGCCCTATTCATTACAAAAAAACATGCTAAAAAGTCATAAAAAGCCTACCAATCTGTTAATAAAATGTGGTAGCTGACAGCTGTATCCGAACGAATATCAGCTGACAAATCACGGTCGAATATCACGATCAACAATTTTTTTTTTAGAGTCTTGACGTGAGCGAGTGCGGTTGCTGTTAGCCGTCGATATGTCGTCGATTAAAATAAATTTAGTATTTTGCAGTGTGATATTATGCATTTTGGTGTGCGTTAATACCCAGTCCGTACACAGACGTTTCGAATACAAATTTTCGTTCAAGCCGCCGTATTTAGCGCAAAAAGATGGATCTGTTCCGTTCTGGGAGTACGGAGGCAGTAAGTATAACCTAATTTCTCATTATCCATCACTGATAAATTGGTTTTAGTCCCATTAAATATACTTATAGACTCCTTAACTCCGTTTCTATGTTCATAAATATTCATGTTATGTTATAAATATCGAATAAAAAAGCGAAAATCGTTTGTTGTTTCGGTCCATACGATTTGACAGCGACACGTCAGTGAAAACTGTCAGGTGTGAAAGAGATAGCGCTATACACCTCTTGATGTGTTGAAAAGAGACATGAAATAGTTGCCGAGATCATGTTTTTTGGTTCCACGAAAGCAATCGACACGGTTAAAAAACCTTAATTATGATAATATTAAATTAAATACTCGTTATTGTTATTATAACTAGTTCGGAAATCGATTTACTTATTAAATAATGTGAATTGTTGATATGACACGCTGTTATCATAGTATTATTAAGAAATGTACATTATTTCTTTCTCTTAATTTTTAACACTTTCTACAAAAAACGTGTCAGTGATTTGCTATAGGTATGGCTATAGGTTATTAGTATCTCATTATTGCAATATTTGTAGCTATACCTATACCATCATTTGCACATTCCTATTTCATATCAAATCTTGATTCTTTATTTTCATTTAATTAAGTAAGTACCTATATAAACCAAACAGTTTCAAGTATGATGATGATGATGATTGTAGGACTCCCTTTTCCGGACTTAGACTCTCATTCGGTCCATTGTGCGTGGGGATTCTGGCTAATAGAGCCAGCCTAGCTCCATCCAAATCCAAAGCACAGAAGTTTCCTGGGAGCTTCCTCTCAACGTGCAGAAATCCTCGGAACAATGAGCAACCTCATTGTTCCGAGGATTTCTGCACGTTGCACAGCCTTGCATTCCAGAATGACGTGGATGGCTGATTTCTCGGCGTCAAGGCAGCTCCTGCAAAGGGGCTGTCTGTGGCACCTATGTTGAAAAGATGTTTGTTGAGGAGGTTTTGGCTCGTAATTGTTCCTATTATTATTCTAAGGTTATTTCTACTCAGGCTGAGAAGTTTTTTGGTTAATCACGGGTGTATCATTGGTAAAGCCAATTTTGACTGTCTACAGTCTGTTGCCCATGACCATCTGTTGTTATGGAGTTCGGTCGATCTTTGGTGAATCCACGCACGAAATTGTGAGAAAGGCAGAGGGAGAAGTGGGTACGGGCCCACAGTGGGTGGGCGGGCACTTTCATATCAGAGCCTCTCTTTGCAAGTTCATCCGCAACATCATTGCCCAAGGATACACTATGCCCTTTGATCCACTGGAGAGCAATACGATTGGACATCCATAAACTCTCCAGAGCTAGATGGCACTCAAAAATTAGTTTTTTTGCTTCCTAAAGCTTTGAGCACAGATAGGCTGTCGGATAGGAATTTAATGCTGTAGTTCTGGATGCCTAAGCGCTTTACTGCTGTTGCGGCTTGTATTAAGGCAACACATTCGCATTGAAAGATCGAACTGCGTGCCTAGTGGTATGTGAAAGTTAATATTCAGGTCAAGGAAGTGTACGCCAGCACCTGAACCGTTTGTGTTTTTAAGAATGCGTTTGTTTTTTTATAAATGCGCACTTCATTGGCTCCTGACTGATCCCTTTCTTCCTGAACTGTGTGTATGTCCAGGATGTTAGCATATAGACTGGTAAGGCTTTTGCCCCATACAACCAGATGCATTAGCCTGATGGCAGCTGGCGCCGCCTCTTGCTGTATATACAGGTCAAGGGGACTTAATTGAAGGGCTATCTCATTGACTGCTGCTAAATTAGATTGTTTAGTGCAATTGCCAAGTCAATCTATTATTTAAAACATGGATTTATAATATTGATATGGTCACTATAAGATTTTGTTAGGTTAGCTAATTACATAATAACTTAAGACAGAAGGTCCCTTTAGCCGGGACTGAATAAATTAACCGACTTGGTATTACATGGATCTCACAAATTTTTACGATAGAAGAACTGAGTTGCAAGACATGGCTTTTTTACAAGTTATGTTTTTGATGGCATTCTATTTTCTTGTAAATGTTGCCTACTTTAAATAAATGATTTGACTTTGACTATATATCTGTAGGAGCCACAGCATTCCCCAATGCATTGCTCAAAGAAAGAAAGATTTACGGCATAGGTATTGCACTATTCTATGAACCAACAAATTTTTTTTAATGAAAAATGTGGGTTTCTGAATCATGTACTGTATCCATGGCAACAGGTTTCACGTGGATGTCGCCTCCCTGTACACATAATCAGCCTATAATGTTCCCACTGCTAGGACACAGGCCTCTTCCTGGTGAGAGGCAGTGTGCAGTAATCCATCACTCGGGTGCAGTGCGGGTTGGTTGATGTCACCCTGCATACCAACCTGTGTACTTTATTGGAATCCCAAGTTCTTTTTTCTTTAAAGAAGTGTGAACCATGCTAATCCAGGAAAAAGTTGTATAAGTATGTTAACAATGGAAGATATGACAGCATTAGATAAGATATGATAGTTGTAATCTTTGCAATATTTTAGTAGCAAGGGATAAAAGAGACCCTCCATTGATAAGCTTGCATTATCATTAGGCCAGTGTATCCATCATAAAATAATAAGTTCGAAACAGGGCTCATTTCCTACAAAAATATTTATTGCCTATAAATTGCCCATTTTCTTGCTGTCTGTGCTTTTATCTTTTCGAAATCTGTGAATGCAGATCAAAATGTCGCTGTCCAGCTGCTGGTCTGCCGACGCGCCTTCTACCGCAGATGTAGCATGATCAGCCTATAATGTTCCCACTGCTGGGACACAGGCCGTCCCAGACTCAGGGAGTTGGCCGTAATTCACCATGCGGGCCCAGTACGGGTTGGTGGATATCACGTCTTTGAAATTTTGGTTCTAGGACATGTTTCCTCACGATGTTTTCCTTCTTCGTAGTGGTGATGGAATATTTTACACAAAGAAAAGCGGCTGTCAGGGTTTGAACCGACGACTTACAACTCCTAAGTCGCGGCTGTTACCACTGGGCTACCACTGCTCGAAGATGGAGGCATGCTACAAAACAAATTTAAAGAAAAAAACCGGTCAAGTGCTAGTTGGAGTCGCGCCCCGAGAGGGTTCCGTACTTTGTAGGTATGTAAATAGTTTATCACGGGATTTTTTTAAGTACCTACAAATTTACGGTTTTCGGAATTTTTCCTTTACTTGTGCTACATGATTTTGTTTCTTGCCAAATTTCACGATTCTAAGTCAACGGGAAGTATTTGATTTTTCGCAGCTTCAAGGGACTGTAGACCTGATCACCTGAGTACTTATATGGTTTTCAATTTCAACTCGATACCTCCACGAGTTCCCGAGATAAAGGGTCTTGACAGACAGACGGACGGACGGACAACAACGTGATCCTATAAGGGTTCCGTTTTTTCCTTTTGAGGTACGGAACCCTAAAAATAAGAATTCCTATCAACTAGTCAAGATAAAAAAACGTGTTTAAAAGTCGATAATTCCATACGAAAGTACACGTAGGAGTCGGTTTAGCACGCTTTATAATACAAACATCGATATCGGCGAACATGTACGAATGTTTACGAATAATTACGAAACGCTTTCATCATTGATTTTCATAATTCGTACTAATATTCACGCTGCTATGCTAAATCTGCAGTTTTTATGTTTAATTACTTCCTATAACCGTAAACTCCATTTTATTTTATGACACCGGCAGGACTGCTGAGCATTTATTTATTTATTAATGGGACGTAAACATAACTCTGCACAACCCTTCGGGAAAATAGGCGTACTTTCAGCTATTCCATTTATTCCAAGGCGAATAAGACCATTTTAGGTACTAAAAGAAATCCCGAACTGTACCGAGTGGTGGATGACGTCCCGCTCTCTGGTCAGCCCAGGCTCGCACGGGCCTGCCATTCCTATGAAATATTTGTAATAGATATAGGAAACTACTATAAAAATGACGATTAGATACAACTTATAATGTTACACATTGAAACAGTTCGGTTAGCTAACGGTAATCTTTATTATACTTTATCAATATTTATTGAACATACTCGTATTACGTTTCGATTATCGCGTCCCACTATACTGGTTTGGTAGTATAGCAAGCATTTTTGTAAGGCAGGCTAATAAAGTAATTTAAATAATAATAAAAGCATGGACTGCCTCGTTGGTGTAGTGGTTAGAAGCACGACTTATGAGCGTGAGGTCTTGGGTTGGAACCACAGTTCGGGCGGTTGCATTGTTTTTTTTTCCATAATTCCATAACAACAATTTAATTGGTCTCTGGATTTGTATACCCGATTTATTCAATTCAAATTTATTTATTTTAGGACAACTCTAAATCCAAAGGTTAGTAGGTATACAAAAACTTAAAAAACTATTGTTAGTTCATGCATTTACAAAAAGACAATCACATACATCCTAGAGTAGACCAAATAAATGAATACCCCTGCGCTGTGACATCCCACCCCGTCAAGATAACCAATAGGGAGATACCTCCCTAGAGACCACCAGACGAACGAAATGCCTCAACACAGGGGCACGATTTATGCCAAGACTCGCACTTACATGGAACTTACACAGTACTGGCGAAGTACCGAGCACTGCTCACCTAGTCTTTCGTGGAATGCAAGCGTGATGTTATGTCATTCGTAAATCTACCTACTGCAAGCTACACTGAAAGTCAGATTCATTCAAGTTTTTTCTGTTTGAAAATTCTCCGTCTTAGTTTAAACAGCTATAGCATTGTCAGTCGTAGATCTTTAACAGTCGTTATGGGGAGTCAGAAGCCGTGAGAGAAAGCAGAGATCGTGTTAACCAGTAGGTAACTGTGTGTGTGTGAATGTGGAGGTGAGATAAGCAGTCGCTTCATCTATAGGTACTAAGTAGGGATGTTACGGAGCTTCGGTTCCGATTCCGAAAAGTCGGAACTTCCGATTAATTTTACACCTCCGATTCCGATTTCGGTTCCGATAATTTTGAATCGGAGTTAGACCGGAGTTCGAAACGCAGCGATACACGTGACTAGAGCGCCTACAAACAAGTTTTCACGTGTCGCCAGGGTAATGTTTATTTATTTTATACACGCTCGCGCTCGAAGTCTCAGTTTATTGTTTTGTTTGTGGATGTTAGAAGAAAGTAGAAGAAAGATGTTTTAAGGAAAGGCCCCTTAACACATCTTTCTTCTACTTCCACCCCGGCTCCGGCTCCGATTCCGGTTCCGAATCCGGTTCCGATTCCGATGAATCAAATTTAAAACCTCCGATTCCGGTTCCGGTTCCGATAAAACGACATCCGTAACATCTCTAGTACTAAGTAATATTAAGAAAAGGTAAAGTTTGTAAGTGTGTATGTAGGGGGGACTCTCTGGAACTCCCAGTCGGATTTGAAAAAATCTTTTTCAAACTCAAACTCAAAGCATTTTATTTCAATTAAACCATTTACAGGCACTTTTGAATTGTCAAGAAGTCGAAGAAGTTTTGTATTTGATAGCCCAATTCTTGAGAAAGGCTATAGGCTATTTAACATCACGCTATGACCCTTAGAAGCCGAACAAAAAGAAAAAAGTCCGAAAGAACGCTAAGCAAAAACGAAGTACAGCGCGGGCAGGCGATGAGATGCGACGGGGTGGGTCGGGGGAACAAGAAATTTCACGCGGGCGAAGTCACGGGCAGAAGTTAGTGTAAAATACTGATATTTAGCTGCAATAGGTTAGGCTGAAAGCCAGCAAAAGGCTCCGGGTTTGCCTTTTGCCGGCTTTCATATCAAAGTTTCAACAACTATACTATACCATTCAACTTAACGAAACGATTTAACACGCATTAAATATTTAAATGAAACAATGTCTACCATTACAATAATGACACAACTTGTTAACATAACAATTCGAACTGTTTCTAACTGAATTTGCATTAATCCATACGGTACCTACCCAGTCTCAAACATACGGCACATCGAATTTTAGAAAAAGTTCGTCTTTGTCTCAAGTCGTCTCTCTCACTCATACCTGTGTGACAGTCTCTCTATAAAGCTCATTGTGTCATATAAGCAGTGATGTACAAGATACCTTAAATAAAGTATCTGAAATACAAAATGCAAAATACTTTTAAATTAAGTATTTCAGATACCAGATGCAAATACCTTTCTGTAATGGTATCTGAAATACAAGATATAAAATACGTATCTTTTAAATACTTTTTATAGATAAAATACTTGTGTAAAAAAAAAACATTTTTTTTAATGAAAGTTTATTTTTTTACATGTAAATCGCGTTTTATTTTATTAAAATTTAATCGCGATTATCGCGTTAATATTTTTGGTTCTTTATGCAGTTTTAATCGTTATTTCAATACACACATACTAGCTGTATAAACAGCCGTCAAAATATGTATTGTGTTATTTTTTTTTAGATAGTGTTATGAAAAAGTCAAGGCTTAAAGAAAAGACTCAATTTTCTCATAGCTGCGACCAACCGACCGAACTTTTATGTGTCTGTCTCCCTCAAACACAGACTATTATGCGAAATAATTAAAAATGACAAGGGGCATAGCCAATAACATTTTGTAGAAAGAAAGAATTGCCACGCCACCTATCAATTCGGCCCTAAAAGACTGAAGATTCAATAATGCGTTCAGTTTCATCTAAGACAACGTTAATATTTAAAATTATTGTCACCTAAGATGTCACAATAAACTCACCAATTACTAAAAGTATTTTAGCAAACATAGTATCTACAAAATACTAAGATACCAAACAACAGGTATTTAAATACAAGATACAAAATGCATTTAAAAAAAGTATCTGAAATACAGATACAAGATACGTATTTAGTATCTTCTATCTGTATTTCAGATACTTGTATCTTAGATAAGTCACATCTCTGCATATAAGGACCTTCAGGGTAACTCTGTAACACACTATCGGTAGCAATGCGTTTCGTTTTGACAGTTGAACAACATTCATTGCGTTATTTACGTTGTTGAGCAGACACATTTTTCGAACATATGGAGCAATGGATTAGCAATATCTTTCAAAATGATTCAGATTTTATATGGTTTTGACGATGGTGAAACTAAGTCTGTCCAACAAACACGAGTGGCTTCTGTAAAGGAGCTCATCGAGGGACTTGCTACCACCATACTTAATTCTGCCCCCAATCAGCCCTGCAGCTGTGCTCCGATTTAAAGTGTATGGGTGCCGGTGTAATTACGGAAAGGAAGTATACAATGCAATATAACATTTTGGCAATTGGACTTTAATGACGGATGCTTTGAATGTTATGCACACATGACACAATGACATGTCAGCTTTGTCTGTGAGATCGCATCTGTTATTGCAGATGTCTATAGGTGGCTGTGACCACTTACCATCAGGTCGTCGTCTTGGTTGCCATCAACCTAACCCAACCATTCCGTACTTTCCAGACGCGATAGCATCGGGCGAGAGCGTCCGCCTGGCGCCGTCGCTACGCAGTCAGAAGGGCGCCATCTGGACCAAGCAGCCGCTCAACTTCGACTGGTGGGAGATCGACGTCATGTTCAAAGTCACCGGTAGGGGCAGGATAGGGGCTGACGGATTGGTAAGTAATCGTCGACAAGTATCGCCCTCAGTAATCTAGCAAAACGTGTGTCATCTATTCATAAAGAAGAAGAATCATCATTCTCCAGGCTTTTTTTATTTTGGGTGGGAAATTATCAAATAGCTTCTCCTGCTCTGGGCAGAGCGGGAGGGCGTGTCAGACTTTTAGTGACTAAAACCCACCCGTGTTCCTTCAGTTGTCTGTCCCAGGGCCACGGTAGCCCTTTCGAACCACTCGCGACCCTAGCAGGCATCGGCCCTACCGGACCCCGTCAGTTAGTGCTGACATCTCTTGAAGGCGCGCGTGGAACACAACGCGCCACTTTCCTATATCCGCAGAAGATGCAATGACTTGTTTCATAGTTGCGATCTTGATGTTTTCGGTGGTAAATTGTGCATATTTAAGAAAGATATTTTTAATAATATGTAAATCGTTAAGAAGTATAAAAAACAGCATTTTTAAGCTATAACGTAGTATTCAAATCCTTTTTGATTGTTTTGATTTGTTTTAGTGTCTAATTTTCTATTTATTGTATAATGTACTATAAGTACGATAATAATTTGATAGTGCCGTGATTTCCTATAATTTAAATACATGCGAGATCAATAATATGTCAACGACTCTGGGTTAATGCTGTGTGTGTGTTTAGTTGATAAGCCTTATTAAATAAATAAGCATAAGGTTCAAAGTTGATTGGGAAAATTTGACAGTTTCGCGCAGCTTGATGTGCTGGCGTCTGCACACCTCTGCCTAACCTGACTGAAACTGTTGGTCGATGACATCGACCGTTCAAACTGACCGAGTTGCAAGGCAGCCGCAGTACAGTCGATCGACGTGTTTTCATTCAATATCGATCGATGGTCGGCCATTTATCGATCGACCATTTGTAGAATGTTTTGATGCGATCAATATCGATCGACAGCAGTCTATATACAGCTTTAGCATTCATTTACTCTCATTTTAGCTGCATGCAATTTCCATTTCATTCATCCTCTTTGTGGCCCATCAACGTCATCAAATCACACATAATCCTCCCTTTTCCAGGCCTTCTGGTACACAACCCAACGGGGAGACTACACAGGCGAGGTGTTCGGCTCGTCAGACCGGTGGAACGGTCTGGCCGTCATCTTCGACTCGTTCGACAACGACAACAAACACAACAACCCCTACATCATGGCCGTCGTCAACGATGGCACCAAGGTCTTCGATCATAAGAGGTTGGTACTCATTCTTATACTCTAGCACCCGCTCGGCGAGCTATGAACCGGCCCATGCTGGGAATCTCTCTGAGGGATCCAATCCGGAACGAGATAATCCGGCAAAGAACCAAAGTGGCCGACATAACTTACAGAATAAGCAAGCTGAAGTGGCAATGGGCCGGCCATATTAGCCGTAGAACCGATGACCGTTGGGGTAGACGTGTTCTTGAGTGAGGACCGCGAATCGGCAAACGTAATGAAGGACGCCCTCAGGGTAGATGGAGCGCCGATCTTCCAAGGGTGGCTGGTAGCAGCTGGATGAGAATTGCCAAGAATCGAGTTGAATGGCGTGCAATTGGGGAGGCCTATGTGCAGCGGTGGACTGCTGTACCTGTAGGCTGATGATAAGGGGGCTCGTGGCTAAATACTAACAGCCGCACGGGTATATCTTCAAGGTAATACAATGCTTTCCCGGCAAGGGTTTCGCCGTGGTTGGTTGGTGGATGGGTGAGCATCCACAACATACCGAGACCTCTCCGTGCCTCGAAAAGCACGTTAATCTGTTGTTGACTTTCATTGTGACAGTTCAACAACATTCATTGCGTTATTTACGTTGTTGAGCAGACAAATTGTTCGAACATATGAAGCAATGGATTAGCAGTATCCTTCAAAATGATTCACATTGTGATTTATAATGTGTTACGCAATTATGGTGCTGCTTAAACTGGAACCGAGCCCGACATCGTTGAGAAAAGGCAGCAGCAGATGTTTGTCGGACTTTAGATTTTAACTCACAACCTCTCTTTATTCCAGTGACGGCTCCCAGCAGCTGCTGTCCGGCTGTTTGCGAGACTTCCGTAACAAGCCCTTCCCGACGCGCGCGCGCATCGAGTACTACCTCAACACTCTCACTGTGTACTTCCACAATGGTAAGTTAAATATATTCAATTGCGTTGATATTGACGTTAATGTCAATACACACTAGGATTACTTTAAAAAATCTGTTTTTTTTTTTTTTTGTTAATGTTTTTGTTGTATGTAAAATTTACACAAAAAAAACATTTTTTTTAAATACTGCTAAGTATTTCAAGTTACGACAATACCTGCAGTCGTTGACCCCAAAAAAAATCATGAAATCATATTTTTTTGTTTTATTATGTTTATGTATCGAAACCCATCACGTTTGCTGCTTAACCTTTTGGAAAATATCATTAAATCCGAAAGACGTCCACTGCTGGACATAGGCCTCCCCTAAGCATCTCAACTTCGACCGATTCTGTGTGATTCTGTCTTACCGCATCTAAAGGATTTCTTTCGAAGGTCATCTAAGCTCCACCTTGTGGGAGGCCTTCCAACGCTTCTGCCGAGAAATATACCCGTGATGTAATATTAATAATATTGTGTTTCCCTTCCCCAGGCATGACCAACAACGAAGCCGACTACGAGCTGTGCTTCCGCGCGGAGAACGTGGTGCTGCCGCGCGGAGGGTTCCTAGGACTGTCGGCGGCCACGGGCGGGCTGGCCGACGACCACGACGTCATCCATCTGCTCACCACCTCGCTGCACACGCAGCAGCAGCAGAGCGGTAAGCACTAGTGTTGCAACTAATACTGTAGGTAGGACCGATTAAAACCCTCTTGGTCTTATGTGAGCCTGGTACTTTTTATTAAAAGCTAACGAAAAGCGACGGAAATCTTTTGATGAGGAGGAGACCACGTTGAGACCCTTTCGATCGTATGTGAGCCTAGTACTTTTAGTTACATGAATGAAAACATAATGCACAGTGCACAAAAGCTGAGGTCATCTTCTTGATTTAGTAAAAGCCTCTTTTTTTATGAGAGTTTAGTACTTTTTGTGGAGACTGTATGCAGCGAGGTGTTTTAAATCTAGCCTATTGCATTATGATTCCTTAATACTTGTTTTATAGGTTGGCTAGAAAATATGCAGAATATTTCTCTAAGAGCATCATTGGTACATTGGACCATCTCAGTTCCATGAGAGCCTAGTACTTTTTAACATTCTTACTAGCTAGTTATCATTTTTATAGACGGTGGAGTCTCGCCCCCTACTACATGAGACCTAGACATAGCTAGCTTAATCTCTGACTATCCTTTCGAACAAAGGCGTGATGTTCATTACCCTGCTAATCCTAACCCCCCTTTGTTCACCAGGAAGTCAACAGATGAGCCAAGATGAGCAACAGAAGCTGTCGCTGGAGTACCAAGAGTACCAGAAGAAGTTGGAGCAGCAGAAAGAAGATTACAGGAAGGAACATCCTGATGAGGTTAGTGTACCATCCATCATGCCTTATAATTTTTGAATAAAAAAAAGAAATATCAACCATAGTCATCAACCTCTCTCTTGTCCTTTGTTTATTATTAGCATACCTGTCTCACTCCTGGGCAAAGGCCTCCCTCCACTCCTCTCATCTTCCGCGAGCCCGCGCGTCCTCCTTCTAGTTTTGACGGAACCTATCCAGCTCGTCCCGCCATCTCCTACGTGGTCTGCTGCGACACTGTCCCAGGGCACCAGCTCTGTACTATTTGGGCCCACAGTTTGTCAGACATGTTTTGACCAGTCCCATTTAATTTGGGCAGCCTTCTGAGTCACGTCAACTACCTTTGTTTTAGATTCTCTTGTCCTTATCCCAATTTATTTGTGGTACGTCTTTTTCTTTCATACATCTATCAGCCGGCATCTCAGTGTACTGTACGGTTTCACGAATATGGGCAAGCAAATTTCAAATTGGCCCTTAGATTGCCACGACAGCAGAACTATTGAAAAACTGACCTAGAGGCAAAAACGCCGAAAAGAAACACGTTTTTTGTATGGGAGCCCCCTTAAATATTTATTTTACTGTTTTTAGTTTTTTTTTTTTTTAAATTTCAATTGTCTAGCTGTCACGGTTCATAAGATACAGCCTGGTGACAGACGGACAGTGGAGTCTTAGTAATAGGGTCCCGTTTTTACCCTTTGGGTACGGAACCCTAAAAATCATAAGAAATGTTTGAAGTTGTAGTGCAGTGAACTTTATGTGTAAATGTAGTTTTTTCAAAACTACAAATTTGTTTACATGTTTGGAAAATAAATCACGAACGTTCATTTTTGATGCAAGCCAAGCATGCGCATCATAAAAAAAATCTAAATTCTTAAGAGGACTAGTAGAGCAAAGTGTCCTTGAGAAACGCATGCACACATATACACAATCGACGCGTACGCCATCTAACGACGACGCCCATCACAATTATGACATACAGCATACGATTTACGATTACGCCCGAGTATTCCAATAGATGACGCGGAAACAAGTAGTTATGACAACAAAATTATTAACCGATTTCTAAAAAGGAGGAGGTTCTCAATTCGGGTTTGTTTATTATTATTTTTTTTATTTATGTTCGGGTCCGATAGACGACCTCCATCATAAATAGACGGATTTGCAAAATTCTTTTTTTGTTCGAAAGAGGTTTGTTTCGAAAGGGTCACATTTAAATTTCGTAAAGATCTGATGATGAGTTTCGGAGACAGACAACGGAACTCTTCAATAAATGCCAGCAAATCAACCGCGATCGCTGCTATCGCATTTGTATGCATTATTCACGCAATCACACAACATAACATCACGCCTGTACCCTTAAAAGTGGTAGGCAGATGTGTTTAATAGCTTCCTGTCGCTGATATTCACATAGCAAGTAGTGTTATATGAATTTGTGTGGGGTAGGTAGGGACAACTGAAAATTGAAAAATAAAAACTGTTTTTACAAAAAAAAAACAACCGACTTCCAAAAAAACCACTACAAAGTGAAAAATAACTTTAATTTCGGAAGTCGGTATCGTTGGTTGTAGCTTTGTAGTGTTTTTTTTTTGGAAGTCGGCTGTTTTTTTTTATAAAAAAATATTTAATTTGTTTTTAGTGTGACTTGAAAAAATTAAGGATGTGGATGATTTTGAAATAAAACTGATTCAATCAAATTTAAAACATTTTTATTTAAAAAATATGGAAGTGGTAGTTACTTACGAGTTTTTTTTACATTTACATTATACCACATGTACCTACTTTTAAGCTATTTTTCTGGTTAACATTATACCTACCACATTTAGTTTTAAATGCTTTTTTTTCAGGTTTACGATTACACGTTTATACAGTATGTTAAATAACAGAGGGCGTTCCCTTAAACTCGTTAATATATATCATTAATAGATTAAAATAAAAATATCAGCATAGAAAAATAAGCATAAAATAATCCGAATTAAAAAAAATAATTAATTGTCAATAAATTCGAAACCTCCTGTTTAAAATCAAAATAGTAGCGCGGAATAGTATTCGTAGTAGTAATGCCCAAACGCAATGCGCACGATGCTGGCCGAGCGTTTCCGAGAGTTCACGAAGCCGAGTGAGACGGCCGCCCCGCCCCGCCCGCACCCGCGCCCGTCATTCATAAATAAATTCCGACATTGCTGTCCTTCAAGTACGCGTGTACAGAGTGTTTCTTTAACGTATCAATTTACGATTTTTAGTGAATATTTTAATATAAAAAAAATAAAAACATTTTATTTTCGAATGGTAATATTTTTTTTAGCATGTATGGATGCTATACTATTGCGGGTTAACGGGAACGCCCTCTGTTAGTTAACATACTGTATTACACCATGCATCATGATCATGTTATAAAATTATTTTTGTTCCTAAAATTTACTAAAATCTAAGAAACGTGTAGACGTAACAACAAAATGCCAAACATTTGTTGTGAATAATTTTCTTCATAATTTTTACGTTCTTCTTTGTCGTTATCTTCATTTTTGCCATCGCTTTTCTCTTTATTTTCGTTTTTATCTTCATTTTCGTTTAAAAAACTATTCCGGTCCGTCTACAGGAATGGAGAGTGAAAGAAAATTATAATGGAAGGTTTTAAACAATATTTGCCTACCCACTATATTTGGATATCTGACTGTGACTCAAGCAAAAAAAGAGCCGACTAATTTTCAGTAAAAATCAAAGTGATAAGGACTATGGCCAGTCATATTGAAAGCCTGATATGCCTAGAAGTACTAGATAAAATGAAAGATGATTTCATGAAAAAATTAAAAAAATATTGATGAAGAGCGAGCAATGATTGAAAGAAAAACTATTTTACAAAGTGCTAATGGAGAATGGCTTGAGATGAGAAGATCTTTATTGACTGCATCCAATTTCGGTAGGGTTATAAAAAAGCGCTAATACACCTTGTGCTAATTTAGTAAAATATATACTTTACCGAAAAAAAATTGATCACGTCGAATCCATAAGCCATGACCAACAAAATGAAAAAACCGGCCTCGCACAATTGGCTGTACAAGAACACAGTCATAATCATTAGAACCTGTGGTTTATTTATAGACCAAGAACTATGTTTCTTGGGTGCATCGCCTGATAGATTAACTGGAGAAGATACTGTGGTTGAAGTGAAGTGTCCTTTGACAGCCAATAAAATGGGCCTTGCAGCAGCAATTGAAAAGAAAAAGGTAAACTTCTGGCAAAAAACAAAAACAGGTGAACTAGTCAACAACAAAAAACATGCTTGGTATTTATTACCAAGCACAAGGCTTTTCACATGACTGGCCATAGTCCTTATCACTTTGTTTTTTTACTGAAAATTAGCCGTCTCTCTTTTTTGTGTACCTTTTACTGAGGATTTTTTGTTTATGTTTTCTTTCTTTCCACGTCTTCTGTTTACCTCTTGGGCTTTTATTGGCCATTTTCTTATATAGCTTTGACATTGCATTTTCTTCATTGAACGACACTGCTGAAGCAATGCATCGCGTCTGATATGAATTTTTCAAGGAAAAGTTAACTCTCTTCCCTCCTACGTATTTCGTAATGATGCTTCGTTCCACCACGTTGCTGTCTACGTCATGAAGTAAACTTCGAGCAATACCTTGAATCATAATACAGATTCTCTGCCACAGAGAACTTAACATAAAATCATTTGGAATATCATTTTCCTCCAGATTTAATCGTAAGTAACGATATGTTTGAGGAAAAACTTACTTCTATATTGTAATTTAACCCTTCTGTTTCTTGGTTTTCAGTCTGGATATCATATTGACTTACAGGAGCACTATCCACCTAAAATCCCATTAATCCATTATTCAATTTTAAAACAAATTCTTTTTTAAAATTCAACGTGTTTGTGGCAAGGTGATGTTGCCCTGCAACGGCTGCAACGTGCGGCTGATATTATGAATATTACTGTATACTAAAGATTTCTTCTAGTACACGTTTAGATGAATATGTACTTTTATCAATAACTTCACAATCGTGATCTTCCTGTGGTACCACTGTTTCCAATCTATAAAAAAAATACCATCACATATCATCACTTATCATCTATCGCTTTCCATCAGGCGTGATCGAGGTCAAAAGCGGGCCGCCCATTCAGCAATAATAAAATGAAAAAAATAGAAGATTTTAAATTACGTTTTTAATTATTTTAAATTAAGTTAAAAGGAGGCTCAATAATTTAAAAAAGTGCATCATTAGAAGCGCAAAAAGTTTTTAGAGACTCATTAATTTCAAAAAGTGTCCATCATTAGCAGGTCAATAAGTTTTGAAAGGATAGGTTAAATATTTACTTTTAATAAATCAATTCAATTTCCTCACATAACTTTTTTCTCCAAGTGAATTCAGACATGCTGTCTTAGGATTAATTAAGCAAACTACTCCATGAGGGCAATAAAGATCAACATAGTTCATAATGCTGCAATTAACTTTGTGTCTGGGTACGGTCTACCCATTCTCCTTTGTCAAGTAAGTAAGGCCTTTTACACATTATGCCGTGTCTGCGGCAGCGCCGCCGCGCACCGCCCGCCACGGTATTTTTATCTATACAGTATTCTATCTTCATAAAAACGGTCGGAACGCGAATCATACCTACGCGCCTCGATTTCGGTTTACACTCGGTTAACAAACAGTCTCGAATGCTCCGCACTCCGCAGTGACGAGTGGACGCCGGACGGTGTGACGGTTTCGTAAGCAGTAAACGTGCAATTTGTGACAAATATTAATTGAAATAAGTACAAGTACTTACTTAATATGGCAAAGAGACTATATTGTGCTGTTTTTGTTTTTGGTTGTTTGAATTCGTCAATATGTTTTTTTTATTAAATCTATTGATCAAAAAGACCATGTATTTTTATTGAACTCTTTCTATTCCATTCACAACGTGTTTCTATTTTATAAATAAAAAGTCTTTTAAAAAAAAAAAAAAACTACGGACTTCAAAAAAAAAACAACACAAAGTAATTAACTTTAATTTTGGAAGTCGGTGTCGTTGGATCTGCATTTTCGTTTTTTGACACCGACTTCCGAAATAAAAGTTATTTTTCACTTTGTAGTGTTTTTTTTGGAAGTCGGTTGTTTTTTTTTTTAAAAAAGTTTTTATTTTTCACTTTTTAGTTGTACCTACCTACCCCGCCTAAATTCATATAACACTAATTGCTATGTTAATATCAGTGACAGGAAGCTATTGAACACATCTGCCTACCCCTTTAAAGGGTATAGGCGTGATGTTATGTTGTGTGATTGCGTAAACTGGCATTTATTGAAGAGTTCCGTTGTCTGTCTCCGAAACTCATCATCAGATCTTTACGAAATTTAAATGGGACCATTTCGGAATAAACCTCTTTTGAACAAAAAAAGAATTTTGCAAGTCCATCTACCTACATATATTTATGACGGAGTTATGTCCGAACATACATAAAAAAAAAATAGAAACATCCGAATTGACAACCTCCTCATTTTTAGAAGTCGGTTAAAAAAAAATATTTACCTATAGGTACAGTCACAAAACTAGAAAGAAACTCTCAAGTAGGTTGATGAAATTAAAATACTGTAGGCGGGAGGGGTTATCGCGTGTTTACGTACCGCGCGACTGTAGTACATTATAAAAAAAAAAATATATAATACAGCGGCGCCGCCGCCGCCGCGGTGCCGCCGTATTGGTTGCCCTTGGATTTGCATGAACCCTTGCACACGGCGCGGCGGCGGCGCCGCGGCGGCGGCAGCATGATTCGGCGGCGAGTATTGCTACGGTTTTATCAAAACTCGTCGCCGCCGCCGCGGCGCCGTGTGTTCATACAAATCCAAGGGTGACTGATGCAGCGGCGGCGCCGCGGCAGTGGCGGTGCCGCTGCAGCTGCGGCATAATGTGTAAACAGCCTCAAAGATAGGTACCTAACATTCATACATAATATTATGAATCTATTTATTATAATAAACGAAATCAATAGGTAATAATAAAAACCAAAATCTTGCTTGTGATAATTTTCATCGCAATTTTTAGATGAATTTGTTATTTCGTTATGCCCAATATCAATAAGTCGCGAAAAACATTAGGTGCTTTTAGTTTTTTTTAATTGTAGTTTCGCATTAGAAATAACTTCCGTGTTGATATTTACGACTGTCTTTTGCCTGTGAAAGATAATTACATTGTAGACGTTTTAATTATTATTTATAAAAAAATAATAAATACATAATATATATAAATTCAAAATACATTTAAAAAGAAAACTTCGGTTAGAGAATCCCTGGGAATCGAACCCGGGGACTCTTGAATACAAATCTACACATCGGCCTCATATGCTAACGTAACAGTTGCGAATGTAGTCGAAAAAGTTGATCTTATGCGTATATGCGTCATGACTGCACTATCTTAGACGTTTCTAAATTCATAGTTTTATTGTTAAAAAAATAAATATTCAATAATAATAAAATGATCTTAATTTTTAATTTCGTATATATATGGTGAAGGCTCACAGAAAATGTACCATCACACACGTGAACGTGTAACGCACGATAACACACTGGAAATAGGTAGCACACTGGAAATATTGTTAAGATTAGTTCACACGAGACAAGATTATTTATTATAATGGAATTTAAAATAAAACACTATATAGACAAATGTATTAATATTAAACTCAAAAGCTTCGCTAACAAAGTTGCATAGCATTACTTATTATTTCTTAAAGACTAATCATTCAAATATTGAGATCAAGATTTGTACTTAAAAATGCTTATAAAAAAAAACTAATTTTATACAATCAAACAATTTTTTTGGTTGTTATACCTATACCTGCACATAAATATCCTACTCAAAATAAAATTTTATGTTTTCAGTCTTCAGTTTATAAATCCCTCTTCTACTTTGATTCCTCTTCTGCTTTAAAATCTGTGCATTGTCTACCGAAGGCACTTCTTCAGGTTTCGGCTCTTCTTTACTTTTATTCTTTCTCTCTCTCCACTGCTTTCTAATATTTTCCTGCATAGAAGTAGAATATTCTGCTATTTTCTTTCTATTTCGTTTTGTCCTCTCGGCATTTTTTCTTTTCTGTGTTATGAACTTTTCAGGATTTTTTTCTTTATGCCTTCCTCGATAGAGCTTCTGTCTTTCAGCAGGTGTTAGCGGCTTCTGCAAAAAAAGTTATTGCTGGAAGAAAACATGCTATTTAAGCGTAGTGTGGGTTGGCATTCCGCTACGTGCACCGACCACCATATTGGATACCGCTCTGATAATACAATACTGTTGTTACTCAAAATGCGCCTTTTTCGGAATCGATGAAAAATGTATTATTCACTTGATAAACATTATAAAAAAATATTTTATTAGGTTAGGGTTTAGGTTTGTTAATATAATTAACGCAATTGTCATTTACCAATTATTCTAAAAATTACAGGTAAAATATTGTTATCTCGACATATTCTGAGTTAATTACAACAGTATTGTACTATCAGTGCGATATGGAAGTTGCGGGTAGGCGTTGCATGCAGCTGGCTCAGGACTGCGTGTTATAGGAAAAAAACTAGGGAGGCCTTTATCCAGTAGTGTACAGTATCTCACGCTGTTGATGAAAATATTGCAATGTGCACTAAGCTTTACACTTTTCACGTGTGTTACATAACACAAATTCGTAACACACGCAACACACGTGAACAAACACACGTGAGTAATATAACCTAAAAGTCATGTAGCATATCTAAATGCAATGCAAAGTAGTGAAAAACTACATTATTCAATAATATACATATCCCTCTTAATTGTCCTTGCCCTTAAAAAATTCTATTTTATTACTTACCATGCAAAATTGCTTCCGAAAAGTCGCTAAAATCTAAGTACGAAAATAACACACACGCGAGTACTGCCTTTTCCATAAAAACCAAGATGTCTGACAGGACACTGACATTTCATATTGAAAGTAGTAATGTTGCCATCACAAAAAAAACGTCACACGTATTGCTACTGCCTATTACAAAAAAACTACTACGTAACACATTGTTTGTAACACACGTGAAATATTATAGGCACATTTTGTTTTTGAAGTCATATTTTTATAATTTTTTGCATAATCAATTAAATCTACTATTGGGATAGTAGTTTTATTCCCATATATTTCATATATTACTAAGATGTTACTGTATACAGTATATACACGATGAAATAAAAAAAAATAATATTCTATTAGGCGTGGGCACGTTTTAATTTTCTATGAAACAAGATGTAAGCAGTTTGTTGTACCGGTTTATTTTTGGTTAAATTCAAATAAATTAACAATTTAAATGACCCGATATGAACAAGTGAATAATATCCAACACAGGAAACAAATCAATTTATTTATTCAGAACTTCCGAAATATTTTATCTTTACTCAAAATTCGGCTCATGAAAAATATGGCTAAAGTACATTTTTTGTGAGCCTCACCCATATATATAATATGTTCAGCGTTTTATATGAACGTTTAGTAGTCCGAACGGAATTTTTCACTTCATATTTACAATAAATGATAATTGATAACAAGGTTACGCTATTTTAACTTCAAAGTATTTTATATTTACACGAAATAAAAATATTTACGCAAAGAAGATTATGCAAATAATAATAAACAATGAATTTACAAATAAAACTTTACAAAAACATAATAATCTTGGCGGAAATATTGCGGCGAAAAGAGCGACACGTCCGTATAGCATCAGGCCTCGGCCGGCAGTGTCGCTACACAGCGTTTACGCACACATGCGCACGTATTTTGTTCGAAAATATGAATATGCGATTTACAAAGAATCTATTGTTTGGACAAAAAAATTAAAACACTAGTATTTTAGTATGTTGCTTGTAGAATAATCTGACAAAAAATCAGAATGATTGTATGTATTTTAGTATGGATTTTATTGTAAAAAGAAAATTTTTAGAGGTATCTTCATGATTTTTTTCTATCGTATCAAATTAGTTGTATTATGTTTTCACCACACTATCTATCTAGCATATATCCTGAAGAATATCATATATTTTTCTTATTTTTTTTACTGTAGTCTATCATATACTTTTATTGTTTTGAAAACTTGCGTTTAGGTCTTGTAAGCCCCTTAAATCTCTCTACAAAACGAACCTCGAAACATATCTTCATCTCCTCCGCACCCAATTAATCCCCGTTTGCCCGCAGGTGCGCGACAAGGACAGCGAGTTCGACGACTGGTTCGAGTCGGACGCGCAGCGCGAGTTGAGACAGATCTTCCAGGGGCAGACACAGATACATGACATACTGAAGGATCTCAACAAGAAGGTTGATGAGGTAAGGAAACTATTATTATTTCGTTTATTTCATTTTACCTCTATCCATCTATTTAACAAAAATCTTAAATAAACTGTCAGACAACGCACAGTCTACACCGCTAGCTCTAGAAGCTTGACATTTTGTACAAGAGTACCTTATGCTGAATTCATGGCAATAGTTTGCGCGTCGCACTGTATAGCGAAAGTAGCCAATAACGAAGGATTTTTTTCCTAATGGACGAAAGTTTGTAAGAAGAATCCCATCGGGGGCACTCGGCTTGTACTAATATAAATGCTCCTTTCCGCAGGTGATCGGCAAACAGATGAACTCCCTCTCCATGCTGACGGCCGTGTACGGACACACGCAGGGACAGCCCATACAGCCCGGCGCGGCCCCGCCCGCACAGGCACGTAACTACTTCAGCAACTTCAATTAACTGGCGAAATTCGTCTGAAGTTTCACCAACCAAATAACTTGAAAGTACCAGGATCTTTTGGCGCACGAATGACGTTGACAGGAGGGCGCTGTTGTTAAACATTGATGTAATTATATTATGGAATATAACGAAAAGGCATGATGGCGGCGTTATTCCGATTTTGGCCAGCCGAGATCTTTGAACAGCTAAAATCATAATTTTAAGTAATCCACAAAGTCAGAGCATGTCGTGTGTGGGCTTGTCTGCCATCTTATCTTGCCTTTTCCCAACTATGTCGGAGGCGGCTTCCAATCTAACCGGATGCAGCTGAATACCTTATGTTACATGGAGCGACTGCCTATCTCACCTCCGCTACCTTCTTCAACATCTTGTAAATAATACTAAAAAATTCTATTACGATTTCAGATGCCCAACCTGCCCATCGGTCGCCACGACTGGGACGCGTTGGTCGCTAACAACCAAATCATGATCAACACTATCGCCGAACTAAAGTAAGTTTATTAAATACATATAAAAAATTATATTTTTAAATATTAGAATAGGTATAAAAATATAAAAATTTGTAGCCCACCGGTATCGGGAACAAGGTCCAAGCTACCGGCGGTCAGGGCTCCAGAGAGAGGAACCTCCTAACAATGCGGGCCGTGTCCAGAAGTACCGCTCTCTGAATCAAGCCCTTGATCCAGCTGCCCAACGAGAGCCTCCTCAGGTGTTGGTTGAGGCTCTTGCTATTAACCCATTGGCTGTCACGACTATCGGCACAATGATCGCTGAGTCCACATCCCACATGTCGACAACCTCGCGAGCCAAGTCTTGATTAAGATACTTGATTTACAATTATTATTAATTTATTGAATAAGATTAAAAGCTCTCAAAATTTTACAGGCAGGAATTTCATTGTGGTATTTTTAACTGAAACTGATATTGTCACTACCTTAAGAAAATCACAAGAATATTTTTTTTATCACATCTATTCAAAAAGAGCTAGTGTATTCTTCGTAAACAGGGGCTAAAATAGCTCTTTAATCCCTAGGGACTAAAAGTGATTTGAATTTACAATGTGGATATTGTAAGTAAAAGTTCCAATCACCAAAGAGATCAATCACGAACATTGTATGAACTTTAACAAGTAACAGGCTGTATGAAGAAATAAAACGCGCGAGCCAAATTAAAAAATAAGTTTGAGAAAAAATAAAAAACTCGCGAAAGGCGTTCTGCCTTCGTTCGTAATTTATTGCTTATTCAAATTAGGATTTTACTTAGTTTTATAAAAAAACTAGCTGCGCTCCGCGGTTTCACCTGCGTAAATGTCGATCCCGTGGGAATTTCGGGATAAAAGTAGCCTATATGTTAATCCAGGGTGTCAGCTACCTCCATACAAGATTTTGTCAAAATTGGTGCAGCCGTTTGAGCGTGAAGAAGTAACAAACATATAAACACACACACCCCCACACTCACAAACTTTCGCCTTTATAATATTAGTGTGATGAGTATGTCTTCTTCAAGTAATTGTATGTAAATAAATAAACGAACTATTGTTCATAAGTTACACTTACTTATTTTTTCATAAAGGATGATAGAAAAGAAAGAGAAAGGATGATAGAAAGGATGATGATGTAGAGTGACCACTTCGGGAGCAACATTATTTTAAGCTCGAGTGACGTGTAGAATCCTTCGCTCCGCACTGGATTCAAAGAAACACTCTCGCCTTCAAAGTAGTTGTTTGCTCCCTTGGCAAATAATAGAATAGAATAGAATACTCTTTATTATGTACACCATTTAAATTACAGACATAAATATAGAAACTGTACAAAGGGTGACACAATGGGCGAAAAATCTGCTATTATTCATATTTTCTCAGTCAAAAGCTCCCATCCCCCACGGATGGGGGGGGGGGGTTCGACTTGAATTCGGTTATTATTCACCAATTGTAATAACTAATAATTGAAAGCCCCCTTTTACTCAATGCAAGTTTCTTGTCTGTAGCATACCTACAATAAAATTAAAGCAACAAATGAAATGACTTGACTTTTATTGTTGCTTCAACTTATGGTATGCCACGAGCAATTAAATTGCATTGAGTAAACCATGCTTTATTACACAAAAAATCTTTTAGTAGGTACTGCATTTTGAATTTTGAACATTCGCCTTTGACAAATATCTATGACTCCTTGTACTTCAACAATCAATGTTATTCTCAACACAGAGGGTTCATAATCGACGTGTCCCGCAAGTCGGACTCGCTGGCCGCGGCCACGGCGGCGGGCGGCGCGGCGGCGGGTGCGCCGAGCCCGCAGCTGCTGGCCGAGCTGCGCGACAGCCTGCAGCAGGTGAAGACCGGCGTCGCGGGAGTGGCGCAGAGGTACGTACCGCTTATCATTATAGATGTAGCTACTACACAGAGGCGACTATCCCGCCAAAGTAGAACCTGTGCTCGCCACTTTTTTCACGTGAATGTGGAGGTTCTCAAGATGTTTCTATTTTTTTTTAATGTATTTTCGGACATAACTTCATCGTAAATAGACGGATTTGCAAATTTTCTTTTTGTTCGACTGGTCTTTATTCCGAAATGATCCCATTTAAATTTCGTAAAGACCTGATGATGAGTTTCGGAGACAGACGACGAAACTCCTCAATAAATGCCAGCAAATCAACCGCGATTGTTGCTATTGCATATGTATGCATTGTTTACGCAATTACACAACATAACATCACGCCTGTACTCTTTAAAGGGTTAGGCAGATGTGTTCAATAGCTATCTGTCACTGATATTCACATAGCAAGTAGTGATACTTATATGAATTTGTTAATTTGTTTGGGTTAGGTAGGTACAACTAAAAAGTGAAAAATAAAAACTTATTTTTCACTTTGTAGTGTTTTTTTGGAAGTCGGTTGTTTTTTTTTTTTGTAAAAAAGTTTTTTTCTTTTTTTTACACGGAACCCTAATTCTTATTTTAAAATAAAAGTAGCATATGTTACTTCTTATAACATCAAATATCTACCAGTAAAAATCGGTCCAGCCGTTTCGGAGATCACCCGGAACAAACTGACATACAGACTAAAAAAGTTTTTTTTTGTATAACTACCGTATAATATACTTTCATCTGCATTTAGTAAAAATTGAAGTGTCTATTTGTAATATCAAAATAACAATTTTGATATAACAATATACAAGGTGTAACAGAATAAAAGCAAGTCCTGAAAGTAGTTTGTTCATAGTTGACTATTGAATCGATTTCAGTAACTTTTAAAATAGGTATTTTTTTTAATTATGTATTTTGCTATACTAACCGCAGATTGAGCCAAAGAAAATGAAATCTTATTCCAAGGCAATAAGACTCAATTTTAAATGCGTAGTCAACACGATTTTCTCAATAATAATAGTTAACTTTAAAAAAAGGTTTTGGTCATTGTATTAAGCTTTTAACTCAATACTCTAATTGGGGTGTATGAGGTCTTGCGTTAATTATGTTAACAAAGTCACTTTTCGTGTCTGTCTGTGTGTCCGCCGAGATCTTATTAACTACACAACGAATTACGTTGCAGTTTTGACCATCGTTCAGAGAATCATTTAATCGGGAAGGTTGATGTGTCGTGTGGTTATGTTTGCCTTCCTAATCAAAGATAATCGTTTCCAGGCTATCCCAGGGCGCTCCGCAGGCGCTGAACCTGCCCGCCTGCCCCGAAGTTAGCTGCGTCAGTTTTACAGGGCTACTGATGGTCGTAGCCACACAACTGGGGCTCATGCTGGTCTACGCCATGTACAAGTAAGTAGCCCACTGCTGGGGAAATAAGCATTCTCTACAATCTATTCAAAATTAACTTATAACCCCGTGTCCTAACCAAAGCGATCATCGTGTTCATATGTGACTCATAATTATTATTTTTTATGTATATATCTATTTGTTCGGAAACCCCTCGGTACACCCTCTGCGGCGTGACGAGGCGTTCGGGTTCACCGAAAATTAACGTGACTGTCGCGTGTTCGCGCGATTATCGCTTCGGTTAAGACACGTCCTAATAATACCATTAACTAAATCGAGGCCAATAAATATGACGGACGGAGTGTTACACATTTGTTCTAAAGTGGCTAAAGTAGATTCAATCTTTTATGGGGTACTGTTTAAAGTGTTATAATAAAATACCTTCCCACATTCTTCAACTGAATGAGACAAAATTCAAGTCTTGTATGCAACACACACTATGCAGTCAGGCATATTATAAGTTAGGGGATTACATCGCTGATAAAAATGCCTGGCTCAATGCTGGTCCTGCTCCACAACCACAACTAATTGATTAACACATGAAAATACTGTTGGAGCTGCTGAGGATTGTAAGAATATCTTTGCGTTGTATTAACTCAATTTCCTTTGTATTGTATAATTGTATAGCACAGATATGAGTTCTATGTATCCTATAGCTACCATTTACCGGGTAATAATATGTCTTTCATTGGCTTTAATGTGCCCTGGCAGCTGATAGTATGTCATGCTCACACAAATGTCTCGCTGACAGTGGCGTGTGTGTTGGATCATTTCGCTCCCTTCAAAATGGTTGAGCTGAATGGTGCTGATCTATGCGTCATGTTCGTGAACGGGCGCCGTCAGTTATTTCAATTACAATTTTAAATTTGGAACGTAAAGAATCATGCCAGGATGCTTCAAATAACATGCCAATACATCGTCAAATTAATAAAACCTATTTCTTATTCTTCTTCATTGAAGTAGAGAAAAAAATCTAAATTGCCCGTTTTTTTTGCAAAAGAGTTTAGATGTTTAGTTTCGATCCCTATTAGGGATGTTGCCTGGGTAAAAATAAATCGATTCGATTTAGTCCCTCAGTAAGATTATTAAAAAATATTGAACTCTTATTTTTTGTTTTATCAATTAGATAAAAAATTACAAAGATATATCACATCAAAGTTCAGGAGTGGGGGGCTTTGACATAATAACGTGCTAAAATTTGTAGCACGGCGTGACGTCATACGAAATTTCCAAGCGCTGTATCTTCGTAATTTTTTGTTTGCCAGACAAAAGAAAAAATACGTATACAATATTTTTTAGTAATCTAACTGATGGACTAAATATATTTTCTTAGTCAACTACCCTATTGCTTCATATTTTGTAATAAATTACCAGCGTTGTGTCATCGCGCTTCTCCTTTTTATTTTCTATGCAGTCCGACAAAGACCGCGCTTAAGCTCATGTATTCGCCTTAATTGTATGCTTTTTGTTCACAGAGAAAGAAAAGAAGCGCAAGCGAAGAAATTCTTTTAAGGAGTTGTTAGTAGAGGTCGCTAGGTGTCGCCACTAGTTTCATGATATTGCCAACAACCACCGATAGATGGCGTTATACACAAAAGCTATAGAATTTTTTTCCCCAATATTTTTTAGTACCTAACTTTTATTCGACAATAATTTATTTAACTTTTGTTGTAATAATACTCAATATCTTTTAATGACAAAAAAGATTGTTGTAACATAAGGGGTAGGCCACACTGTTGTACTAAGTATTATTTAAGTCCCTACAATAGGCGAGCCTAACACCCGGTGTCTGGAACAGAAATCGACACAAAAATTAGTTAATAAATTGTCAAACACATGTCAACTGCTGACCATATTTGCAAACCGAGACTCCTCCGTGCCTCGGAAAGTACGTTAAGCCGTTGGTCCCGGCTGTCATTCGTAGATCTTTTACAGTCGTTACGGGTAGTTAGAAGCCCGAAAATCGGACAACTAGTTTTACCAAGGGCTATTGTGATTTCCAGTAACTAGTTTGTGGAGGTCAGATAGACAGTCGCTCCATGTAAAATACTAGTTCAGCTGCATCCAGTTAGACTCGAAGCTGACCATAACATAGTAGGAAAAAGTCCGATGATGATCTGCTATGATTTGTTGACTGAATTATCGGCCAGCCAATGGGATCACTTGACATAAGTTTTTTTTGACACGTTTATTTTTGTCCCAGAAACCGGATGGAAACCTTTTACCGGTCACATTTCGAAGCTCTGAGCTGCTAATGAGAATTTCCTAACTTAAATAAAGGATACTACTTTATAATTGAACCATCCTTGCGTTTGAATAATTTAGGAAGATTGTAGGATTGATTGACTTTGATAAGTAAAGTAAGCGATTATAACATACGAATGTGAACCTTCTTCTAATAGTCATATTCGTAAAACCAAATGTGAAAGCGTTAAATACGATTATGCACATTAAATTATTGGGGGTTTTCGTGAAAAGGAGATGTCCGCTTTTTGTATGGACGTTGGTTTTTTATTCCAAGAAAAATCTAACCAGCATCAAACTCGGTTCAAATAAATACGACAAAAATATGGAACTCAGAACTACTGAAATAATATTTTTAAACCCCTCCATTTAAGCGAAAAATCATAAAATAATAATTGATGTTATTTGTAGTTGGCAACCCTAATAAATACTCCGTCACTCTGTGACAATGTCATATTTGACAGATGATTTTTCAGCTGTCACTGGCGTTAGAGATGTGCCAACTCAGGATAAGACACGCCTTAAGGTTACTCGGATTGAAATTCATGTGACTCGAGTTGAACTCGAGTTACGGAACTCTGGTAAATGGATGAAATTGAACAAATTATTGTTTTTTCACCTCTGTTTCGCGACGATTTTTTTTTTATAGATTCGCAAGGAAACGTATATTGAGACTATTTTAATTATTTAAAATACAATTTCAGTAGAATTTAAATATAAAATAAGGTTCAAATACATGCCAAACCAGAGACGTCAATCACGTACTCGCTTCTTCATTTACCGTGGCAATCTAATTCAACTCGATCGCGGCATCTCAATCTGAGCGCAACTCGAATAATCGAGTTAGCCATACATAGCTGGCGTCACCAGCTAAAAGTGTTATCGATTCTTGCCGAAAAAGATCCTTAGAAGATTAGATGTAAATATGTTTAGTCCAGTTTATGAAAATCAAGAATGATACCTTAATAAACGATTTCTCATCAGTAAAATCAGGGATTTTTTTAGTTCAGGGAATTCGTTAATAACAAATTACCATATAAAGAGTATTCGGTATAAAACAAGACAATGATTTTACATTAAAAAGTTTAGAAAATAAATAATATATCTTATAGTCTCAATAGAAAACACAATTAATGTTGATTTTCTATGCTAAAAATTGATTTAAAAAATCGATTGTTTTCGCCCGATAAAACGATTAATTGAGGTCAGATCGCCATCCCTACCGGCTCCATACGTCATTCGTCCGACGTCATGCTCCTACATCAAAAATTGATTGACGTTGACGCTCACTGCCAGTAATGACAGTTCTCCTGTGTCAATTTTGACAAATTTACTTTTTTTTTAGGTGTGTTCATTTTATTATTCTAGATAATTAGAAGGTTTGTTCGTTTTAGATGTAAATTCGCACGAAAACAAAAAACGATTTTTCTCAAAATTGGAGGTCTTTAAAAATGTATGATATAACTAGAACGACTAGTTTTAGGGATGTCTATCCAAATATATTTAACTTACTCTGGTTGGAATTATTAAATAATAAAAAACCATTTCTGGACATGTCCTTTACGACACCAGTTGGCACCACTTTGACAAGAGGTCTTCCATTTCGACAATGAATATAAAATATATGATGACGTTCATCATTCGATTCATCCATTCGTTCATCATTCTGTCATGACTAAAGAAAATATAGGCTCTTTGACAGATGCTTGGACCTGACGTGTCAGTGCTGCCACCTAGCGAACGTCATTTCAGAATACCCTCATTAGAATAAAGTTGTTATTCGAATGAGACGATTACTTAGTAATGTAAAGTCGGAGACCGGTCTATTAATCTTATCCTTATTTTGAACCTAAAGACCAATGAGACATATCAGATTGAAAAAAAATAACGAATTTATAAAAAAAAATTGTTCGTAAAACATTTTTTTTATTTAAAAAGGTGTCGTCTTATTAAATAATTCTCTAATAATGAAACATGATGATTATTGGAATAAACAGAGGAAATTGCGAACTAAACGTTCCTCAATACAAAAAAGAATTATCTATTAAAAATGTAATATATTTATTTAAATTACTTATTACATTATTTACAATGTTGTAGTAATGATCTCATAACTTTGCCGAAGCTTGAAGAAATTTCGCTAAAACTCGAAAATACTTCGCCGAAGCTCGAAAAAACTTCGCTAAAACTCGAAAAATGTCTCGAAAAATCAGCAATAACATGAAACTAGTGTATTATTAGTTTTTTTACCAATCTGAGTGCGAGATACTCAAATATCTGTACATAATAATATTTATACTGTTTGTTTTCTGTTCCTTGATGTTTTTTTTTTAATTATTTTTTCAAGAAATTTGTTATTTTTCTATGATATGTGTTGGTTTCGTCTCGCCGCGCCGTGAGTGTGTGAACGTGTAAAAAAATGGTTGTATAAGTAAAGATTATTTTTTGAGATTAAATTGTTGTTTAATTTATTCAATCAACTCAGCCTATGGCAGTCCCATGCTGGACATGCGCCTCCTCCAGGCTGCACCACAACCCCGTCTCGTCCACCTTCCGCATCCGGTCGTCGGTCCATCTAGCTGGGGGCTCCCACACTACGCTTGTCTATACGCGGTCTTCACTCTATAATAAATGGTTTAATTTATTATTACATCATAACACCCAAAGGGCTCCTAGTTAAATAATAACAGCTGCACAGGTCAATCAACTCAGCCTATCGCAGTCCACTGCTGGACCTCTACCAGACTGCGCCACAGCACTCTGTCCTCCGCCTTCCGCATCCAGTCTACCCCAGCCACCTTTGGTCAGCGGGATTGTCCGAAAGGGTTACCGCTGGCCCGGAACATAAAGGGCTAAGGAAGAAACACTGGTGGGTTTTAGTCAGTAAGAGTCTGACACTCCCTTCCGCTCCACCCCTCTGGGAAGGAACACGGGTGGGTTTTAGTCAGTAAGAGTCTGACACTCCCTTCCGCTCTCAGGAGGGGTCATTTGATGATTTCCCATCCTGAAAAAAAAAATGTCACCTTTAGGTTGTCCGTCCATCTAACTGGGGGTGTCCCACACTACGCTTGACGATACGCGGTCTCCACTCCAGGACTCGTCTACTCCACCGGCCATCGGTCCTTCGACAGACATGGCCAGCCCACTGCCACTTCAGTTTGCTTACTCTGCAAGCTATGTCGGTAACTCCGGTTCTTTTCCGGATAATTTCATCCCTGATTTTATCCTGCACAGGTCGATCGGAGGGTAAGCTACACTTGCCACGGTCGGTTCGTGGATGGACATACCAAGACCCCTCCGTGCCTCAGAAAGCACATTAACCTTTTGAGCGCCAAGCGGTACCGAACGCGAAGTGTCCCCCAGCGCCAAGCTATAAATGTATAACGAATGTATAGTAAACAGTAGTGATGAGGGTAATTGTATTATCGATAAATGTTACTAACATGTTAATGCTACTTGCATTTCGTATAAATGTACCAGATAAATAAAAATAATGACGTATTTTTATGTCTTGTTTTATTTACAATTATAGTTGTAATAAGAAAAAGCAGAATACACTTTAAATAATGACAAATCAGATACATAACTCAAACAAAACAACAACAAATCTACGAAACTGGCTACATCCCTATTGTCTTCTGACGTCGTCATCCAGTTGTCTTCATACCAAGACCCTGGCGCTCGTAGCACGTAAAAGTTCAATTTTTATTAGGGATGTCTATGGTCTCTTTTCTTACATTTTTTTTTTGTCTATTCCATGTTTATGCTAATGTGCTAAACACACATTATTAGTATTACTACACACACATTTCCTTCTTAATGTTCGTAGGGAATTATAATAACTAGAGTTTATTGATACGGCGCATTAAAGTCAAAGTAAGAACGCGGTATTTTGTTGACTCAGTTCTGCATTCTGAGATAACATACTAATTTCGCATGAGTACCTAATTACGCCGATATAATTAGGTTATTGAACGAAAGTATTTATATATTTTAATTTTTCTAACAGTTCAATAATTAATTTACACTTATCTCAAAATCTTCGTCTGATGTACTCTCGCATTCATCTTCCGACTCCACACCTTGTAAGATGTTTAGAAGTTCTTCAGAACTTAATTCACTAACTTCACTGATTTTTTATACAACAACAACAATAGAGAGCTGCAGTCTGCACTATCTCACACTGACCTTGATGCGCTTGCTTACGTCTATGACGTCACAGGATGTCTTCTATTCATGTCTATGGCGCACGAGGCACCGATATCTACTAGTTTCGTAGTGACGAGATCTTTCAATATCGATATCAGTATTAACCAAAGTACGGCACTTAGTGTGTATTAAAAGATTCGTGTAAATACATGTGTAAGGGCTAGCAAAATCATACCTTTTATGAGTCGCATTTTTTTTTCAAAATTCGAAATTTCGATTTCATTTCGATTCGAAATAAGAGTTTTTTTAACTTTCGTGTCTATCGACACTTTAGAAACTTGATCAAGTAACTACAACACTAGACGTCTTCATATGAAGACTACGGCGCCTGGGACATGAAAAAAAAATGTTGGCTATTATAATTTTAAACAAAGACCCCTATTGAGATAAACATTTAAGTTTAGGGTTTTAGGCAATAGTAAGAATACGCACAAAATCATTTGTTCGTGTATTTTAATGTAATAACCGTATATAATTACATATTGTCTTCTAATAAAGACGTGGCGTGTGGGGCACGGAAACGATTGTCTTCTATAGAAGACCGTGGCCACAGCCGTGGCGTTCAAAAGGTTAAGCCGTTAGTGCCGTTAGTCCCGGCTGTCATTTGCAGATCGTCATCTTTGACAGTAATAGTACCTACATAATATATGGATTGGGTGACCGGACCTAGATGAAGGACCCAATTTGGGTCCTTCATCTAGGTCCGGTTTGATTGTAAATGACTGCAATCTTGAAAGCTATCTGTTTTGGAGTAAATATTCTGTTTATGCATTGCTTTGTGAATATACCGTGAAGATTAGTAGTGAATTGCTTTTTTTGCTTTTTAGTCAGAGCAAATTGACTTTTCTTATAAGGTTTTTGTTCTAAACCAACCGGAACGCATGTGAGCAGGGGCGGATCTACTTAAAGGCTTTTTGGGCCGCAGCCCAGGGCCCCGTGGATACAGAGGGCCCCCAACCGAACTGAAAACAATAGACGATATTGTCAATAATAAAAACTATCTAGAATTAAAAAAAATCCGATCATACTAAAATAGCAATTGGTTGAGTAATTAGGTAGGGCCCCTAAGCAGTATTAGCCCAGGGCCCCACAAATTCATGATCCGCCCCTGCATGTGAGTTGATGTGAGCTCAGTGATATTCATATTCGGCGTTATCGCAAGATGGCGCATGTCATGACCAGTTGATACGTAGACGTAGTACAAAGAGTATAATAATAATACGGGAGACGTAGTATCTCTGCTCTATAGTCTGTGTCTGTGACCAGTTGTGATTTGGTTGTGATTCCCGTGTTACACAACTTGTTTGTGTTTTTGTTTATGTTTTTGTTGCTGGTGAGTTCTTATTTTAATTTTTTATGTCTAATAATTATTTCTATAGATATTTCAATGTTTTCGCAAGTCTGTCTGGTAGGTAAAATGGTGTAGAAAAAAAACCTTTTTGTTTGCGTTCACGCTTTTTTATGACATTATTTTGTATCCGCCCGGGCGGATACAAAATAATGTCATAAAAATTCGTTAGGGGCGCGCCCCTAACACAGATTAGGCCCCTAAGACGACCCACTGACCATTTATCTATAATCCTTTATACCTAGTTCAATTAAACGTAAACCTAAAAACCGGAACATAAACGTTGACTCATCAGATCTTTGTTATACCTAACTTAATTCATTACGTACTAGGTAAATAACATGAACTAACCTTGAACTTTAGCCCGCGAAATTAAATTTTTTTTAGGATTTTTGCCATTTTGCTGGTCAGTATTAAGTTGTACGTTGATTAATATATGATTCACGGCCGTAACAAATACGTATTTACAGAATTATAATCATTAAAGTCATCAACATAACTCTCTAAGACCACGTACCCCAAAGAATAACTGTTTCATGAAATCGTCATAGCCTCAAAGTGAAGTCAGTACTTATCCTTATCTATGGAAGTAATCTTCGGACTAATTAATTATTAAAAATATTCATATTTTATTGACATTTTTGATAAAATACGATTGACCTTCTTTGCCCTTCAAATTAGGTACGTCGGCTTTGGCCGTACAGTTTTGTATCGTTACCTCAGAAGAAAAAAAAGTATAATGTACGTATGTAATGTATGTATGTAAGTGTAATGTAATGTGTGTGTGTGTGTGTGTGTAGTGTGTAGTAGTGTAGTGTAAGTATAATCTACAATCTGTCAAATGTCAAATTATTATAAATGCCAAAAATATAAACATTCTTGTATATATTTTTTAAACATAATTTTAGAAGATGTTGTTTTAATGAGGGTTTTCTGAAATGACGTTCGCTAGGTGGCAGCACTGACACGTCAGGTCCAGGCATCTGTCAAAGAGCCTATATATATTTTCTTTAGTCATGACATGGTCATGACTGAATGATGAACGAATGAATGAATCGAACGATGAACGTCATCATATATTATGGAAGACCTCTTGTCACAGTGGTGCCAACTGGTGTCATGAATTTTCACGAAAACCCTCGTTAAGTAAGTACAGTACCCAGCGATAAATATTGCACATCGACCTTTGGAAAGAGAAAATCGGCTAATTTCGGCTTCGTAGAGCGTTATCTCTGTCGCACGAAATACAAACAGTCCGGTATCTATTAGGAGCTGTTAAAACGATTATGATTTGCTTCTTTTGATAAAATTATTTTTATTCTTTGTATAAAATACAAAAAAAAGGTAAAGGTCGATGTGCAATTACGGTGTGTACCTATAAATAATAAAATAAATAAATAAACCACATGCAATTAAGGAAGTACCTAATAAATATTTTCGTAACTGTGCCCATACTGGATAGAAGTGGATTTTGGAATCAAACACTTGTGTAACTTAAATGTCGTATAATTACAATATATCAATAAAAGATACCTCATTGCCTGTGAAATTTAATTTTAATTAAGCACCCATAGAATGGGGGCGGCAAAATGCGTCTCCCGCCCCGGGCCCCGAGATGGCACGCTACGCCACTGGTTACGGCCACGCATTATATATTCATTCATCAACGTACAACTTAATACTGAAAAGCAAATTGCAAAAATCGTAAAAAAAAAATTGAATTTCGCGGGCTACCCTGGCGCTTTCGCCTTAAGGCTACGCCGACCGCGCAGTGGCGCCCTCATCGTTTGTTTGGTTATTTCTTTTATTTTAGAACGAAAATGCAGAAAATAAGCACGTTAAGTTGTGCTCCACAAGATCGTTAATCACTATCACTATCACTACATAGTATAAAACAAAGTCGCTTTCTCTGTCCCTATGTCCCTTTGTATGCTTAAATCTTTGAAACTACGATAGATAGAGTGATTCAAGAGGAAGGTTTATATGTATAATAACATCCATTAAATAGTGGAGAAGTACTGTTATTTTTGAGGTTTCTAATGTGATGTCGTAAATAATTACATTTTTTCCGCTTACATTGCAAACGCAGGCTGAACCCTACGAGTTTTATCAAAATAATGTACTAAGTATTGTACACATTGAAAAGGTCTACAGAAAAGTCCGTAATGGTATGTCTATCTCTTATGGATAACCCACAATAACTTTTTTTTGTCATTTACTTTTTACGACAAATAATGGCTAATTTTCGAAGCGATTTTAACCAATACAGCATTAATCCTTAACCAATTAAATACCTTCAATACATTGTTCATTTAATATAGATCTATATGGCCCTTTACACCGTATGATTTAAGTGAATATTTTCGAAGATATTACAGATTTAAAAATTGCGGGACGTAGCGTTTGCGGCGGTACCGGCCGGCCGCCTGGTGCGGCAAGAGCGTGCCTATACATAGCGCGTCTGAGGCCGCGGTTTTCCCTATAGCACTTTGAATTTAGCAACGATCGGACGCGTTTATTATAAAAACGTGCTTTTCAGCGCGACAACGAAACGGCAACGGAACGCGCGCGCGGGCGGCGGAACGGTGCGCGGCATTGCACCCGTGCGAAGCCGGGGCGGGTCGCTAGTATTATTATAAACGGTAGTTTTAAATTGTTTAGTTTTGTGGGAATTCGCGACCGCGTGGACAAGTAATACACAGAAGTAAGTTGTAAATAAGTAACGATTAATTTATTTAAGATATCAAGTAACTAAAGCTAGCCGTTACACTTGACACGAAAAAGTAAAATTAAATAATGTTACATGAAGGGTAAAACTACTAGAAACACTAGGTTAGGGCGAGCTTCGACGAGTAAAATATGATCGGGGTCAGAGAGGACCTCGCACGATCTTAGTTAAAAACAGACTGAAGCTCAGAACCAAAATCTTCCCACATCTGCAGTTCACTACACAAAGGACGCGGCAAAACGACACATCTGCAGTTTTCTAAACAAAGGACGCGGCAAAACGATTACCTTTTAAAAGTATAATAAAACACGAGAAATGCAAATGGGTACATTACAAGATAACTGAAAATAATAGAACAATGAACCTTAACTAAAAATAAAGAATCATAAAAGACAATAGCACCTATAACTTAAATCGCTTTGCAGATGTGGGAACGTGGGAAAAACACAAAAATGAAACTTTCTAAAAATTATTACAATAAGTTCTTCTATAAAAATATTACATTCTTAAAACTATGCAAGGGATGGGTACGTGAGACAAAGTCCCCACAGTTTTATTATAATCACTAAAACGGACAATAGTGGCCACTATTTTCCGTTTTAGTGATTATAATAAAACTAAACAATTTAAAACTATGTGTTGACGATGTTATCGCGGTCCGCCCGTCTTTTTAATATTTAGTTATATTTTATTACATGTCTACCTTAAAAGTATGTTTGCTTTTACAATTATTGTATTTTTATGATAATAAAAACGAAAGCCAACAAGAACGGACTGCACACGGGCGCTCTGATTGGATGATCCGCCCTCACCCCGCCTACCGCTGCGGCCGCCATCGCCATTGCAAACAGATCGAACGACAACGAATCGACGTTAGTGCCAAAAAATCTCCCGACCGCGCCACGCGCGAAAAGCGCGCGCCCGCGCACATTCCGTTCTAGTTGGTCTGAACTACCAAAGTTTTCGCATTTTTCATTGTCTCACCACCGACCACTACCTAGCAGCTACACTATGGTACGTAATAATATTAACGTATAATCTTGTGGAGCACAACTTAACGTGCTTATTTTCTAGTTTTTCATTCTAAAATAAAAGAAATAACCAAACAAACGATGAGGGCGCCACTGCGCGATCGGCGTTTGGTCGGCGCCCTCTTAATGTGAATGGATAGTGGTAGACCGCGAAATTCAAATTTTCTTACGTTTTTGCAATTTGCAGGTCAGTGTCAGGTTGTATCTTGATCAAAATATGATTCGCGACAATAGTTAGATTTCTACCACGTGGTAGAAATCTAACTTAGAAAAATGTATTATTGATTCTAATGATTATACTTCTCTAAATATGTACCTGCTATTGTCGCGAATCATATTTTGATCAAGATACAACCTGACACTGACCTGCAAATTGCAAAAACGTAAGAAATTTTGAATTTCGCGGTCTCAACTACCCACAGGATATCCCAAAGCGATAGGGTGGTACTTTGCTTATACTTATTTTGCAAATTGTAACACAAATGGTTTGGAATTTGTTTGGAACTGTTACTAAAGTATGGAAGATACTTTAATATTTATGGTATACTTTTTGACATTGATTAGGCCCGTATTCAACCACTCTCACGTGATATGCAAATTTAGAATTGGTTGCCTTAGTTAACTCTGTTTGAGAGTCACAGCATACCTCGTTGTAGCTTGGTTCATTTATTCTGTTTAGGTTCTAATGTGCAAATATTCGAAGACGGCTCTCAAAGAATAATAAAACATAATTAAGATACTTACATACTCGTATATTTCTAGTGTATATTGACATATTTATCGTTTTATTAGTAACCTGTCTTTAGTTTACTTTTCTATCAAGTGATTAATTTATCTTCCACTTATGCATTGTTACATTCAGAGATAAGGCATAATGTTTTGTTTATTTATCTAATTAACACACTATTATGAAGGTAGCTTATCTTATCACGTATTCTTATCTTACAGGTGGCTGTGGCATCCTGATTCGTTAATCTCCGAACAGTTCAAATATAACTGAGTATTTTCTAAAACTAGCAAAATGATTACCCTGGCGATAATAGTGGTTCTTTTGATCTCCCTATACTTTTACGGTACCAGAAACTTTAAATACTGGGAAGAAAGAGGAATAAAATTCGATAAACCACTCCCTCTTTTGGGAAACAATTTAAAAGGATATATGTTCAAAGTTAGTATGACAACATTAAGCGACGAGTTGTACTGGAAGTATCCCAATGAACAAGTGGTTGGATTCTTCCGATCTTCACGGCCAGAATTGCTGATACGAGATCCTGAAATCGTGAAGCGGATTTTGACAACTGACTTTGCTCATTTCTTTGAGCGAGGTTTAATGCCTCATAAGACTGTATTTGAACCTCTGATGCAGAACCTGTTTTTCGCTGAAGGTGACCTTTGGAAGCTACTGAGACAGAGAATGACCCCTGCTTTCACTACTGGAAAACTTAAGGCTATGTTTCCTTTAATAGTTGAAAGAGCAGAGAGGATGAAGAATCGCGCGCTGACCGTGGCTGCTGAGGGCAAGTCCATAGACGCTCGTGAGCTAATGGCGAGGTATACAACCGACTTCATTGGAGCCTGTGGCTTCGGTCTAGATACGAATACACTGAACGACGAGAATTCAGCGTTCAGACAACTCGGAATCAATATTTTCAAGATACGACCCCGAGAAATTGCGATAGCTATTGCAAAGGAATTGTTCCCTGAAATGTTTCAAAACTTAAAGATTTGGACTCGTGTGGAGAAAGAAATCAATGAGCTGGTAGGAGAGATTCTCAGGAAGAGGAACTATAAACCTAGTGGCAGAGGAGATTTCATAGATTTGATGTTGGAATGCAAAGAGAAGGGTGTTATCGTCGGCGAGTCGATTCAGAAGAAAAATTCTGATGGTACACCGGAGACTGTAACTTTGGAGTTTAACGACGGATTGATAGGTGCCCAAGTGTTTGTCTTCTTCGCAGCAGGCTTCGAGACGTCATCGTCAGCTACCAGCTACACTCTCCACCAGTTAGCATACAACCAGGACGTTCAGAAAAAGGCGCAGGAGGAAGTCGATCGCGTTTTAGCCAAACACGACGGAAAGCTATCATACGACTCGATCAAAGAGATGACTTACTTGGATATGGTCTTCAAAGAAGGTTTACGGATGTTTCCTTCTCTGGGCTTCTTGTTAAGGCAATGTACTCGTCCATATACCTTCCCAGAGTTAAATTTAACGATAGATGAGAATATCCGAGTAATGATTCCTCTGCAGTCACTCCACAATGATCCGAAATATTTCCCGAACCCTGAGGAGTTTAAACCGGAAAGGTTCGATCCCGAAGCATATGATAACAGCAACAAATATGTTTATTTGCCGTTTGGTGCAGGACCGAGAGCTTGTATAGGTAGAAAAAAAATTAATTTGTTTTTTTTAGACGATAAATTAAGTAACATAAACTCTTTGGACTCGTTCCTAACCGATTGGACGGAGAAGGCAAAGAAAGCATAAAGAAAAATGGAAAAATATAGGGGATACCTTTGCCCAGCAGTGGGACAACATTACACAAGTTAAATGAAAAAAAAAGATGGGCAAGTTGCTTTCATAATAAAAAATATAAATATAAACAGTCGAATTGAGAATCTCCTCCTTTTTTGAAGTCGGTTAAAACTACTAACACAAAAAACCCCTGTTACTTTTTCTACTAGTGATTTAAAATACCTGTTATTTTTTTACAGGTGAACGTCTCGGCATTATGCAGTCACTGACAGGACTAGCGGCTGTACTGTCCATTTTCACATTGGAACCAGCGCCAGAGAGTGTCCGGCATCCAATCGTAGACCCTCTATCCAACGTAGTGCAGGCATTCAAAGCTGGTCTACCGCTCATGTTCCGTGCAAGGAGTAAACTTGCTTGAAATGGGTGAATTAAAACTGATCTTAAAAGCCGGGCTTTTACGTAAAAGCCGAACTTGTGAAAACCTTGGAATAATGTTCATTTGAGTGTATAATCTATGATAAAGATAATGTTGTAAACAGAGATCATGTCCAGTACTTACAGGCATGTTGACTTTTGTTATGACCTGTGACAAATTATTAAGGGTAGCGCACATTTGATGTTTGGGCAGGCAGACCGCACCGCAACGCAAAAATCTATCGCATAAATGCACAATACAGGTGGGACCCGTGGGCGTGGCTTATTGGAACGAAGTACCAGAAGTCCAGAAGGTTACTGGTAAAAATCGTCATGCTGTAGAAACGTTATGCGACTTTCTCTCTCTATCTGCCTCTTTATATTATTGTTTTGCAATGCGAGGTCCTGTGCTCTGATGCGGCTGTAATACGCACTAGCCTTTCAGGCCCATTTACTTCTCCAGTTTATGATTTACTGGATTTACTCAGTAAAGAATGATAACAAAATCACCACTAGGTACCACCTGCTGATTTCAATTATAGTCCATGCGGAACTAGTTGGCCGCTCAGGTGGGGACAGGGGTGAGGCGGTGGGTTGTAACGCACGTAGTGAGTATTACGCCCCCACCCCTCCGTCCCACCGCTCACATACCTAAGGCGCGGCCAACAAGTTCCGCGCGGACTATAGATATTAGCGTTTTATGCGTTACAGTTAAGGCTACGCCGACCGCCTAGTGAAGAAACGGATAAAAGTGGCCACTATTTTCTGTTTTAGTGATTATAATAAAACTAAACAATGTAAAACTACCGTTTATAATAATATTAACGTATAATCTTGTGGAGCACAAATTAACGTGCTTATTATCTGCATTATCATTTTAAAATAGAAGAAATAACCAAACAAACGATGAGGGCGCCACTGTGCGGTCGGCGTTTAGTCGGCGCCAAACGTGCCTGTCTTAAGATTTAATACTTAGAAAGGAGATTGACCGGTTTGGACCAAATGCTGCCCGGGCATGGAAATACTTTTATTTTATTCCTGACATGAAGAGATATTTAAAAAAAATAATAATAAAAAAATACTACCACGGGGTGGTTTAATACATACAACTTATAGCTTTTTGGTGCTTTCACTTTTGATATACTTCTTTTTTAACACTTAAGTTAAATATATTATTATCTTACTTATTCTACCTCCCGAGTTCGGTCCTAGTTTTCCTTTTGGTTTTTGGGGTGGGCTAGGCACCAAGACGTTGTGAGGCGCCCTGCTTTATTTTTAGACTCAATAATTATAGACGACATTGAGGATGATGATTGATTATGTATTTTAATGTTTACATAAGGCATAATATAGAATATTATTTATTATGTCAGTTGTAAACCTATATAACGATTAAATGATTTATTGATTGAATGACAATCCTTATCTAAGTTTTATTATAATAATATAATCCATTGTTTATAATATACCGTCTTTTATTTTTTAAATAAGCTGTTGTTTATGATTTTTCACCAATGTGAAACCTTTAAAAAAGATATATTTTTCTCAATACTCCTCGGATAGTTTGTGAAGCGCTTTTGGTCACGGACTAGTATTAGTCTAAGGAACATTATGCTCTATGATTCAATGTTGGGCAGCACTTGGTCCAACGTCCATACAAAAATGGTCAATCTCCTTTAAATTTGTTTTAGAAAGTCTAATAGTACCTATTCATATCTGTTATTTGTCAAAGAATTTATTACCTACCCATGTAAGTTTACTGATTAAAAAAAACTAAAAAGGAAGGATTCAGGCTATTTAATTTGGTAGTTGTGGTATCAACAGCCCCGGATCTACGATTTTTTCGAACCGGGGCAAAACCTTGATAGCGGCGCCCCCTCCCTTCAGTGTTTGAGAAAAACTTGCAAATTGTTGATTTCCACTACGATAATATGTGATTTCACTATTAAATTACTTATTAACGCTGATTACTCGCAAACGCAATCAACCACATAAACAAACAGTGTTGTCACTTGACGTTCAACTGTTTTAATTTGTTCGGCTCGACTCATATAGATATGTGACGGGGATTCCCCTTGGCGGAAAGATCACGGACACTACGCACGCGTTCAAAAATTTACTTGATCTGTTATGATGCGTTCATAAATCACTTGGTATGTGTTCAAAAACTAACTGGGCGTATGGAAATAGAAAAGTTTGTTTTTCAAACATATTAGATTCGATTACTTGTTAAAAACCTATGAGATTGTAGGAAAAGAGGCTTTGTTCGATATTTCGAATTCTTGTCTCAAGGATTTGGCGCCCCCATGAAACTGCCGCCCGGGGCAAGTGCCCCGGTTTGTCCCCCCCCCCTTAGATCCGGGGCTGGGTATCACAACCAGTCTTACCAAGGATTATCGTATTAACCAGTCACTGGGTTGTGGAGGTCAGATAGGCAGTCGTTCCGTGTAAAATACTGGTATTCAGCTGCATCCGGTTGGACTGGAAGCCGACCCCATCTTAGTTGGGAAAAGGCTAGGCAGCAGATGATATTATCAATGTTATGACTACCCAAAAACGGACCGTTACGTTTTTAGGGCTTGTTCATTGTTTAATTAATTTGTAGCTCGCACTTTATTTTCACACGATAGTGAGTTCCTTGGTCTCACTAGAGTAGTGCTAATGCTAACCGAATGGTGTTGAATTACGAATGCGTAGGTAGGTATGTACGTACAGGCAATGCCGCGACAGCAATTTCTTATCTTGGTATGTAACTGAATGTAGACCGTAGAGTAAATATTTAAATAATATGTTCCTTGATGTAGACCGTCAAAAGGGTCGAACTAGAATGCTTCCTCCATTCCTGCTAGAGCAGGAACTATACAGGATTTATAATATTTCATCATTGCAAATGAAAAAAAACCGGGTAAGAGCGAGTCGGTCTCGCGCACAGAGGGTTCCGTACCATGTTTTTAAATTTTCATCGGCGAGGCCTATATTCGTCAGAAAATTAGAATATTGCAGTTTTATGTCAGCGCCATCTCTTGGCCGATAGTGGAACGAATGTAACTTTGTTGATGATTTCTGAAAAGTGTGCTATAAGTCTAAAGAGACTTCGTTTTATTTTTCCTGTAATCTTTACATAGACTTCTATCACATAGAATAATTTTAGACTTTTCTCTTTGCAAACTTCGGGGATAAGGAGGGAACGGTATTTTTTTACATTTTTCATCAAAAGTCGAAAATTGGGCGGCCTAAAAAAACAAATTGCGCTCTTTCATATGATGTTGCAAAAAATATACATATATTTTAAGGCGAAAGCGCCAGGGTAGCCCGCGAAATTCAATTTTTTTTAGAGTTTTTGCAATTTGCTGGTCAGTATTAAGTTGTACGTTGATTAATATAAGATTCGCGGCCGTAACAAATATGTATTTACAGAATTATAATAAATTAAAGTCATCAACACAACTCTCTAAGATCACGTAACCCCAAAGAATAACTCATGTACTCTGTGGAATAACTGTTTTAATGACGCGGCCACATTCTATTAGTGGAACAGAGACGGCAATATTTTTTTCGTATCCATTGAGAAAGAGTTTTTGGCGGGATTTCTTCGAGTGAAGTCTAGTTGGCTGTTTTAATTATTCGCAAATTGATTCCTAGTGGATATTGTGATGTAAAATTGGTGTAGTTTTGTATCTCAAGTGTCTGCGCAACTGGACAATTATGTGGAATCATTGAAACAGACGCGATCCCGGTAAAATGGAGCTGAGAATTTTTTTGTAGTTTTGGCTACCTCAGCGAAGTTTACCGGGAAACTTGATTCGATACATTTGCTGCCAAATACTCCTAATACATTAGAATGTGTACACCCATATTCTAATGTCATGTTAGACTCAAAAAAAAAAAATTGTAACTGATGACTAGGCAGCATGGTCTCAGACCTTAGCCTTTAAAAAAAAAAAATCGTATCCATTGATTTGTACTCACCCGTCAATCTGTCACTGTCAAGGAGTCATGTCAATATGGCGGCAATAATTTTTTCAAATCTTTTGTAACTACCTTCGAAATCTGAGATAGACAAGACAAAACTATTTGGTTTCTTAAAATTAATGAGATACCCGAGTCTATCATTACTTTTGTAGTTTTGTTGTGTTTGGAAGTGTTACATAAAACCTAACATACAAATTAATCAGTGAAGTGTTTTGGTACCTAACATTAATTAAAATCGAAATGGCTTCAGGTGACAAGTCGGCAAAAACGCAACTAATAGCAATTTATAGATTGGAATTCTATAAAAACAAAAAGAACTGGAAGCTGTACGAGGATGTGAGGAAAGAGCCGCCGCCATCATCGATTATTGCAAAGTAAGGTGTTATTTGGTACGGGTTTTTCTCATTGGACCAGAGTTACTTGAAAAACATAATCAAAAACTTTGTTTTGTGTTTTAGTGTCAAATGGTTCATTTCTATCTTATAATTCATTGATCCTGACGATCCTATACCCAAAGAGGTCACCAGACAAAATGCGTTTAACAAAAAAAACATTGTTGCTAGGATTACCTACACTCTCAGACTTATACCAGTCTCCTCAAGCTTTCCAGCGACTTGAACTTTATCACCACACTGTAGACCAAAATATCTATCTGCTGAAATCAAGTTGATAAAAACATGTGAATTTCTTTCAGTGCTTCAGAATATCACACTGCTAGGTACTAAAATACTGGCTGGCAGGGACATGATGCGGAAATTGTAACCAGGAATTTGGCACATGATTCTATACACCCTAGTATACAAAATGTTTGTTAGTTATCATTAAAAAATCTGCTGTTTCATAGAAAAGTGCAATATGTATGCGGTCAAAATGCAATACAAAATCTTTTTAAAAATGCCTGATTAAAAATTTCTACTCAGGGGCTGTCAGAATCATGTAGGTACTGAGACCATGGTGACAGGTAGTGGGGCGATGTCCCTGCCCCCCGTTTTATATTTTCTATAGTTATATCATTTCAAAATGTATTAATAATCAAGTACAGTGTACCTACAATAGCAGATTGTAACTAACTTGATCCCCAAACTTAAACAAATTATTTTCAAGATAATTATCATCAATATTGTCCAATATTAGCATGGAGCTAAGCAAAGCTGGATCTGCCATTGAAATCAGAAAGATGCTGGTGCATCATCTCACATCTTCCGATAATCCCATACTATATTTGAAAACTCTTTGTGAGAGAGCTGGTCCAGGAAAATATTGCTTCCACTAAGTTGCACTGCTGTGCAGCAGGGATGGTTAGAGCCACTTAATCAACTTTATATTTTAGCATTACATAGCCTAAATGAAATTTTGGATTCATCATTTGTAATAATAATTCACATATTGGTGCCTCTTCATCATTTAAAATTGTCTAAGGGCCCTCTGGAGTACGCTTCAGCCCCTGATACGCTTTTGAAAGGTCCGGGATCCTAGGATCCCAAGAAATGTCACTGATAAAAAATAATTTACTTAAATTTTATTAAAAGATAAAATATATTTAAAATTCACACAATAACATAACATCACACCTGTATTCCCCGAAGGGTTAGACAGAGGTGTACCTACAGTACCAGTAACATTTCACCAGTTATATTACTTATATTTAAATAGCATGTAATACGGGGCGACTTGTTGCGATCAACCAGCCATAAATCCAGATGCAACAAATTTAATTAAAATAATATCAACAAATCAAATAAAATAATAGCATAACAGATCAGGTACACAGGGCCTACATAAACAGAATGGAAATTGAATTTGCTATTATGACATTGAGTATATTACAAAACTTGAGAAGTATCTAAAGTTCTGATATTAAATATCATCATGAATGTTGTTACATTACAGTAAGCTCAACAAGACGTACAATGTGGGCGAGGATTTTTCAGAACCAGAGTATGATGTGGAGCACGTGTCCTTACATAACAAGGCTTTCCTGGGTGAGGAACCGGATCAGTATTCTGTTATTCTTGGTTATTGAGCCGATCATAGACAAACATTACTAAAATAAGTACCGATACATATTGAACTAAATAACCTATATAGTACCTACCTACCTTCACTTGTGGTAACCAAGTGTATGAACACACTATGAATGTGTGTGTAAGGGGCTGTTCAAGTATTATGTAAGCAGATTTTTTGCAATTATTAACTCCCCCCTCCCCCTCGTCAGCAAAAGTAAGCAAAGCTCTTGAATGCTTTTGTAAACATTGGTACATGCATTTTAATTCTTTTACTCGGTTCTAAGCGAGTAAACATATCCATTTTTTTCGGGATCCCTGAAAATGCGTTTCTTTTTCAAACATAGACAAGTAGGGGGGATGCCATATTATGTGTTCAAACAAAAATCGACAAAATTTTGTAGAAATCCGAAAAAGTAAAACAAATACTGCTGACGTAATCACCATCCAGACCCCCCCCCTCCCCCATATCATAAAAAATAAGCAAGTCCCGACCGACCGGTCCCGCTGTAGTGCTTACGTAATACTTGAATGGCCCCTAACCGCAGGCGCTCTTGGTACCGTCTGAAGTACTGGCGAAGTCGGGAGTGTGTGTGCGTATGTGTTTGTGTTATGTGCTAACGCTACTCGTCCTCACACACACATTCACAGCGTGTTTGTACTCTCGGTTACCACAAGTAAAGCGCGCGTCGCATCGTGAGATAGAGTTGTAAGGTTGTTAATTTGTTATATTGGTTTAGCAAATAAAGTTGTTTTTTATACACGAGACAGTGACATATGACCACGTAACAATCATGCACCAACCAGCACTATGCCCCACAGAAGACGGGCCGGACCCGCAGCCCCCGGACGAGCCCCCGTCGCTGCCAGCCCCCGAACACAACCTGTACAGACCACACTCCTGGCCAGAACAGCCCTGGAGCGGGGAGAAGACTGACGCGCTCTGCCAGGATGCTCCGCTGGTGAGGTTATCAGTATAATATGCTAGATTTAGAGTCAGCCCAGGCCAACGGAGTTGCAGCGAAGAGCAGTTTATTGGAGGCATCGTGAGGAAACCGGCATGACACACTGGCTTCCTCTCTGGCCCACCGCGCGGGTCCAGTGCGGGTTGGTATGATGTCACAGGTTTTAGAATTTTTGAGGACATGCCGGTTTCCTCACGACGACGACGGTGGCTTGTCTTCACCAAAAATATTAGTGGTGTTGAAATAAATGACTCGAAGTAGCCTGTCTGGGTTTGAATCTACGACCTATGAGGCTATGATACGACAAGTCGCTGCCGTAACCACTGAGTCACCACTAATCTCTAATATTATTCAATACTAGTCGCCAGCCCCGGCTTCGTATAGTTTCACGACTTGAAAAAACATCGAGATTTATTACTTTGTATATAATTATATACATATATCTTATTTACTTTATTATATGTAAGTTTAATATGATTGTATGCATTGTATTATATACAATGCGGCCATAGATTGACTCGAAAAGCGATTTTAATGTTTATTATGTACTAGTTGCGCCCGCGACTTCGTCCGCAAGGGTAATCATGTTTTATTCAAATAATTTTTATTTCTATTCCTTTACTAATTCTTTTTCTAAAATAAAAGAAGTCTAGGGGTCTAAACAGACGGACTGCGTTTGAACTGCATGCCAACTGCATGACTAGGTGCATGACATAACTAGGTTTCGTTTCGAAGCAGTTAAAGTCAACTGCATCCTCCAAATTGCGATGTTGTAGTCCGTCTGTAGGTAGCCTAAGTTACTCCTTATGATATCAGCTATCTGCCAGTGAACCCCGCCATTTGCCAATGAGTCCCGTCGAAATCGGTCCAGTCCTTTCGGATATTAGCCGGAACAAACAGACAGAGTGCAGAGCGCACAGCCAAAGTGTGGAACTCTCTACCAGCGTCTGTGTTCCCTTCCACATTTAACAGGCATCTTTTGGGCACGCTCGTTCCATCATAGACCTCATCCATCGCTTTCCATCAGGCGTGATCGAGGTCAAGAGCAGGCCCATTTAGCAATAAAAAAACGGCAATTTTTTAAAAAAATATTGTTATAAGTAGGTACCGTTAAAACTTTTATATGCATTTAATAAAAAGCTGTTATTTTGACATTACAAACGACACTACAATTTTATTTATTTCTATAAAATATTGATAGTAATATTATTAGTATGTGTTGTAGGACTGGTCTGGGGCAGCGGTAGAACCCGGGAGCATGCCGGAGCAGCTCGCGTATGACCAGTGCGACGGGCATCTACACGACCTGTGGACGCCAGGTTTGTTGATTTGTCGTCTGCTTAAAATCATCGGAGGGAAACATGAGATGAGAAGGTCAAAATAAGGGTTTTCTGAAATGACGTTCGCTAGGTGGCAGCACTGACACGTCAGGTCCAGGCATCTGTCAAAGAGCCTATATTTTCTTTAGTTTAGAATGATGAACGATTGAATGAATCGAATGATGAACGTCATCATATCTTTTATATTCATTGTCGAAATGGAAGACCTCTGGTCAAAGTGGTGCCAACTGGTGTCGCACGCAAACCCCCATTATAACTAAGGTGACATGTTAGGCTGGATTTAGTGCTCGATCAACGGTGCGCGCTGATTATCGGTCGTGACTGAGCGTTTATTACTTAGCTGACGAAAACCTGAGTACTTAAAGAGATTGCGTACGCGCGTACGGTCGGTCGCTCGGTCAGCGTCGCACTAAATGCTCACATAATAGGTATATCGACATAGTGCGTCAGTCGACCGAAGCGACGGCCCTCGTCAGCGCGACGCCGACGTAGCTGTACGCGCTTAGCGATTCATCAGCGCTGCACTGTAGTTGTTCATAAGTTTTGATATAGCTAAGTTTGACATATGTCAGCGCTGACTGTCGGTCGAGCACTAAATCCAACCTAAAGGCGCTTCTAAGCGGGCAACACACTGTCCTCCATAACTAGCCTATCTAGTGTCTCACTGCTGGGCAACGGCCTCCCCCTTTTCCGACCAAATCTCTCTGTTTAGTGCGATTTCTGGCCATGTTGGCCCCGCGAACAAGATTAGATCGTCACGTCACCTTCGCCGCTGTCTGTTTAAACGACGATGTATTATCAGTAGTACTTGATTAGAGATTAGAGTAACTGATTTTGCGTTAACACGGCGATACTTGTCTATCCTACTTTGCGTGCGTTGTATTGCACGCTCCCGTAAACAGTAACTTTTACGGCAGTTTGCAATGTAACGCACACCAAGTCGTTTCCCGGCAATAATTTTTGCTCAATATTACTTAGTTTGATGTACAGAATGCGTACAGAATGCGCTATGTGATGGGACTTTTTACACGCTGTTTGTCCCAGCCTCCCACTTGGAGCTGAGGCCTGCAGCAGATGCACTGGATCAGCTGCTACAGTCGACCGAGGACTGGATGCAGCGGCACGGCTACCCACTGCGAAAGGAGTGTGCAGCCACGAATGACGAGTATGGGGTACGTACCACACCGTTTACAGTTAAACCAGATAAGGTGTGCGCTTCAGTAAACTTCGTCTATGTTTGGAAATATGGACGTGCGATTACCCAGCGTCCCACTTCACGCTGAAGCTCGGAGTAGACCTGCATGAGCACTAGGTTACTGTCCAGGTGCTACAGGTGGCTGAGGTCTGGACGCGAGGCACGGCTACCCACTAGCATGCAGTGTGCAGCCACGTATGACGAGTGCGGGGTAACGTACAGATCTCTCAACAAAAGTATGCGCTTCGGAAATTTTTTATCTTCTTTTTAATGCCTAAAAATAAACGTTTTTCCCCAGTAGTTATTAATCCACAATGTCACTCGTTATTATGAACAGTATGTGTAGATTTTTTTTCCGTTTCGTGTCAGGGATTTTCACACCCTGTATAGTGTATGTGGCTATTATAGTAATAAAAAATCGCTTTAATAACAATGGTTCTCCTTGAAAAGCTCTTTCCATTCTTATGGCTATTGGGGTTTAGGGCAGATAACCATAGTTCGTTGTCCATTCTCCTTTAGATCATGATTCCTTTCAAAGTATTTCTCTATGGCCTATAGTTCAGAACTTAAACAAAATGGTTTGAAAAGAAAATAGCCTGTTCATTATATTGCAGTTGGTGGACGAAATCGCCGACTTCATGCGCGGCGCTCACTCGGCCTCGCACTCCTCAGAGATCGACCTCAGCGTCACACCGGGTAACCTGTTTATTTATAGCTTATGCGCGCCTTCAGATAATCTTCATTCGCGATTTATTTGCCAAAAATGTAAACAAATATGAATTAATGAAAAAATAACTTTAATTCCTATAAAATAAAGTTCAGTTTACGCTACAACTTCAAACATTTTTTATAACTTTTTCAATAGTGCTAGTCACTCTGAAATCACCTTAATCGTCATTGAAATAAAGTTGATAGTTGCTTAACTTGAAATACGTGCAGCACTGCGCGCTTTTACTATAGTAAAAGCGCGCAGTGCTGCACACCCCCAACCACAAGTCTAACCGAATGTATACATTCGATTAGACTAGTAGCCAGTGGTAGCTGACCCCAACACAGTTGGGAAAAGGCAGATGTTGATTGATTACTTTCACACAGTGGCTAATTAAATTGACTGGCGAAGCTTCACATGTTTCATTTGTATTTTTTTTTTAACCATTAAAAGAAAATGTTTAATTCATTAGCAGAGTGTCCGTGCACATACGACGGCTTGCTGTACATGTTGTCGGAGCGTCAGCTCGCCCGCGCCGTGCAGCGCCACCACCGCGCGCTCCTGCACCTGCTCGGCGAACAGGCGCTGCGAGAGAGACCCGTGAGCACACACACACACACATAATTATCTACCCTGACATCAAACTATAGACAATATTGTTATACTTATCTTATTAATATTTATTATTGTCAAATACTAGGCTTTTGGCTACAGATGCGCCTTATTTGTGCAGAATCAACCATTTTTCTTTCATTTCTAATAAAACTGTTTCGTCCACAGTACTCTCACTCCCACCTACACTTCCCGATTCCCTTCGAGGACTGCCCGACCCGCGACACAGACCCGTTCCGGCCGGACGTCGTACTGTCCGGCTCGCACGTCGTGTCCGGGATACACGCCGTGCCCAGCTCACCCGGCGCTGTGTCCGGTTTGCCGCTAACACCGGACACCGGACGCGGCCGCGGACGCCTGCATCAGACACACAGAGTCATCGGCATAGGCATGGGCAGGCCTTACCGGCTGTAACTACTTGTAAGAAGAAGAAACGACGCGTCTGTTAAACGAAAAAATTGGTTGGCGAAACTTCATAGACGTGATCAGTATCGAATAGCAATAACAACTCTCTCGCCCCCTATTACATGGCATTTATACATAACTGGCGCAATGTGGGTGTACCGTACGTACACCTCTGTCGAATCCTTCGGAGAAAAGAGGCGTGATGTTATGTGTGTCTAAATAAAATAGTTACCTACCTGTAACTACAATTTTAGGGCTGATCACGAGGTCGACGTCCTCGTGCCGCAGAGTTGAAGGTTAAGATTTTATATAAGACTAGCTGTTGCCCGCGACTTCTGCGATCCAGGGTGAAAAGTAGCCTTTCTCCTTACCTAGGTAATGGTTTATCTGTGTGCCAATTTTCATCCAAGTCCGTTTAGTTGTTTTAGCGTGAAAGCGTGACAAACAAACTTTGTTTATAATTCTGATCATCAGGTCTGTGAAGTTTCGCTAAGTAATTAAAATGTGCCTTATACAGCTATAAGAAAATAAATAATATTTATATTTTTTAAATTAGACATGGTTGAGCTTCGATCAATAGTACTATTATTGATCGAAGTGGTTGAGCCATTGAGGTTATTAAATTATGGGTTCTTTGTATATAAACAAACATTTTGGGAGATTTACAAGTGAAGTGCATTTTTCTTAACTTATCTTATTTCGAAAATAAATTTGGCCCACTCGGAATGATTTTGGGAAAATTTGGGTCTTACTACTAAAACTTTGGCTGAGGAATAAACCTTATTTACATAGATTTAATGTTAAATTCCTATAAGCGAATGTGATCTAGCGTTTAATACGAATATGAACATTAAAATTATACTTATGAGGTTCATTTTCGTATGAAACGCTAATGTACTGAGCTGGAGAAAAGTCAAAGTTTCCGATACTTGTGTTTTATGTCAAACTCTGTAAATATACGTCGGTTTTAACAGTTTGAACCACTGATAAACAGGGTTTTAAGAGGGAAGCGCTAAGGTAACTCGCGAAATTCAAATTTTCGTATGTTTTTTCCAATTTGCAAAAATATGATATTACTAAAATATGATTCGTGACCGTAATAAGTATCTATGTATGTACATAATATTAATTATAATCATTAGAATCATCAATACGTTAGACCTCAAATGTCATTTCATGAACACAATAAGGGAATTTGAACTTAGAGAAATGTATTGGATTATTTTTAATTATTATCATTCGATAAATTCCTATTTGCTGCAGTCGCAACTGATATTTTGATCAACATACAACTTGATACTGACCGGCAAAAGGTAAAATACGTATTAAAATTAGAATTTCGCGGCCTACCCTGACGCTTTCCCCTTAAGGAGGGCGCGAGGCAGCCTTCGCTTTGAGCCTCCTGTTTATACACTTGAGTATACATATTTTCGAAATCCTTTACATACTTTAATCTAAAGTGATGTAGGAGGATTTCTGTAAAGCCCGCCCTAATGTGCGTCAGCCTTTACAGGTAGTTTAAACAACTGCGTGTAGAATATTGTTGACTAGTGATGGCGTTATACGACTACCTACTGAGCTAGTTTTGGTTCGATGCCCGTCGGGCAAAGTTTTATAAAGGGTGCTACACATTAGCAGTATTTGTTGAACAAGAAAGCCGAAGGCTTTCGTTCGGTTCGTGCCGATCGGCAAACTCCGTTCGGTATTTACCATCGCTGAATCATGTTCGGATCAGTTCGGCACCATTTGAGCCAAGTTTAGCAGCTATTCCCAAGTATATTTTCGACTAGCTTTTGCCCGCGACTTCGTCCGCGTGAAATTTCTTGTTTTGACATAAAATATATCCTTCTGACACGCAATTGTGTAGCGGCCCGTCAGTGAAAAAAATTTCGGAATCCGATTCGAATATTATCTCCTACGTACAAACTCACAAAACTTTATAATATTACTACAGATTTTGCCGCTCGGCTGTGCCGAATCATACAGCCCTGAATTAGTGTTTAGCACGCCTAACAATACGCGAATAATGTGTGCTTATTTACCTTACCTTTAATAGTATATTTTTGTTATAATCAATACCAGCCTATTATTGCTCGTCTGCAGGGCCAAGCCCTCTTCTCCAACAGAGAAGGCAACTTTTGTAATATAAACATTATATTAAAATTGTGTAAGATATAACCTAAAATAAAACTAATATTTTTAACCTTTTTTTATACAAGAAGCGGGTTATTACTTTATTTTTATATTCATGAAAAAAAATGTTGTAACATACGACATTTTGTATGACCCTTGTAATCCTCGTGAATACGACGACAGTTAAATGTAGTAGGAACTAAAAAATCGCTTATTTGTTAGTTCCTACTACATTTAACTGTTGAACAAAGCTAGTGTACATTCCTTCTCCTTGTCTTTACTAAATTGATGATTTTTGTCAAATATATGAGTGTCTTATTATTAATATATAATAATATTATGCTTGAAATATATAAGGTCAAATTAAATTACTTAGCAAAACTTCACAGTGATGATGGGTAGATAAATCTAATAATAATACCAGCCTGGAGGCCTCTTCTCATACAGACAAAGCACGAGCATTGATCACCACGCTTGCTCAAGACGGATTAACTATAAGTCCAGGTTTCCTCACGATGTTTTCCTTTACCGATGTCGGTGATGTCCAAAATAACTATACTTAATAATATAGATAAAAAGAAATAAAAAAGAGTCGTTAACAGCTCCTGGTATTGTAGTCTACTTGATTATGTTTGAATTATTTGTGAAGTTCTGCCAGCTAATTTAATGACCCTGTAGTGTTGTTGTGTCATGCATGTGATGTTAAATGAGTGCACATTGCACTCTTGTGAAGTTTACTGTATGAATAGTATGTCCGTATTTTTTCTAAAATAAAACATGATGTTTTTGTCATCGTTTTTCAATAAATCCTGATACTACCTCCCTGGGATGACACTGATGTAAGCGTCCCCAATTTATTGGTGAATGACGTCACTAAAACTTTATTTATGAAAGTAAGTTGGTGTTTTTGAGCATTTTTGACACCGTAAAGTCAAACCGCAGGAACGCAGCATTCTGGGTGTTAAAAGACAGGACAGAATTCGGAACACCACGCTGCGTTTCAAAACGGGCATACTGGATGTATGAAAGAAGGCTGCCAGGCTCAAATGGGATTGGGCGGGTCACATCAGCCGCATGCACGACGACCGCTGGGCAAAAATCTCCACACAATGGGTGCCTGAAGTAGGCATGGGTAATATCGCTTTTACACTATATCAAATCGTATCTATGTTTCGGTTTAGAATATCGGATATCGTATCTATATATTTCAATATCTATATATTGGCTGAATCAGTGTGGAACTCGGAATCGAAATTGGTACTGTGATATTTTTAGGTTTCGGTTTTGTTCGATTCATGTACATCATTGTATTTTATTTGTAACTGTATATTCGAAATCAGTGAATGTATTGTTGATAATATGGCACTCTGAAATGAAACTAGTACAGCCGTTTCGGTTTTCTAGATTTATATTTTTTTATCAATTATTTAAATAGGTCAAGTACCTATTCATCAGTCATGAGTGAATTGAACTTTCCTAATAACTGAAGACTGACCGCATTACTAATAACTGAAACAAATAAAGAAATTTACTGTTAATCAATAAAGGTAATGCAGGCGTATTTAAAGGCGTATTTAATAGAACACGAAAAGTATCTACGAAAACAGCAAAGTGCAATCAAGGTCAAGGGTCACGTAAAATGATTTTAAAACAATTTTTGTTGAGAATGCCACGTTTATTGATGGTTACCTGTTTACAAGTGTTTACAAAATAATGTATTCGGTATTAAACTCTATGCTCCTGTAAATAAGGTTTAAAATTAGTATTAGACGTTAGCTTAACGCGCTTTCTCGCTCGTTCATCTCTAGCTACATCACTCCCACCCGCGCGCATCGCAAGGATACGGTACCTACAACCGTATAACTACTACTGTACCGGAATCAGTTTGAACCGAATATCATAGATCATGTGATACGATATCGTTATAGTGTCTCGTTCTAGGTACGCGGATACCTATATATAGATACAGTGCCGTCCGATATATAGTTATTGGATATTGTACCGATATATAGATATTGTATCTATATACGATTTGTATCGCCCACTCCTAGCCTGAAGATGGACGGCGCCGCCGAGGTCGGCCCAGAAAGAGATGGCGAGATGACCGACGCGTACCGCGAGGGCTGGTTCGAGGTGGCGCGGGAAAAGAGTTCCTGGAAGGATTTGGGGGAGGCCTTTGCCCAGCAGTGGGACAGCAAGTAAAAAAAAAAAGTCAAACCCCGCTGTCCGGTCTGGTGTTCTGTGAGAGAAAGTGTGCAGGGGAGTCCACTGTGCCATGTTAGTTTTAAATTAAATTATATTTAACATAATTATTGTCAACGTAATAATTGTCTCTTGTCGTTTCGTTGCTGTGACTCAGAGGGCCAGCTACACAGAAACATGACGTCTGGGATAATTGAATAAATGAAAACATACAAAGAAACAAACATTCGTATTTATTACTTACAAATAGTTTACCTTTATGTACAAACTTGTATGTAGGGCTTTAACTAAACAACTTGCGAATTCTCAAACGCCACTTTAACCATACACATAAAGAACCTCCTCTTCTTACCTTCTTTAAGGGGATTTAAAACAGTTGAGTTTGAGAATACGGCCGGAAAACACATAAAACATTAGTTCTTAAAAGTTTAGAACAAAGCGTAAACTTACAATAAAATACAGCTCTCATTACATGGCAGATAAACACTTCTTACTAAAATAATAACGTAATTCCTCTCTCTGAAGCCCTGACCGCCCGCGCCGGTAGCTTGGAACCTGTTCCCCTTACCGGTGGGCTACTATTTTTAAATCATTTTACATTAAATATTTAAAAAAAATATTTTATAATAATATAATAAACCATTTATTTTCAGGTAACAAAGACCCATAGATACATACAAGGGTTATATAGGCTAGAGAAGAAATCAGCTCGCAAGCATCCGCACCCATTTGCAAGCTTCTTTACGTGCGAATGGACTTCTCGCTCTAACGAATTACTTTTCTAAATGTCAGAAAGGGACTGTGATACAGGACAATGATGATGTGTGCGTGTCAAACTCAAGCTATAAAGCATATATCAGAATAATTTTCAGACACTTGAATTGTCAAGGAGTCTGTCAATCGGGATGAAGATGAAGCTGGTTGCTCACTCCAAAGCATAGACACTTTTAAATCAAAGTATAGTGTTAAAAATTGTTGGTTACAATTATCATTCATGTTCAAATGTGTAATACAACGTATGGAAAACACATAACTATGTAAGAATTATAACATTAACTGAAAATAATTTTCTTATAATGAAAGGAATATAAAAATTTTGTAATATTTTAGTAAGTATATTACTTTTCCGTGAATTTGTTGTCTGATTTTAAATCTACCATGAAATGGGTGCCTTTTTAGATATTTTACCAATTTCTAGATTATTATTTTATATTAAACAAAAAAATGGGTTATGTGAGAAATTGCTTATTTAATATCAATTTCTGACCAAAACCGCTTTTTTTTAATCTTTCACGTAGTTATATAATATGCAATTCTTACAAGCGGTGTCTGAATTGATAACTTGTGAAACTCTTACTTAAGGTGCTTCCTTTAGGGTAACTCACGAAATTCCAATCTTATTTTATTGAAACTATGCACAAGTAAAAAAAAATACTGTACAAACGCGGACTAAATTTAATTGAAATTGAAGTCACCTTCACCACTCAACGCAACTTAAAATTCTCAATTCAGAAACCGGGTGTTAGTTTATTATTATATTTTTGACAAATCATACTTTACCACAGTTAGAATGCTAAAAAGTAAACAAAGAGGAACACTTCGAGTAATACTAAATATACAACTTTTCACTATTTCTACATAACTTGCAACTATTGGGCCCCGTACTTACACCTGTATTATTATATTTGTCAATATATTTGACCGTCAATTCGGTGATATGTAATAACGAACACAAACAAATTACAGAATTGTTTCAAAAATTGGACGAGAATTGAGAGAGAAGAAAGATCTCTCTCTCTTTATTTTTTTGGATGTTTCACTCGCAATATATTTTTTGTAAATCAGTTTTGTAACATTGATTTGAAACATTAAATCGTCGATATTAAAAAGAATGGATAAAAATAATAATAATAGCGAGCTGATGACTGGAAATGATACTACTAGCTACTATTTACTTGACATTTTTTTTTATTATTGTCAATTATTAAAAAATAATATAATAATGACCGGAGTGCAGCAACTAGTGTAAACTATTAAAAGAAAGACAATTTTACAGTTGAACAACCACTTTCTGAAAGGAAACAAACATTTGCTGTCAGATTGTCTGTGTGCAAGTGATCTGATCGAGTGTCATTATGTTAGTCAACAATCACAGCAGTTGCCATGAGTTTCAAAATCTTACAGTTAAAGCCTGATGTACACGGTCCGGGTAAATTGCCTGTAGCATACCATAACTTGAAGCAACATTGAAGTTGCATCGTCTGAACACAGTTTCGACAATGCTACTTCTTATTTTATTTAATTAGTACTTCAAGCACTTTGCTGTACAGAGGCGGAGTTAATGCCATAGGCATGTTCTACCAGTCAACCTTCGGGTGATGCAGAGACAAACAGTGGTAGGTGCAATCATGAACATTGAGGAATAAATATTTTGATTGACCTTTCAGAACCTGAGCGTAGTCATCATAAATTAATATTATTTAATTCTACATACAATGATACAATACGACGCCGCAATGTGGAGCGTTTTAACAATACAGAAGAGGACGGAGTCTTTATATTACTTATATTAACTTTTTATTATGCTATGTGATTGAGCGACACAAATAAACACCTAATGACCCGTATTAATACGTCTCAAGTAAACGATTGATAACTCTTAAAAATATCCCCTTCCCCTTGTTCGGGTCGGGCATCATTCGGCACAGCCGGACGACAAAATAGAATGCAACAAAATATGTTCGGCAAAAAGTCGCTCGGCTCAACTCGAATTGTGCCGAGCCGACCCGAACATGATTCAGCGAGGGTAGGTATCAATCGGCACGAGCCGAATGATACGTGTGGCTCAACGAGACTTGAGGCATTATTAAAACGGACCGCACTATGTCAATATAAATATTACACTGTTCTCAAGCTAGAGATCAGTAAAGATTGAGCAATATGATATGTCACTAATTTAAAATATATTGTGTAAACGCGAAAAGTGAAAATAAATTAAAATGGTCTCTGTTGACTCCAGAGTAAATAGGCCATCGAGCTTTAGAACGAGACTGTCACACAGGTGTGAGTGGCAGAGACGATGCGATGAGACAAAGTCGATAAGTTATTTCGATCAATGAAACTAGCGGACCGCCCCTGCTTCGCACGGTTTTTACGACTTGACAAAACGTCGAGACTTCTTTATTATTATGCATGTTTAATATTAATAAACCTTCCGGTATAAACTCTCTTAATGGTGATGAAAACCGCATCAAAATCCGTTGCGGAATTCACAAGAGCAACGTGGTTATACAGACAGACACATAAAACCACTTTTAATGTATAATATGTATAGATATAGATGAGAAAGCACAGCAGATTTACAAAAGCATTGGTATTTCAATATTGTCAACATAATTCTAACATTTCGCGTTTACAAGTACCTTATTATTATATAAATTCTAGCGTCTCTAAAGTTATAAAAATAATAAAATGCTGTCAACATCGACAATGGACGGACTCTTGTCATTAGTTAAGATAAATGCGAGTTTATAATAGAAACGTCGGAATGAAACCGATCATTTCAGGGCTTAGCACCCGAATACACTATTTAAATATAATTTTATAGGTTTTATACATATTCATCATCATCATCATCATCAGCCTATAATGTTCCCACTGCTGGGACACAGGCCTCCTCTCAGTGAGAGGGAGTGGGCCGTAATCCACCACGCGGGCCCAGTGCGGGTTGGTAGATGTCACATGTCTTCGAATTTTTGGTTCTAGGACATGCCGGTTTCCTCACGATGTTTTCCTTCACCGTTTTGTGAGCAGTGGTGATGAAATAATTTACACAAAGTAAAGCGCCTGTCTGGGTTCGAACCTACAACTCGTAAGTCGCGGCCGTTACCACTTGGCCACCACTGCTCACACAGCACGTGGTTATACATATTATACAATGTTAAATTAAATTAGCTGGCGTAACTTCACAGACGTGGTGAGTATGGATATCCAATAATAAAAAGTAAACTTTTTTATTTCAGATATATTTCAAATTCACAATTTTAGTAACTACTATGAAATGGGTGTCAATTAAATGGTTAGCATAGTATTGTTATTTCTGTGAGCAGAAAAATATAATCGGTGAGCAGAAATAGCTAATTGGTCAGCAACTCATGGTCAGCAAACATTTCAAAATCAATCAGCAATTTATGTCATTCTGGATGGCTGTAATTATTTTTGTACAGCATAAGGTGGTCGATAATAATAACGACAAACGCACATATAAACTTTTATTAGTGGAGAACGTGCTGATATTAGAACAAAAATGAGTGACTACGAAAAGAAAGAACTTCACTCGCTCTTGCATCCAATGTCGACGGAGCCCCGCTTCGCGGGGCTCCTATTTCTGTGAAAAGGGTTTAAAGTAACCTAACAAAACCGAACCTCGGGGTGGGAACATCATATGAACATTATACATTTTGATCAACAGCGCAAATGTTGTTATCGCAAATAAATATTCGATGAAATGAAAATTATGTTACCTTTTCACGCCTAATCCACAAAATCTTGCCGCTCAAGTAGTTATTTTGCGGACTGAATGTTTATTATGCAGACTCATGTTATTGTTGGCTGCCTATGTATGATTTAATTTTTGACCATTATCAAAATTAGTTGCGGAACAAGAATTGCTGCCTGATTTTTTTTATTGCAAACAAAATCTTTGTATGCTGACCAAATTATTTAAATGCTGCTTTTGGGTGGCTCGCCAAATTTTATAATTGCTGACCCATTTAATTACATTTCCTATGAAATCATGATCTCTTCTTTTTTATCGTTATTAGACATCGATACCCATCAAGTCTGAAGTTTAGCTAGCTAATTTAATTTGGCCTTGTATTGTAACTTTCTTAAATATAAAAATAAATAATTAATAGGTTCCTAAAAATGCAGATAAATGTATGCAGGAGGCTACAGTTTCAAATATTACTCGGTTTTCCCGACTGCGCCAGAAGGAGGGTTAAGTTTTGACAAAGTGTTTTCTAATGATACGTTTGGGAAAATAAATTGGTTATCAAATTGACACACTACGTCAATGTAACGTGTTATAACCATTTCATACAACTGTCAAAGATTGACGGTTGTCGTTTGCACATACGGACAATTTAATTGGATAAACAATGCATTACCCAGACTTTACTTACCCCAATTTCATATTCACATTTTAAAAATATTACACATAGTCCGTGCATACATGTAGAAATTGGAGCTTACGCTAAGGGAATCGAGTTTATTTTTGCCCAAACCAACTTCTCTAATGCGCTATCTTGTAAAATGTTACTATGTCTGGTTCGTTCAATCTCCGCTACTGTCAGATGAGCTGTCAGAATGCGAGGCGCTGTGCTGGCTCGAGTGCGAGTGCGAATGTTGTGAGCTTTGCAAGTGCGTGGGCGCGGCGGGCTCTGGTAGAGTCCGCATGCTGGCGGCCTGGCGAGCTGTCTCGTTGCTGCTGTTCGTCGGGATCGCTAGCTCGCCGAGAAAATCGTTACTGTAATGGAAAGAAAGTATTTTTATTACTATAGGGCAAAAAATCTTCAGCTAAGTCTTTCCTGGTCAAATATAATATATCTACTGCACACTGTTGTAACATCAGAGGGGTAACATCAGAAAGAACGTTCGCATTCTTATTTCAATCTGACAAAAATACTTTACCTGCAGTTATGACAAGTTTTTGACATTGATTATCTCTAAGATGAGATTCTGACTAGATTTTGAAAGTTTCTAATTACGGCCGCGTTTTGAACTAACCCGGTGCGACCTGGGTAGGCGAGCACTTGCGTGTCCGGCACACGAGCCGCCCGCGGACAGCCGCGGTACCGAGGCAGTAGCACGCATGCAGTCCTTTTAACGGCAGCCTTTAGCTCCCTGGAAACGATCAAATTTGTCCAGCTTTACGCGTTTGTCAAATATTTTTACAAGTATGGTTGGAAACTGGATGGTGAGTTTGACAGACAAATTTGATCGTCTCCACGGGTCCTATGGCTGATTTTGTCGATTTGAACCGAGTGTCAAAACGGGCAAGAAACTCCAGGTATTGCAGTCTTACCAAGTATCGTGTTACCCAGTAACTGGTGATGTGGAGGTCAGAGAGGCAGTCGCTCCATGTAACATACTGGTATTCAGATGCATCCGGTAAGACTGGAAGCTGACCCCAACATAGTTAGGAACAGACTAGGCAGAAGATGACATAAAAGGTGTACTCACACGAGGTCACTGGTGGCTTTGTTCTTCCACGAGAAGAACTCTTCTCCGAGGTTGAAGGTCAGATTGCTCCTCATCACGACCTTGACGGGCGCGACCTCATCAAAAGACTTCCAGTGGTCTTGGCGCGGCTAGAATGATACAAGGTCAAGGTCAGGCGCTAATGGTACATTGTATACGACTACGACACAGCACTTTCTATTTTCTCGAATACCGGCTTTTGGCTCGTTAGTATTATTGTGTATATTTAAGAGCCCCTAACAATTTCGCGGACTAAAAACAGAAAAATCAGTTTTTTTCAGCGCAAATTTCTCAATATCCTTAAGTTATCTAGTTTTTTAAAAAATACACAATTATTTATCACCTATCTATCTAGTAAGTCTACGAATTTAATTTTTGATAACTACTTAATATAAATTCCAAAAAATAAAAAACAAACACACGTTTTTACGTAATCACGAAACACCAAGTTTTTCGATTGCTTTTTTAGCTTACTGGTAGCAAATAACGATCTGAAAAAAAATCCTAAATACTAGGCATATAATATATTAGTAAGTCTACGATTTATTTTTTTTAAGTTTAATGTATTAGTACCTGTAAAAAAAATGTTAACTACGCTGAAAAATCCCAATAAAGTCATGTGCAAAACCGTCGTGTACGCGTAAGAATTTATTGAAAATAACAAAAAGTGTTAAATATTTTAAAATTTGAGATGTTTATCTACCAAACTCAATTTTTATATTTTTATTTTGACTACTAATTTAATTGTAGTAAAATATCTAAATAATGCCTTATAAACCGATGCGCTCGCTCGATACATTCAGTCGCGCCCAAAGGCTTCTAGACGACGGACCTGTGTCGCCTGTGACGTTCGCCGCTCCCGTCGTAATTCTTGAATCGCGAGTGATTTTGTACTACGCCTAAACAGTTTTGAAACTGTATGAATATTTATTTTTTTATGTCAATAGTGTGACACTTTGTGATTTGTTAATGTTATTCATACATATTAATGTTTTGTATTGTACTTTTGGATAAACAAAATAAAGTTTCGTTTGAATAAAGCTATCTTCAATATTAAAGTAATTTTCCTCCATGCCCCGCTCGTTTTTCTCCTTGTTCTATACAAATAAAGTGATTAGCTTTATAAAATAGGACAAAATGACTTGCTATACTATACTCTCATGGTCTGCGGTCTTATGGCGAGGGAATACTACAGACCTCCCCGTCGTTCTGTATTACGTAAACAATAACACGTGTAATTCGTTTCAGACGTACCTTATAATACGCTGGTCACACTTTATAATTTGGTTTTACGAGTACTATAGTGAATGCCGTAATAGGTTACGATATTTCTATAGGGTACCTGAACATAACATGTCATAATCACAATAAAATCCATCCAGTATTACGCAATCTAGTAAGTAAAACTATGGAGTGCTAATAATAGCGGTTACGGACCAAGATTATTTGTTCCCGCTTCAACGCACACTACGATTATCAGTTTATAGTTCGAACGCACACAGACACACTGCGCTCCTATAATTACCTAATCTAATAGTGCGCCGAAATTGTTAGGGGCTCTTAATGGATTATACAGTGTATCAGAAAGGTGTGGTGAAATTGAAGGGTGTGGTACAGACCATCAGACTGAACAACTTTCTCCATGGGACTGTAGCAGTATCTACAACGCCACATCTCAAATCCTGCACCTCGCAAGTTTACTGCGCAACTGTCATAGATATAACAGCCCAACATGAACATCGGGCAGTTGCCCGCCAGACACAACACCCGTCTGGTCGGAGGATCCTCCCTTTTCTTTAGAGTATGAGTGAGCTTTACATCCTGTTCCTCATACCAACATCGTAATCGAGTAAAAATAATCTGCCGTATCATAATCCGCCCGTACATTGGGGTCGAGTAGGTACTAGGTATTGAAGTTTTGTATGATACATTTAATATTTTTTTTCGGGATAACGATGTTGGTCACATGCAGAAAGTTGTTCAGTCTGATGATCTGTACCTCACCAGGCTCTTATTAATATTGTGTTTTTTTTACGCTAAATTCTGAAATAAACACTATCAGTAGGTCCTGAGTTCGACTCTCAGGTACACCTGTGCCTTCGGCGTAAACAGGCGTGTGACATTTTATGTTAAAAATCAATAAAAAGACTTTCCACGCGGATAAAATCGCGTGAAGCAAATAGCAACTATACGGTAGGTAACACTTACTTTTTTATCCTCAGTATATTCAATGTCATTGTTCTTCGGTCGCTCGCCGGACCAGTCACTCGCCCGCGCATTGGCGCTCTGGCTCAGGCGCAGTCCTTGCGACGCGACTGCTCCACTCTCCCGATGTCCCTGCGAGGCCAGTACTGCACTCTCCCGATGTCCATGAGTGGCGAGTTCTTTCTCACTTGAGTGTGAGTTGATGTCGCTGTCGTTCCGAGGCAGCGGTTGGTTTTGTGACTTGCGACGGAATCGCGACTCGCCTAGTTGCAAATATTGTGTTATTAGTATTTGAATACAAAAGCTAGTGATAAGATACAGCCGGGACACGGCCGGAAGCTGTCGTCAGAAGCACGAAAAGTCTGATAGCCAGTCATACCAATGGGTGTTACCCGGAACTGGGTTGTAGAGGTCAAATAGGCAGTCGCTCCATGTAACATACTGGTGTTCAGCTGCATCCGGTTAGACTGGAAGCCGACCACAACATAGTTGGTAAAAGGCTAGGCAGATGATGATGACGATATTCGATTTCGATTCAGAAACTAGTAATATTCAAGGTCAATTTAAATTAACTTTTTTAGTGAAACTTCACAGACGGTGTGTGAAGTTGTCCAATTAATATGTAAAGATAAGAGGAGCTGGGTAACGTGTAGATTTCGTACTGTGTAACAGTACGTATTTTACTACTGTATTTTTATCTCACGAAGCGACGCGCGCTTTACTTGTGGTTACCAAGTATACAAACACGCTGCCAATGTGTGTATAAGCGCAGGAGCTCTCGGTACCGTCTGAGACAATGGCGAAGTCAGCAGTGTGTGTGTGTGTTGTGTGCTGACGCTACTCGTCTTCACGCACACATTCACAGCGTGTTTGTACACTTGGTTACCACAAATAAAGATATTTAGCATTCAGGTAGTCTGATATTCTGAACTATTATTGAAGTATAGCAACTTACCGATGGCCCAGTCCTCCCGGCCGGCGGAGCGGTCCATACTGTCATCTAAAAGATTCTCCACAGACTCGCCCCCTTTGTCACTATCACCTATGTCGCCAGCATCTATCTTGCCACCGTCTGTGTTGCGTCCATCCGTATTGCCACCGTCTGTGTTACCTCCATCCGTATGGTCGCTGTATTTGTGTTCAACTATTCCTTCGTGTGAATCACGCGGTGCCGACCTGTAGAGTAATGATAGAATAGTTTGCGAAAAGTACACACATGGTGAAATTGAAACTCAAAGCATTTATTTCAATGAAACCATTTTCAGGCACTTTTGACTTGTCAAGGGGTCAGTCATTCAGAAAGATGAAGCTACTTGCTCATTCTAAAGCGTAGTAGGTTCCGATGGAGACAAACGGGCAAGAAACTCTATGGACACTCTTAAATCAAAATGTTGTTACAAGATATGATGATATGTGATGTTGTTGTTATATCATCCATCTTTTCAGAATGTAATCATGAATTTCAGACTTGCTTTTGAATTTAAAGTCAGTAGGGTAGTCAAAGAAAAATAAAGTGTGCAAAATGAAATGGTTACGTAAGAGCCAAATACTGCTCGACATAGCTAATTTATTTAATATTGCACACTTTGTGCGAGGTGTCGTGCAAACTGTCCACAACAGAAATAGCATGTACTCACCCCGTGTCCTCTCCCAGCTTATCGGAGAGTTGCTTCTGCAGCACGTCGCGCGTGTACTGCACGCGGGGCGGGGCGGGGGGCGCGGGCGGCGTGCGCTGGCGGTGCTTGCGCTTGCGCTGCGAGGAGGACAAAACATTACTTGTACTCAAATTATCGGAAGCTAGCTTTTGCCCGCGTAGAGGTCAGAAATTATCCTACAGAAACGTACTGCCGAGATAGAAAGTATGCCTTTCATCGAATTTTAATACACTACATTGAAAGGCAGAAAAATAAATAATACAAAATACACCCAAAACACTTCTCTTTTTAGGGTTCCGTACCAAAATGGTAGACTCAGTCTGTCTGTCCGTCCGTCACAGCTGGATATCTCAACAACTACTAATGCTATCAACTTGGGAATAGTTTTAGATGATATTTGCCCAACTATTTTGCAAATAAGAAAGAAATATTTTTTTTTTGCAACAGGGACTGAAAGGTCTTATAAATTAAAAGTGGGGCTACTAGGGCATGTGGGGGTATCATATGAAAGAGCGATTTTTGCAACTTCTCAATCATTTTTTCTTTTTTTTTAGACCGCATAGTTTTCGACTTTTGTGGAAAATTAAAAAAAAATACCGTTTCCCCCTTATCTCCGAAGTTTGCATAGAGAAAAATCTGCAATTATTCTATGTGATAGAAGTTTGTGTAAAGATTACAGGAAAAATAAAACGATATCTCTAAATAGCACACTTCTTCAAAAATTACATTAGATCCACTATCTGTCAAGAGATGGCGCTGACCTAAAACTGCAATATTCTACACATTCAAAATATTTATATATGATGGTACGGAACCCTCGGTGCGCGAGTCCAACTCGCACTTGACCGGTGTTTTTGTAGTTGGATTCTATCGATATTTTTATCTATCAAATATTTGTACTAACCCCTCTTCCCTAATTAATGCTAAAATTGCATGTATGCATTCAGCGACTGTATCTATACTTTCTAGTGCCCGCCCCTTTTGATCATGTGTGCCGTATCTATTTTCGTCGTATCTATTTTTTTCAAAGCAAGTCATCTATGGGTACTTACCACCTTTATAATATACGCGCCGCACTATGTAGGTACCATTTTTTTGAAACTCAGATGGGTCTTCTCGACATCCGTGTGTCACTAACGGGATGCAGCAGAATACCAGCGTCCGGTATTGTACCTGGCATATGCTGAGCTGGACTCCCATTTGGTGCAACCATGAGACACACACCGCCCAGTAGTGATCGACCGTTATAGATCGTGTCTATGGTTCAATTTATCTTTTTAAAGTTTGTTATTTTTTTTTTCACCTTTTTTGATGTTTTTAATACCTGTATTGTGTCTTTTGTTGCACTGAATAAATGTTTTATCTATCTATTTCTTTTAGTCTTGTGTGAGTTTCCGGAGTGGGGAAAATGTGGCGACACGTGAACTTGAACAAATATGCAGTGAAGGCATATTTCTCGGATATCTATGGGTTAAATTAATGAATGTCGAGTCTGTAATCTCGATGTTAAGTAATTAACATTCTAACTCTTATTTTACGCGTTGTGTTATGTTGTGCCACTAAAAAGTAAATTAATCTGATATTCGTGTTTTTAGTTGGGAAGATTGCAGTTCAATTGACGAAACATAAAATAGAATTGCATTGTCTGTGTCCTGATATGTAATCCGACCAAAAAAGAATGAACGGAAATTGTATACCCATCTGTTTTACACTATATTACGATACGTAATACTTTATTCTCTTTGAATTTAATGAACTTATAATGCCAAGAAAATACCCAGACACGTGAGCGAAGCCGTGGGCAGAGCTAGTTTATAATACGTAAAGATAAATTTAGAAATACGACACCAACCTTACTCTCCTTAGCAGGCGCCGGTACACCAGTACCTTTCGCCTTCACGAAGTCTTCGACGATGATCTTCTTCTTGCTGCTCCCGCGCGACCCACGCGGCCCCCCGCGCCCCCCCACGGGCCCCTCGCTCACCTCCCCGCGCCCCTCGCTTGCCTCCCCGCGCCCCTCGCTCACCTCCCCGCGACCATCGCTCTCCTCCCCGCGCACCCCCCCGCGCCCCTCCCGCCCGCCGTGCGTCAGTTCGATGCGCGCGAGGCCCCTGTGGCCCGCAGACTGCGTGATAGCTTTGCTACTGATCGTTGATGAAGAGGTCGGTTTTTGTTTCTTAATGCGTTGTTTTGGTAGCTGTGGGGGAATTTGTTTTTTAGCACTTTAGGATGATTGTGGTTGAAGCTGTAGTAAGATCCTACCTACGTGAACTTAATTTTTTATGATGGATAGACTGGCCGCATTGTCAAAAAAAAAACCGGACAAGTGCGAGTCGGACTCGCACACGAAGGGTTCCGTAACACCGTACAATATATAACACTATATCATTTAAAAATTAAAAACATGTTTCTTGTAATGTTATTTGTTTTTATAGCGGTTATAAGTACACACTCAGTGAAAATTCCAAATGTCTACCTATTAAGATTCAAAAGATACACAGTCCCTGTGACAGACAGATGGACGCACGGACAGCGGAGCCTTAGTAATAGGGTTCCGTTGGCTCCCTTTGGGTACGGAACCCGAAAAATTACCTCAAATTATTTAGAACGTTTAGACTTATACGGGAATAGTATATTTTCGATTTGTTACCTTTAAAGCAGCCAGTCTATAGATCATAAAAAGTAAGTTGCGAGTCTCATTTCCTACGAAATTTATAGCACAGTGTTTATTTTTGACTTTTCTAATACTCAGTTGGTCTTATAGTTTTTTGATCCCAGAAACAGGATCGTTTAACATTTAAAAATTGTTTGTGAAAACTGCCCATTTTTTTGCTGTCTCTACTTTTATTTCAAAATCTGTGAATACAGATCAAAATGTCTCAAAAAGTTAATGACAATCTCCTAAGAACGTTTTCCTGTAGCTACACGATTAAGGGATTTGCCCTTAGTGCCCCGTCTCATAAATCACCCTGTATAACGCGCGGATAACTTTCCTTGCGCGATGGAGGATTAGCGTGACGTCAGATTTTTGATGCGTAGTTTGCATGTGGCGTTGTAGATGCCGCCACTTGTGAAATGCAATTTCGATTTGTATAAAAAAGGGCGGCGTTAGTTCCGATTTTGGCCCGCGCCAAAAAAGCTGGTAGCGTAATAGTAATTGTTCTCACCCCCTCCCTGATGCTTGGCTTGATCCCGGCGCCTCGGGTGTGTTTGGGAGTCTTCGAGCGCTCGATGTCCATCTTGTTGAGCACGCGCTGCGGCGAGTGCGCGTTCAGTTCTGTTACTTTGTTGCGCTCGAATATGCGCCCGTTGTTGATCACCTACTCAGTAAATCAATGGAAAAGTTTTTTTAAGTAGAATAATTAAAAAGTTGAAAACCGCGTAAATTCATATCAATATTATTTAAATTCGAAAGTAACTGCGTAAAAGCAGTTACATTCTTGTGATTAAGTTTACAGAGTTAAATGAAAGTAACTGGACCCCACGACACAGGGTATTCCAGGACATTTGTAAAAATTTTGCATCTAAGGCTCCTATGTAACCTGTTGCCAGCTTTTATTTCGTGTTTTTCTGAACTGAATAAAGTTTTTATTTATTTATTTAATAGCAAAGCTTCACATATCATCGTCTGTGAAGTATCGTCGTTTTTTTCTGCTTGATGGATATTTTTTGACTTCGACCTTGTCTGCTGGAAAGCAATATTTTTATTTGTCTCCATAGTGACGACTTTACCTTAACATTCTTATCAGTGAGTATGGTGACGAGGTCTCTGACGAAGGTGTTGTTGGGGAACAGTTGCTTGTGGCTGCAGTGTATGTCGACCTCCAGGTGCTCCTCGGTGCCGTTCATGAGCGTGCGCAGCAGCTTCAAGATGAACTTGTTCTTGATCTTCTTCTTGTTGGAGTGCGAGCGCTTGCGCCCGTGACGTTTGTGGTGCGCCTTCTGTGAAGGACAGAAAACCACGCATGTATTAAGATATTACGCATATTACAGCCGCGCGGGGCCACACCACAGTGCAGCGACACACGGCGCAGCTCGCCTTACCCATTCCTTGGCATTGAAGTGACTGCTCGATGTTGCCGAGAATAGGGATGATGAAATTTTTGGTTTTGGACTCATACAGGTATTGTTTGCAAATAGTGCAAACAATATTATTTAATGTGTAAAGCTAAAAAAGTTGCCAAGTTATTAACGTTTGAAAATAACTGCTAGACAAAGACGGCACTATCCAGAAGTGACGTCACGACCATGTAACTTCATACTAGCGCCATACATTGTCCATATTGCACGACAAGGACGGGAATTATAATATATTGCATTTATTTCATTTTATACACATAAATTATATTTTTAAATATTAGGATATGAAAAATATAAAAACATTTAAAAATAATAATATATAAGGTCCCATTAAAATAGATGAACAAAGTTTTAGAAATTATTCAGATCACCAAAATAAGGACGATGGTAAAATATATATAAGAAAAACGCATAGATACTTACAAGAAAAATAATCAACTAATAAACGAAAATACACTAATGTGCCGGGAATTTATTATTTTAGGTCAAAATAAAATCACTATAATCAGTGTTTTTTTTTTGCTTGGATATCTTTGGTTAGACGAACTGAGCGCTGCACGCTGTGTTAAAATTTGTCCATATATTTTAATGGGACCCTGTATTTTTTATTATATAATTTGTTTTAGTGTTTAATTTTCTATTTATTGTATGATGTACTAATCTACGCTAAATGATAGTGCCGTGCATGCTTTCCTATAAGTAATTTAAATACATGCGAGATCAATATTATGTCATCGACTCTGGGTTAATGCTGGGTATGTGTTTAGTTGGTAAGCATTAATAAATAAATAAAATCTTTTAAAGCCACACGACTTCTACACATTTCCATCGATTTTACAGGGTTTTCGATGTCTTCCTTGAAATTACATTATTTGTATAAACATTTCGGTTAGTAGTCGTCATCCCTATTGCCAATGTAAGTGCATATTTACAATGATAGCTAGAATACTGTCTGTATAAACAATGTGCAGAGCGCAGGAGTATGACATGTTAGCTAAACGTACCTTGCGCGTGCGTCGCCTCTCGGTCCCGTTGGCGCCTTGTCTGCGCAAGTCTGCTGGCGGCGCCGGCTCCGCGTACGACAGCAGCGAGCGGGAGATACGACTGGACAACAACATTATCATATCATAATACAGTGTCGACCGAAAGTCCATAGGCAGAGTCGCAAAGTAATTGCTTGACGTTTAGTTTGACTTACAGTTACGACCTTCTTTTAATGAGTAATTAGATACACACTCGCATATTACTCGAATAATCACGGTATTGAATATAGTTCCGTGTCATGGTCGTCTTGGTTACAAAGTTTGTAAAACTTTATGATTATACTCACAGAAATCTAAATAAATAAATTATAAGATAGACAGATGCACCATCCACCGCGACTAAATAGAATGTTATGGTTCTTGGTTCATCATTTCAGCCGAAAGACGTCTACTTCTGGACATAGGCCTCCCCCAAGCACCTCCACTTCGACCGGTTCTGTGCTTCTCGCATCCAACGGGTTCCTGCGGCCTTCACAAGGTCGTCGGACCACCTTGTGGGAGGCCTTCCAACGCTACGTCTTCCGGTACGTGGTCGCCACTCCAGAACCTTTCGGCCCCATCGGCCATCTGTTCTGTGAGCAATGTGCCCTGCCCACTGCCACTTAAGTTTGGCAATTCTTCGGGCTATGTCGGTTACCTTGGTTCTCCTGCGGATCTCCTCATTCCCGATTCGATCACGCAGGGAAACTCCAAGCATAGCACTCTCCATTGCCCTTTGGGTGACTTTTAGCCTTCTTATAAGGCCCATTGTGAGCGACCACGTTTCAGTGCCAAAGGTCATCACTGGCAACACGCACTGGCCAAAGACTTTTGTCTTGAGACACTGCAGTATATAATAATAATAATAATAATTTCTTTATTGCCATAAAAATAGGTTACAGAAAAATAATTAGACCCTGGCTCCAGAGCTAGTTTAGGGTACCTGTATTTCAGGAGCCAGTGACTTCATCCATTTAGGTTACAATCATGCAAGTTTTATGCAGCCTAAGGTGATTAAACTAACTTAAAATTAAGTCTATTAGCAAACATTTAATTTATGCACTAAAAATAGTAGTAGTAGTTTTGCTAGTAGCCTAACAGTATTCCTTTTATGTTTTACAGAAATTACCTACTGTGAGACGGAGGGTCAAAGATATAAGGAACAGGGTAGCCTTGCCAGTCGAAAGCGAAGTGGAAGGCCCAGCTGGTCAGTGAATAAGAACAAGTGGTTTTAACCAACCCGTTAGCAGTTGAAGTTGCATTGCATTGAAATATGCAGATATATGTTTAAATATTATAGGATCCATGCGCCAGCGTTTACTTGACAGCATTGATAATAATGGGGGTTATACAAAGTATTAAGTTATAAATTACAAATTGATTTTAGTAATATTAAAATAATATTGTGTCATATCCGTATTATGGATTCAGCTCTTTGGGCTCGTGGCTAAGCCGCTGATGGAATAGCGTGTAAGCCAGTTCAAAAAATATGGATGTCACGTGATCAACTTTGCACGTTAATATCTCGGAAACGTGAGACAATAGCAAAGTCGGATGTGTGTGTGTATGAGTTATGTGCTGACGCTACTCGTCTTCACGCACGAATTCAAACCGTGTTTGTACACTTGGTTACTACAAGTAAAGCGCGCGTCATTTCGTGAAATAAAGATACTGTACAAAGTTGTACGCTCGCTATGTGGGAAAGGAATGTACTTATTTAAAAATTGCCTAACATTATCGCTCCTTGGCCGTACATGGTCTTATGTATAAGTCAATATAACATACCGTTGTCCTCGCAATCTGTTTAGTCTCTGTTCTCGTTCAGCGCCGAATCTCAAGTCACCTGTGACCGAAGACGTGGGCGTTATTACACGAATATGTCTCGTAACTGCACGAATATACATAAAAAAGACTAAAAGTGAAAAATAATTTTAGTGATTTTTGTCACCGATTTATTCCTTCCTTGCAATGCTTTTGCAATGTAAAAAAACTTTTTAAAAACAAGCTTATATTTAAATGCGCTAAAAGAATAAAATAAACTTTCCTTTAAAACTTTTATTATCAACTTATAACGTCATTACACAATTTATATGATATAAAAGCTTGTCGTGAGATTTAAGTAAGTACTCGTATTTACTTAGTTTGCAAAAGAAAATTAAAATCAATCAGATCATTTTATTTAATTTACTTGTTTATCTTTACAGGTAAATCTTGCGATAAGCTTTCCAATATTTTGTCAAGTTATGCGAACATAAATGTATGAAGCAGTTGTTTTTTTTTTTATCGCGATTTCAGGGTTAATGCCATAGTGAAAGTTATTCATGATTATGAATACAGAGGTTAAGAGGTTTTCAGTTGTTGGTAGTTGTTTTATTTATTTTTTTACTTTTTGCTGTGTCCTGCAGGGTCCGTAATTGTACCTTAACAACCTTGTAACACCCCTACACTCCCTCTCACTGAGAGGAGGCCTGTGTCCCAGCAGTGGGAACATTATAGGCTGATGATGATGATGAACCTTGTAACATCTTATTAACATCATAGAATGCAAAAAAAGATATGAATATTTTGTATAACACTTACTAGCAGGTAAGGGAGTGAATGATAGCGTAACGGTTGACAGGGGAGAATGGAAGAAGAAAATGTGTTGCGTCGACACCGAGGAACACGGGACCAGCAGCGCAGGAAAACTTACTAGCGTGAAAGTTATTATCCTCCGTATAGTCAATGGTCCAGTACTGCGTGCGGTCGGTGGCGCGGCACGGCGCGGCGCGCGCGTCGCCCCCCCCGCGCGCGGCGGCGAGGCACAGGCGCGACTGCGCGTGCTGCAGCTGGCCGCTGCTGAGGCGGCGCCACTTCTGCTCGCGCCCGTTGCCGTGGCACGGCGTCATCACGACCGCCTTGGAATCCGTCGAGTGCTCGTCTTGCGAGGTCCTAATCATGGGGAGATTACAGGTTTTACTTTCGCTACATGTCTTGCGATGAAAGAAAAGAACATATTATATTTAGGACACGCACAGGAAATACAAACAGTAAACATATAGAACCCCATCTCTATTAAACTATCTCACTATTAGTTTACGAAACATAATAAGCTTAAATTAAAACGTTCCCACTGCTGGGACACAGGCCTCATCTCTGTGAGAGGAAGTGGGCCATAATCCACCGCCGGGCCCAGTGCGGGTCGATAGATGTCACTTGTCTTCAAATTTTTGGGTCTAGGACATGCCGGTTTCCTCACGATGTTTTCCTTCACCGTTTTTAAGAGCAACTCACTAGCTTAGCCTAAAAATGAGGATAGGTGTGTATACACCAGGCCAGAGTGACTATCGTACTAGTACAATCTTGGTATCCTAGTTTAAAACACTACCCTCGTGTAACCCGGGCATTAACTATTATTTACGAGGTTCTGAAATCAAAATCCAACATGGCGTCCCTGTAAAAAAAATACCAAAGAAAGAAAATACATTTATTTAGCGCAAACTAACAGCATATTCTGCAAAATACAACAAAAATATACCAAACAGGTCATAGTCATAGTCATTTATTTCATAACAAAATACATTGTGTAGAAAGTGCGAGTAGGGCTCGCGCCCTGAGGGTTCCGTCTCAAAGCTGTGCCCGGCTACCCGACGCTTCACTCAAGTGGCACGGACTATGAATTTCCAATTTCGGATTGTAGGAAAAACTTAATTTTGCAGTTAAAACAATCTTTTAATAGAGTGGAGAGTGGGCAAAGACTAAACGGTAATTCACGATACGGCCTATCAATTCTCGATTCCGAATTTTGTTAAAACTAGCTGCACCCCGCGGTTTCTCCCGCATAAATCTCGATACGTGGAAATATAGTGATAGAAAGTGTCCTAATCCAGGTCATGGTCTACCCATGTGCCAAATTTCATACAAATCCGTTCAGCCGTTTTAGCGTGAAAGCGAAACAAACAAACATACAAAAAATCTAATCTTTTTAAATGCGATGCGCTGTTTTTTAAATGTGATGTTACTGCAAATTGATAATTTTCGGATGTTTTTCCTTTATCTGTGCAGTAAGACCAATTGTTTGCGCATAAGTGCGACATAAAAAGCAATCTTTTCTTATTGCGTTAATAAGCTGTTTTTTTACAGCTGCCAGGGCCATAGACGTAATTATTTGATATTAATTTCAACTTGATACCTCTTTTTTCTCGAAATTGTTCTGAAAAAAAAAGGGTTTGACAGACAGACAAACGAGCAGACGGACGGAAACGAAATGATTCTGTAAGAGTTCCGTTTTCCCTTTTGGGGTAGCGGACCCTAACATGTGTATGTATTCCTTTGTCCAATAAGCAGACACACACACTGTTGGACAAGGATGCTGTTTTATTCGCGCAAGCGATGCGCCTACATCATGCGCACGCGCCTGTACAGCATCCTGACTACAGGGATGATGACAAATATTAGAAATGTTCGAACAAATAATTTTATTTCAAAGAATGCATAGTAAAATGAGTCAAAAAAAACTGTAAAATCACATGTAAATATGAAGCTCGCCTTTAAAAGTTTTTGATCACCGTCCTTGTCGCGCGGTACAATGTATGGCGCTAGTATGAAGTTACATGGTCGTAACGTCTCTTCTCGATGGTGCCGTCTTTGTCTAGCAGTTATTTTAAAATGTTAATAACTTGGCAATTTTTAAGATTTCACCCTTTTTATCGTCATAATCACCCTATAATATTCCCACTGCTGGGACACAGGCCTCCCCTCTGTGAGAGGGAGTGGGCCGTAATGCACCACACGGGCCCAGTGCGAGTTGTTGGATGTCACGTCTTCGAATTATTGGTTCTAGGACATGCCGGTTTCCTCACGATGTTTTCCTATATCGTTTTGAGAGTGGTGATGAAATAATTTACACAAAGTAAAGTGCCTGTCTGTCTACCTACAACTCGTAAGTCGTGCCTTTACCACTGGACCACCACTGCACACACTTTTTATAATATTGTTAAATAAATATTTTTTTATAGTTTAATATAAAAAAATCATCATCCCCAATGTAGCAGGCAGCTAGGACAGCGCCATGCAGTGGAGGTGCCCGACGTGGCACTGCGGCGTAGCAATGAATAGTTTGTGTTGTTTCTCTGGTAGATGTAAGTACTAAAACTAGTTTCTAAGCCTACGTTTCCACGGGCGTAAAAATATCACGGCGGGATTTTATCGCGCACTGGATTTTGAACTCTCGGTGTTGAGCTGAGGGTTGAGAATCCAACAGAGTTTATCCCAGGCGCGTCAAAAAAACAAGTTGGATTTTCAACTCTCGGCGCTAAGCAGTGCGTTGAAAATCCAGTGCGCGAACAATATCGGCCGCGCACCTGCACTAAGTGTTCAGTATACTAACCGAATGAACTTGTTGCGCCTGAAATAAAACATTTTTATTTTAATAAAACATTTTTATTTTTCAGGTGTAAGGCGAAAATGAGGCCTTCATCAGAATCCAAGATGGAGGGTCTCGTGGCTTAATAATATCAGTCGCACGCACGGGTCGATTGAACGTTAAGCTACGCTTGCCGACGTCGGTTAGTGGATGGGTCTCGTGGATGGACCATCCATTTCATATCGAGACTCCTTCGGGCCTCGGAAATCACGTTAAACCCTTGGTCCTTGTTGACATTTGTAAATCTGACAGTTTTAGTGAAAAGCCGGAAAGTCTGACAACCAGTCTTATCGTATTACCCAGTAACTGGATTGTGAAGGTCAGATAGGCAGACGCTCCATGTAACATAGCAGACGATGAATCCAAATCAAAGATGGCGACCACAAGGACACATTACCTGGAGGACTGCACGGTGGCGCAGTTGAACTCGTCGCGCAGCTCGCCGGCCAGCGAGAAGGAGAAGTACTGCGTGGCCTGCAGCTCGGCGTGGCACGGGTAGCAGCCCAGCGCGGCCGCGTCGTGCTCGCGCTGCATCGTGTCCAGGCACATCGACGTCTCGGCGTTCTTAAACCTGAGGTGGTATAATGTTTTATGAATGTTGGATGCAGGAAAACATCCCACGGGAACGTACTACCGGGAGTACCCTGTGTGTTATGTTAACACAGGGTCTATACTATCTGTGTGCCAAAATGCATCCAAATCCGTTCAGCCCATTTTACGCCAATCCGGAACATAGATCAGACAAACGGACAATCCGGAACATACATCCAGACAAACGGACAATCCGGAACATACATCCAGACAAACGGACTATCCGGAACATACATCCAGACAAACGGACTATCCGGAACATACATCCAGACAAACGGACAATCCGGAACATACATCCAGACAAACGGACAATCCGGAACATACATCCAGACAAACGGACTATCCGGAACAAACATCCAGACAAACGAACAATCCGGAACATACATCCAGACAAACGGACAATCCGGATCATACATTCGACAAACGGACAATCCGGATCATACATTCGACAAACGGACAATCCGGATCATACATCCGACAAACGGACAAGAATTCTTCGTTACAATAGTAACGAAGAATTTTTGTCCGTTTGTCGGAATAAAATATTATTAAATTAGCACAATAAAGTAGATATTTGTTCTCACCTGCCGTATCCGTAGACGTCGCGCACCGGCACGAACTTCTCCTTGTAGATGTTGTCGAGGTACCACTGGAAGCTCTTGCACTTCAGCTTCTCGCGCAGGATTTTGCGGTGCGTGACGTCGCCTATCTTCGGGTTGTTCTGGAACGAGGGTTTTACAAATACACATAATTTATTTGCTCGCATCGAAATCGAACCCTAAACAATTACTACTATTTTGATTTCCTAAAAATATTATTGAACACTAACAAAATAAAAAATTAAAATGTTCTTAATTAACCTTTTAAGACCTTTGTATTCTGCTTAAGCGTATGAAGTTTCATTAAAATCGGTTCATTTATTTCGAAAAACAAGGGCTTGAAAGTTTGTATGAAATGCCGTACGGCGTAAACGCTCTTAAGCGATTGTGAAATACATTAATTTCCCGCATGTAAGGATAAAATGAAACTAACCAATTCTGGCTGTAAAAAAGTGTATATGTCACAGTCAAAACTCTCAACCTCTTGTCAAACTTAAGCAAATCCCGACAAGAACCGAATACAACTATCTATGATTCTTAATTCAAGTAACATACACATAGGAAGTATCCTGGACACTCACCCTCAAGTCAGGCCGGTGCAGGTAGAACAGCTCGGCGTACTCGTCCATCCACACCTCCGCCATGCGAGCCGTGTTTATACCTGAGGACAAACCAGTTCACTGAAACATTTCATGGAAACAAACAATACACATACAAATTCTTGATGTGTACATCTTTTTGAGGCTGTACTGTACAACCTTTAATCAAAATCAAAAGTCATTTATTTAAACTGAGCTGAGAATCAGCACGTAACCGATAAAATTCTGAAGTTATCATAGTGTACTTACCGTGCGTGTCCGTGTGTGCGGGCATGCCGTACGGATGGAAGCTCCTGAACACGTGCCCGACGCGCGAGCAAGGGATCGTCTCCAACGTGCCGCCGCCTGCGGGCATACAGGTACACAGTTATAAAACGGCTGTGTTCTATCATAGTACCTCAATCAGAATACAATATATTTCCCTGACTGTACATCGATTCATCCTTTAAGCGAGGGCGCCCACGAGCAACTTGAGTTTCCCAGAAACTTTTTTGTCTTTGTCTCCTCGCCAAGATTTCGACGATGCGCACACGGGTGCAAAAGCATCGCTGCTTTTTTGTTAAATTGGCTGAGCGGCAACTGACTAGCCGGCAACTTTTTGTCGCCGTGCGCGCACTTGCATTGCAACCAATAAACGGGCGATAGTTGCGTCCAAACCTCCGGACAAAAATGTCTCCCAGCTGTCGCGTCGCTACATGCGCGCACTTTTATACAAACCGGTAGACTTGATGGATGTGAGAGACAAATTAGTTGCGGAGACAAAAGTTGCTCGTGGGCGCCCTCCCTAACCCTTCGTATACCGGATCCACGCGAGACACAATGGCTTTTTAATTGTTTTTGTAACTAGGCATTCAACAAGTTAAGCTTGGGTTTCCTAAGAAACCGGTTGTCATACTTATACCGGCCGCAAATGTCTAGGCTCTAGGCTGTCTTGAAAAATGATCAGTTTTCCCGTGATTTCACAGTGTCTACAGCATGTATCAGAAAGGTTTGTAGGTCCCATGGAGAAAGTTGGTCAGTTTGATGGCAATACCACACCACACCTACATAACATACGACCGCACATTTCATATTGCTGTATATCAGGGGTGGCCAACTTGGCTTGACCCAAGATCTACTGTTCACTGACGACACCCTGTGCGATCTACCAATTACATACTTCTTTAAATCTTAAATGAAACAGCATAGTTCAGTGCACAGTTATGTAGTATTTTTTATATTATTAAGAGGGAAAATATAACTCGTAACTCCGTTAAGGCTCCTTTAAACAGGCGCGACACGCAATATAATAGCGCGCGATTTTATCGCGTGTCGCGCCTGTTTGTAGGAGCCTTAAGTCTGTCGTCAACTGACTGACGGAGTGACAGCCGCCCGCGCCCCACTCCCGCGTCCCACACGCTTCCAGCTTATTGTTATCGCGCACCGAAAACAAAAGAGAGCTATGCTGCATAGAAGAGAGGTTAAATAACGTGACGGAAAAATGATACAAGATGATGCGTGCAGCAGTTAGTGATTAGGTACGTTGTGCAGTCTGTTCGACGTATTTATATTTTTTCCTTGCCACGATCGACTAGTCTAATAGTCGCGATCGACCAGTCGATTGCGATCGACCGGTTGGCCACCCCTGCTGTATATGAACGTCGTCACTGCCCGACAGTACCAATTTATTAGGGAACCCATACTTAGCATTGTTATGCTGAAAATACGCCAGTTAGTGCAACATTATCAGTCTAAACTAAAGTATACTGACACTGCCAGATCCTGAAGCTCATCTCGAGGTTCTCACCGCCCCAGCCGCCCATCTGCTCGTCGTAGGCGCCAAGCTCCCAAAAGTACGAGCGACTGATCGCGAACAGACCGCCCGCCATCGTCGGCGACCTGCGAAGTAGATTCATTTGTCACCTGCGATAGCGCAATGGCGAAGAAACCTTTCAAATTAGTTCTGCGTAGATGGCGCCACGTGTTTGTAACTTTCATTCGCTGGAACCTTTAATGATAAATGATTTTATTTCTATAAGTAGGTTTGTACAAACACTTTTACACGTCAATCATGTTTTAAAAGCTATTTGAGGTCGGCGTTTCCTATCTGACTACTCTCGATAAAAAAAGCCCGAAACAAACTCAGAGGTCAGTCTCTTTTAAAGTCCAGACATAATCTCGGTCAGACCATGTAGGTCAGTGTGGTGATTGGCTTTATGTAACATCATCATCACAAAGTAAAGTATTCGTCGTGAGATGGCACCAAGTTCTTATCTTGTCGCCGATTGGTCGCTTTTCGTTCACGGCGAATTTGATAAGTGACACATAGGTACTCAGCGCTCTCTCTCGGCGAAGCTTGCAGGAAACAACCCCATTTCTGCGAATTGTGGTGAACTATGACGTCGCGGCAACATCGAGTTTTACTGAGAAGTCTGCCTTAAAAATCAACACTTGAAGAATTTTATAAATACTTATTACATTTTATCGCTTAAGACGTTGGCGAATCTAAAAAAACAATGAATACTAACCAAGTAGGCGCTATATCGGAGCCTCGCCTCAACTTCTCTCGTTCAGGCACATCAGTCCACGTGAAATGTCCCATGAAAGAGAACCCCCCAACCTGCGCGGGAGAATACATTAGTATCATACGAAGTATTGGACGAAAAAGGTTGGTCGCGATTAGTGGTTGAGAGTCTAGCCCCTCTAGCGGTGAACAGGCGTAACTAGGATAATAGAGGGGTCGTTACGCACATCGAGCTTTAGAAAGAGACTGTCACACAGGCATGAGTGTCAGAGACAACGCTCTATAAAACCGATGTACCATATTAAATTCTACGCACAGTCTTGTATTTAATTTTTTTTTTCAACATGCCCCCAGAATTGTATCAATACTAAAAATTACAGCAGCAGTTTCCCGAAAAGCATTTGAAGCAGACTTTAGGAACCCACGTTGAATATTGAAACTGAAATAGAAAGTACTAAATGTTTAGATATTGGTGATATATTTATGAATAATAGAAAGAAAAAGCTACGACGTAGTTCGTAAACAGATTGTAATCATCCTAGTTACGCCTTTATTGCAAGAAGTATATTTTGTAACTGTACTTTTATTACAGTTGGAACTATAATTTTGTTTTTAAATATTGCAAAATTGTTAGATCTTAAAACCCAATTGACTTAACTTATCACTTCTTATGCCATCATAACTTACTTATATCAAAAAGGATTTTTGCAATTTGCAAGTCGGTGTCTGTGTCAAGTTATAAGTTGAATAATTTTTTAAGTTGAATGACTATTTTATGACATATCAATCAATAGGTTGATGATTTTTATGATTATAATTCTATAAAAATTATATTTGTTACGACCGCGAATCATATTTAGATCAACATACCTGATACTGACCTGCAAATTGCAAAAAAAGTAAGAAAATTTGAATCTCGCGGGCTACCCTGACACTTTCGGCAAGGGCATTAAAATAGGCACGTCCATTAACCTGAAGCCAGTCTGGCCGGCCAGCCTCTCCACAACCTTGCTGGACGGCTTGCATTGTCAGCTGTTCTTAGCTTCTGCCGAACGACGTAAGAAGAATTGCTAAGTTTAGTCAATGAAGTAATTATAAGTACAGTCGGGGAACGAAAAGGTTAAATAAATATCTTCAGGTCAATTTTACTATCACTCAAAACTTATTTTTCCGACTTTGTGCTGCCAACATTGTGCATGAAAAATCTTCCTTAATTCCTCGACTGTACAGTGTACATGTCTAAATAAGTGATGAGGTCTAAATCAAAAACGGTTAGTGATTACAAACGTTAGTATTTACACACAGCACCACCACCCGACTCTGTCTACATTCCCAACTCAAGCGTGTCACAGTTATTTGCTTACATACAGATGTTTTTAGAGATATCAAGTTTATTCAGAATTTTCAATAGACGATGAAAATACCTATGATAGAAGAAAAAGTTTTACATATTTTAATTAATAGAATAACAGTGAATTAATTCCCGATATGTATGAATGAACGAACAGTAATGATGGATACCTACTATAAATTATTATAATAAAATACCTCCCCACATTCTTGAACTGAATGAGACAAAATTCAAGTCTTGTATAAAACGCACACTATGCAGTCAGGCATATTATAAGTTAGGGGATTACATTGCTGATAAAAATGCCTGGCTCACTGCTGGTCCTGCTCCACAACCACAACTAATTGATTAACACATGAAAATACTGTTGGAGCTGCTGAAGATTGTAAGACTATCTTTGCATTGTATAAAATCAATTTCCTTTGTTTTGTATAATTGCATAGCACACAGATGTGAGTTCTATGTACCCTTTAGCTACCATTTACCGGGTAATAATATGTCTTTCATTGACTCGAATGTGCCCTGGCAGCTGATAGTATGTCATGCTCACTCGAATGTCTCGCTGACGGTGGCGTGTGTGTTGGATCATTTGGCTCCCTTCAAAATGGTTGAGCTAAATGGTGCTGATTTATGCGTCATGTTCGTGAACGGGCGCCGTCAGTTGGGGCTGGTCATCACTTAGCTGCCTCGGCTTATTTTCAATTATTTTAATTTTGGATTGTTGTTTGTTCAGTACTATTTGTTGTACTCTGGACGCTTTTAACGCGTACGTCTTTCTTAATTTTTTACATCGTTCTCACATTATATAATTTTAATATCAAAAGTAATGATGTAACTAATATTTTTGTAAAATATAATTTAAAAAGAGTGTCCATGGAGTTTCTTGCCCGTTCTTCTCCATAGGTACCTACGCTTTGGAATGGGCAACTAGCTTCATATTTTCTGACTGACCGACTTCTTGACAATTCAAAAGTGCCTGTAAATGGTTTAATTGAAATAAATGCTTTGAGTTTGAGTTTGAAATAAAAATACAGTAAGTATTTGGATGTTTTTAAATTAACTCATAAAACAATCTTGTTTTTTTTTTTCTAAAATGATGGCTAAAGTTTGACTACGAACACGCCTATCGTGTGCACATCTTAAGTAAATTTATAAAGAACACGCCGGGCGTGGTGATGGCACGACACCCGTGGTAGCCGGTATCCATATTGGACTGGAGCTGTACGAATATTTGGTAATAAGTTCAATAGTGTTCATACCTTCACCGAGGGTTATTGGGCATCCATAGTTTGTTGGTTAAATGCGATGCCAAGAGAAAAAGTCTAATATATCTCGTAAACTATTACAAGTATGTACGACTGCCGCCGATTTTCAACGACAGTCGACAACTGCCGACGACTCTTAAAAGTGCCGATGACTGTCGACATCTGCCGATGTCTGTTGACATCTGCCGATGTCTGTCGACAACTGCCGACCACTGTCAACGCTGCCGACGATTGTCAACCCCGACTGATGATGATGCCACACTTGTACTGGCTACATTTAACCAACAAACAAACAGGATGTTTGTTATAGCTTGAATGTTTTTTATTTCCGCATCCAAATTATTTATCTTTATTATTTAATTCATATTTTATCAAGCATTTGTGTTATTCGTTACACTGCATTCATTAATATTAGTTGTATTATTGGATTCTTCTGTCTCCGCAAGCATATTATTCTTATTATCAACAGTCAGTTCCAGATCCATCAAGCATTTTGGTTTTAGTATCATTTTCGGCACAAGCATCCATTATTTGAATCTGGGCCAGTATTTATGAAGTTTTAATGCTATTATGATTTCAGTGCGATTAAGGGATGGTGTACAACTCCTTCTCTCTCATCAACTACCTGCCTTTTCCCAACTATGTTGTGTTCGACTTCCAGTCTAACCGAATGCAGCTGAATACCAGTATTTTACATGGAGCGACTGCTTATTTGACCTCCACAACCCAGTTTCTACGAAATATGACACAATTCTTGGTAAGTTGATTTTCTGACATTCGGCTTTCATCCGTCTCTCTTTCGCACTGGAATCATGATGTCATTAAAAGGCCATAAAACGGCACCTGAAAACTTTCGGATGATTCAAACTCGAAGGTGCTCTGGTGGATGATGTTAATGATGGGAGTGACCACGGCGTCTCTCTTGTGCTTGACGCGCTCGAGCAGAGGCCGCATCCAGTCCGAGTCGCCCTCGCAGTGAGCGTCGAGGAAGATGAGCACGTCCCCGCGAGCAACACGCGCGCCTTTTAGACGAGCGAGCATCAGACCCTGCCTGTAAGATGGTGTTACTGAATGGTGAAGCTGACGGCCTACTTGGTAATTAAGTCACAGCCGCATATAGAGATTCCTACAATTTCAGAGTGTTCACGAATGCGTTATTGACGTACTAGAGATTTGCAGTCTCATGTGCCTGTGATGACACCGGCATACATGCCCTTCACCCAACTGCGCTTGTCGGTGTACATAATATGTATTGTGGTAGTACTTCCCCGGACCAGCTCCTTCACAAAGAGCTCTACTACCACGGGCAATTGGACAATAAAGTATCCAACATAGATTCAAATACCCCATTAATGTTTACGTCGTAAAATAGTTTTGTCGTGAAAAATATTGCTAATAAAAGAAGTGATTCTTCTCATTGCAGCAGACTACACTGCTACGAGGATCTTTCGGCGCTCGAATGACATCGACAGAGGGCGCTGTTGGTAAACATTTGTGCAATTGTTTTCAAAATAGCGGCTATAGTTTCAATTTTGGTCACGCGCCAAAAGATCTTTGTACAGCTATAATTATGTTACTTTAATTCGCCCATTGAGTTATAAAACTGCTAACAGATTACTATGTAAGTTGCAGGTTGCTTATGATAGTCTATGATGGATGATAATTTAACGCGAAAATAAAACACGTGCGCGCATATAATGCCAAATAGGCAAGCGATATTAGCCTTTACAGTATTCAAGTTATCATATACTTCGCATTCGTTTAATTAGTGCAATAATAATTGATTTCATAAGATTTAGCCTACCTTATTCATAATATTGACAACGTTTCTGCATTTCATTGGAAATGTACACATCTTAATATAAACCCATATAAATAAATACTCAGCTTTATATAAATTCTTAATTTACATAATCGTGTACCCAAAAAACCATGCAATCAAAGTATATTTACAGGTACACACCAAACAGAAACAATTAATGGAATACTTGTACACGTAATTGAAAACAAAATCAACACCGGCGTCAAGGCTGATCATAATTAAAAAAATATTAGAAATAATTTCATCGACGCAACCTTGGATTATGAAGAGAAAATGTGAGTAGAAAAAGTCCTAGGAATCTAACCGAGACTTGTCCTTCATTGAGCCGATGATATATTATTATATTATGATCGAGAAAAAAATGTAATGATGGATACTATTGAACCGTTTGTAAGAAAACAACATTTTAAATCAATCGAAAAGAAAAATTAAGAATTGAATGTCTTAGAAACCCTAAACGAGGAGGGAAACATAAAAGGATTGAATGTTACCCATAATTTTGATTTCTGAAAGAATAAAGGAGTGTGCTTTAGAAATGTAATTTGTGCGCCGCAAAAAGTCGTGAATTTTTCGCCTTGTATTGTGCCTTGTATAATCTTACCGTGAACACTTACATGAAGTGAGCTCATTCCACCTTATACTAAGGATTGCCACTATTGATAGCAATTCAAGCTTACTTCACCTAAGTTTTCACGGTGAGATTTTTATAGAATACATAGACGAGAGCATTGAAAGCAACTAAGCAAGTCTCATTTATTTACGAGAGCATCAGAACCATCAAGCGAGATTGTGATACAAAGAAGCAAAATCATTTCTTGAGACATAAATCCCCTAAATCTAAACAGAATAAAAAGGTCATGCTGAGATCTAGAAACGGTACTTATCGAGCTTTGACTTAGACATGTTCCCGGCTCTATCTTGCGCTTGTAGTTTCACATTTGAGCGACCGTGACAGGAATAGCGCTTAGCGAAAGTACGTGCTAAGTAACGTTTATAGATCTCCCGTCAAACTAGACGCGTGCCAACGAAATTATTGTCGAAAAAAACAGGCAGTCAATATCAACAATCATTACCAGGGTATTATGAACTGTAAAAGACGTTGAAGTGTTTTAGCTGGAATGTTCTTATATTGTTTTCTGAAAACATCTTGAGGAGAAACGGCATGTTTTAGAATCAAATATTCAAGACATGTAGGTATGTCCGTGCGGTTGATTAGAGAGCCTAATCACTCTCACAGGGTGGAGGCCTGAGTCCCAACAACATTAAAGTCTGATTATGCTAACATTATTTTTGATTGCCCAAGTTTACATATTATAGAACGATAACGATTTTTTCTCCTAGATGTATTTTTGTTCGTGCAACCATTGCTCATTTTCACAAACACTGATCGACACCTAAATGAATGCATAAATAAGAGCGCGCAGTTGGAATTTCAACTTTCGACGCTGAGCCGAAAGTCGTTTAATCATATTTGCACTGGATAAATACGAAAGTATCAAACATACTACCCAGATTTTCGGTTGGGTGGTAGTCGACAATTCCGCAAAGAAATCCTACCAGATAGTTGAATGAAATAAGAAATAGTTAAGACGCAAACCTGGATGAGATTCGTACAGAACAGGGCAGCATGGCATAAGAGGGAGGAGGCTTATACTCAGCACTGGGTGGAACAAGGCTGTCGATGATGATGATGATGAAGACGCAAATTAATTCCAAAACGATTGAGAAAACTTCAACAAGCTTGAAAAGATTTACGCTGTGGAAAATGGCATTTGAAACGAGATGATTGTAACAAAATCCGCTCCCAAGATGACATTTCAGAAAGGACGAAGATGTCATGTCCCCCTTTTATAAAATAAAAACCAGAAACGTAACTCAAAGAAAGGTGGTTTGATAATGTTGGCGCAAACGGTAAAGTGCAGATAACAGCAACACGCGTGCAAATATAAACATAGCGCGCGATGCGACTACGGGTATGATGTGGCAAACATTGGACTACTGGGTATGTGGCAATTATTTGGCTAGAAGATGTTGGTGACAAATGTTTTGGATGTACAAGGCCAGATAATTCATAAAACAGCGAATGCAAGTCATCCCGAATTTCGACAGCGCGCAAATAGTTATATCGGCAATAAATATGAATTTGTTTTGCAAAATCCATCACCAGTACTCGTATTTATGAACGGAACCACAGGTTTATGTGAGTTAATCATCCTAGTAAGAAAAAAAAACATTACATTACATTCTTATCAATTTTCAATCAAAAGTTGAAAAACTTTGGAGGTATACGATGAACGAAAGCGATATGAATCGATATTTTCATTTATTTATCGCTTCTTTACCTTTGAAGTCAATTACGTTCACTTACAATTGATTTTAAGCACAGTTTTATGCATAAACCTACTGTACGTCGTAACTAACGTCACACAATATATTTTCAGCTGTCACTCGAAATATACTCAATTTTCAGGACCATGAATAATGACGTGAAAGTTCCTGAACATACCAATATTTGCCACAACGCCCTTAAAATTAACCTGAAAAATGCTGGGGTTGAGCACGCTGTAGTAGAAATTGTTGGCTTCGATGACGTCAATGATGGGGACGACGACGGCGTGGGGGTAGTCCTTGATGGTCTGTAGGAGGGGGCGCATCCAGTCGGGCTGGGCCTCACAGTGCGAGTCCAAGAACACGACCACGTCGCCCACGGCGTACCGCGCGCCCGCCAGCCGCGCTCGCGTGAGCCCCACGCTGTGGTAACGACACAAGTCAATGGCATCGGTGTCGCGCCAGCCGAGTTACAGGGGATATAGACATCTGCGTCGGAATTTTAATTATACCAACAAAATGATACATATTACCGAATAGGTCTAATAACATGTTTAGGTTATATCGAGCGAATATGATAATATACAACAACAATAACAGCAATATATTTATTCAAAAATTATAAGCCATGAAAATTTGTACAGTTTTGCTTAAATAAAAATTATATTGCTAAGACTTACGTGCCTGAACTAGGTAGTCCTGTGTATCAGGCGAGAAGAGCTAAGTCTTTTAAAATTAATAAATAATCGTAAGTTGACAATAGACAAATAATTATATGTTGAGTAGCTTAACTCTTTAGTTTCAAAAGTTGATAAATGTTTAACGTAGGTGAAATTTGTATACCTACATATATTTACTTTAACACAGTAAATTTTCTGTTTCTTCATAAGACATACTTTGAAGAGCATCCTTGAGGAATCATTATCATTATAGGTGGGTATGTATTTAAATCTTAATTTTTGTCATTTGGGACACCAAATTATTGAGATTTAAATAAGTATATAACTATTAAAGCTAGTATCAAAGTCTTCGCGTAATAAGTAGGTATATAAACAACTTGTGTTTCGAGACATGCGGAGAAGAACTAACAGGAAAAACAATAATTGTTATATCACGAAGAAACATCGATTACTTTTAACAACACTATACCAATACTATTTAGAATTGCAAGCGAAATAGCCACATTACAAATATGTCCGCATTAGTATCTCAACTTAATCACAATAGGCATAAAGTCTATACACTTATTTCTACCTCATCGCTTTCAAAGCTCAGAGCAAAAAAGAAGGTTTCTTGGGAGATAACATCAATGGCTGGGACGACTACAGCATCTCTTTTGTCCTGAACTCGTTGGAGGAGTGGCCTGAGCCAATCAGCGACAGCCTCCGTGTGTGAGTCGAGGAAGACCAGGACATCGCCGGTGGCGACCTCGGCGCCTTCCAACCGAGCTCGGATTAGCCCTGTTCTGATAGAACAACGTAGTGATAGTCTTGGAGATATATTTATTATATTATATTATTAGTCTGATGTCCCACTGCAGGGCAAAGGCTTTCCTATTCTCTTTCCACTTCTCTCTGTTCAAAGCTGCTAAGGAGCAGTTCTTATTGAAGGAGTCCAGCTCATCCCGCAATCTCCGTCTGGGCCTGCCACAATGTCGCTTGCCATTAAGAGGGACCCCTTGTTTCGTACGTTTGGCCCATTGTTCGCCTAACATGAGGCAGATGTGTCCAGCCCAGTTCCATTTTAGAGTGGCAGCTTTCCAAGTGACATCAGTTATCTTTGTGATGGAACGGATGGTCGTATTCCTAACCTGGTCTGTTAGTAATTAATACTCCGTTTCTTAGCCCTCTGGCAAACCTCGAGCGTAGCTCTGATGATTTATCAAAGGCCATGTTTGGCCACCATATGTGAGAATAGAAAGTATGCACACGTCAATGAGTCTTCTCTTGAGGGACAAAGGAAGATCGCCTTTCATTGGGTCTTTGATGGCCCAATAGCTCTTCCAGACATTTTCGGTGCGTCTTGAAACTTCTTTGTTTTGTCTTGCCTGGAAAGATACTATTTGAACAAGATAATCAACTTGGTCTTTGACATATTCATCTGAAGTCCGACCTCTAAGCTTGCCGTGTCAAGATCGTCTAGCATTTATGTCAACTCGGAGGCTGAAGACGAAAAGAGCACTTATACTAAACATTTTTGTTTCGATGACCCATGTCTTATAATCAGACAAGGCTGAAATGCCTCATGTACAGACGCCAGCACATCAAGCTGCTACAATCTTTCGAATTTCTTTAGTAGATTTCAACTTTATCGCTAAAGCATAAGGCTCAAAGTCGATTGAGAAAATTTTACAGTTTCGGGTAGCTTAATGTGCTGGTATCTGTACCTACAACTAACCAGCACCCAAACCCTTCAAACTGTAACTCGCAGCAACCCTGCTGGACGGCAGGTAAGTAAGGTGTAAGGGTAATTTTGGTGGTAGTATAGTATCCCCCTGAAAAATCATTTATTTTTAAATTTTTTCAGAAGTATTACGAAGCCCTTGAAGGACGCCAATATTCGCAAAAAAACCTTTTAAATTCAAGTGTTCCGATTTTACAACAGCATTTGACTTTTTTAATCATGACTGCATTCTAGATAGATTTATAAAACCGAAAATCTTTTGTTAATTAATGTTTTTTTACAGCAAATAGCCGTAGTCGGATTAACATTGTATGCATAAGAAACAAATTGACAATAAATGGCAAAAGTAATTTGATTATTTTATATGGAGTCCACAGGGTTTTAGTCTGGGACTGATACTGACATGTAACCAATCATATAATGAGTGACAATGGAGAATTATTGATACTGTCAGTCACAGAGAAGCACATAACGATAACCTTTCACAAAGGGATAGCAGAGACACTAGTCCAGTTGGATTGTGCTTGTGCCATTGGAGTGCTCACCGTATTAGATTTTCAACTTAATAACACGAGGTATATGGTAAAAACTAAGTCTACCTCATTGCTGGCAGAAGCTTGTGCGAATACGAAGGTTTGTTGGTTGATTGGGTCAATGTTTAGGATGAGCACCGCATTCTTTTTGACCTTTATTCTATGGTGCAGTGGCCTCAGTCAATCGGTGTTACCCTCCGAGTGTGCGTCGAGGAAGACCAGGACATCGCGGGTTGCAACCTTGGCGCCTTCCAGCCGAGCTCGGATAAGCCCTGCACTAGGTACCACAGGTTTATTGCTAATCTTAAAGGAATTACTTTAATATATAGAACATCAAGAACTTGGTTCTTGTTCTGTAATAGAAATGTTTGGTATTTAATAAGAGATTCAGTCTACATAATGATGCTATACACTTAAGCTGAGATGTATAAAGTGTTAACTAATGCTAAGTATAGTAAACGTTTCATAAGATTATGAACCTCATTCGTATTCGTATGAAATGCTTACTGTACTTAGCTAGAGTAAAGTCTAAGTAAAGCCCTATAAATCTAAGCCTTATAATCGCCTAAGAATTAGTACAAAAATCTATTGTTAGTTTCACAATGTTGGTTACTTACTGCAATAGTTTTGTACAACAGTCAAAGTCATCAAATAAAATACTTTGACACAGAATGCATAGCCGTAACATTGCAGCTACCTCATCATTCTCACTAGTATCTTCAAGCATTAGGTTAGTATTCTCAATAGTCTCAATGTCAGGTATGACGACGGCGTCTGCCTTCTCCTTCACGCGCTGGAGGAGCGGTCGCAACCAATCGGGGAGGGTCTCGCAGTGCGAGTCCAGGACGACTATGACGTCACTGGTAGCCACCTTGATGCCTTCCAGCCGAGCTCGGATCAATCCCGTCCTGGATGGACGAGTTTATTGACATTAAGTCTGTCTATTTTGTACTATACTAGAGATAGCGAATGTATGGCAAATTCTGGAGAAGACATTACGTTACGTTATGTATGACTTATGTGCAACAAAATTTCATTTCATTTAATGATACAATGCATAGTTTTTTTTAGATATAGGTAACCTTTATTTTGCACTATAGTCAAAATAGTAATATTTAGTAAACATTCGTACGATGCTTACTATGATGTACAGCCGACTGGTCTAAAATTTAAATACAGCACGCGACATACTGTCCCAAATGATGAACCTCTGAACGAAGTCTAACTGAAGGGTTCCAAATGAAAATCGAGATCCACAATATTATGTAAATAAATGTATAAATATAAAAATGATAAATGATTTTATTTCTGTAAGTTTGTACAAATATTTTTATACGTGAATCCTATTTTTAACACTAGATGAGGTTGGCCTTTCCTATCTGACTACTCTAAGAAGAAAGGCCGAAACAAACTCAGAGAAAGTCCAGATATAGTCTTGGTTAGATCATGTGAGGACCATGTAGATAGGTGTCTGAAATGGTCTTTTGAGGAAAGTACCACACAGATTAAGTAGACCTGTTCTGAGATGAAGAATCAAATGACACAAGTGAAGATAAAGTAGACAGTAGGTGGTAACGAAAAAAAAAAGGAACCTACAACTAACGTGTGTAACATATCCGGATGAACAGAGTATTAGAAAGAGACTGTCACACAGGTATGAGTGACAGAGACAACATGAGACAAAGACGAACAGTTTCTGAAACTCGAAGTGCCATAAAACTGCCACGAACTGTAACCGAAGAACAAATGAGCAATTAGTAGAAACAACAGTTTAATATTTCGTCACGGTACAATGTATAGTAGCTGTTTGCTTTTTGAATAATTAAATATTTTGAAACCGAATGTTTTTTAAAACATGACTATACAAGGTCTATGTCATTTACTTCCAAACAATAAGGTGAAACTGTAAACATATAATTGTCATTTAGACGACAGGTCATGTATTGTGTTTTGGTAAGGACAAAACGTAAGAGGTATATTCAAATTTCAAGTGCACCAGTTCAATAATACGGAATATTATGTTGTAATATATTATATTGTAAAGTAGAAGAAACAGCGAGGAGACACGAAAAACATATTCAACGCATACAGAAGGATAAGAAAAAATATAATATCACGCCTGTATGTCCCCGAAGGGTTAGACAGAGATGTACTCACATTTCGACAGTTATGTTAAAGTCCCATGTAGTAGGCGAGGAGCCTACCGGCATCAACCGGGCACTAATCCAGAGTCTGGGCTGCTACTGACAAATTCCTGATGGACGAACCTAACTACACCTTGCATTTTGAAATTAAGCGATCCACCGATCACGAATTTACCAGCAATGCATGCCCTAATGCAAGTTTGTTTACACGGCCGGCAGTACCCATAAACATGATTGCTGATTAATAGCAGTGTTGCTTTTGTTCAGGTTTCTCAAGGATAAACACTGATTAGGCTAGACTAGGCTGTAATACGAATCTTATGTGAAAGTCTGGAGTTATAAGCATCGCTGTGAGCGCTGCGTCAGGCGATTTGACCTAAGATGAATTTAAAAGAATAGGACGATGGAATAATAGAACTAAAACTTTTTAACAAAAAAAAAACCCGCTGTCTCATAGAAAAGGCAATACCTCCGTGGTCATAATGTATGGAACAGCAATTTTATTGAAATTACCGACAGAAAATTTCTAAGGATTCAGGATCATGTATTGAATCCATCGTAACAGGTTGCACGTCAGTGTCCCTGCCACACTGTATAAGTAAAATATGAATCATTAGCTTATTATATTTAAAAAGAACACTCCCCGACCTAGTGAGTAATCCTCACTTACAACAAGTTTGCATGTTCAAGTTCAAATACAGTTATTAGTGTTTTTCTTTTTGCACAATATTTAACATCAATAACAACAAAAATAACTTGAAAATCTTATGCAAAACAAGTGTAGGAACACATGAAATGTTAAAGGAAGAATGAAGTAAGAAATACGTAAAAGAGAATTTAGCAGTAGAACATAACATCACGCCTGTACTCCCTGACCGGTTAGACAGAGGTGTACGTATATATAGTACACTGACATTTCGACAGTTATGTGTAACTCCCATGTACTGGGGGGCACACTATTGAAGAAGTAGAACAAGTATGAATGAAGATGAGATTATTATGGTCATCAATGAAATGGGTAGACTCAACAATTTCTACGGAGTTAATTCTACCAACATATGTACTTACTAAACTTTACTTCAAATGTATTGTGATTGTGACTGGTATCTGCTATCTAAACAACATGATTGTCCCCAAAATCTACGATACTATCCACTCGAAATTAACACACTTTCAAAATCTGAATTAGGTACTGTAAGTATTATGCTTTCCACTGCAACTTTTCTACCGTGATTGATTTTGTTAATGCTATCTAAACGGCAATTGATGCTGAACAACCCATGACACTTGCAACTAACTGAGATGCAGGAGAGCTCTTATCAACGCACAAAACGAAAAAGTAATGCTAGTTGCCCGTTCTAAAGCGTAGTTTCCTATGGAGAAGAACGGCGCGGCGCGGGCGGGGTGATTGCGTAACACACTTACAGTAGTGATGCTTTCATTTTGACAGTTCAACATTATTCATTGCGTTATATTTACATTTTTGAGCAGACAAATTTTTCAAACATGAACATGAAGCAATGGATTAGCAATATTTTTCAAAATGAAACTCAGACTGTGATTGAAACGCAATTAGGGTGCAGACAAGAAACTCCATAGTTAAAAATGTCGGACTGGCCACAGCTATTCGTTTGATAAACGTTTGTTCTCATTTGTCAGCTAACTCTGTACCCAGCACCCCAATTGCGTAACACCCTTTCTATCACAATGCGAAGGATATTGAGGGCAATTCATATTTTTGAAAAATTCGTCAGTATGGCGGCAGAAATAACGCAATAAATTGTCAAATTAATGGTATTTGGATTTCGAGTGTGTTACGCAATAACCTCGCTGGATTGTCAACGTTCTTGTGTCGCACGCGCATTGTAAAAGATCTCTCGCATCTAATGTGTCCCGAATCACCTCGAATTCACTAATGCGTCCAGCCTCATACTTAAGGTCACCCTTCTCTACCACATCTATGAGAGGAGTGACGACATGTTTCTTGTTTTGCTTGATTCGATGGAGGAGGGGACGCAGCCAGTCTTGCAATGCTTCGCAATGGGAATCCAGGAAGATCATGACGTCACCGACAGCATACCGGGCGCCTGCCATCCTGGCTTGGGTCAAACCTATCCTGGGTGTTGTAGGACGTTTTAGTGAAACGCGAATGACTGGAATCAGTGAAGGGATATTATCAGACGTCTCTTGTTGGTTTATGTTGGTGGATCATATTACGATAGTAATGATGGTTTTGTCTTTTAACCCGACTGTGCGACCGCGATGTAATGGAGGGTAATGTGTTTATCAGCCTATGTATGACAGCATCTGCCTAGCCTTTTCCCAACTATGTCGGGGTTGGCTTTCAGTCTAACCGGATGCAGCTGAATACCAGTATTTAAGATGGAGCGACTGCCTATCTGACCTCTACAACTCCGTTACTGGGTAATACGATACCACTTGGTAAAACTGGTTGACAGACTTTAGGGCTTTTGAGGACCCGTAACGACTGTCAAAGATCCACGAATGACAGCCGGGACCAACGGCTTAACGTGCTTTCCGAGGCACGGAGGGGTCTTGGTATGTAAAGATGGTCACCCATCCGCGCACCAACCGCGGCAATAGCTTATGGATCGATCGACCCGAGTGGCTGTTATTACTTAGCCCCTCGAGATTTATCAGTCTATGTATGTGTGTTTGTTCCTTTGTGGCGCTCAAGAGGCCAAACGAGTAGGCCGATTTTGACATGACCGTAATCAAAAGTTTAATATGGTGACAACCACACGCCATATTGTGAAAAAAAAAGTTTACGAACATGTCAAGTGGGCAGGGCCCGATCTAGCTATTTAGCCGCTCCGGGCAAAAAATACATTTTTAACACCCTTGCTCGTAAAGCTGATGTAATTCCACCGGTTTTAAATATGTAAAGAGGGTCATAAAAAACGCGTGTGTTACCAAAGCAAATAGTTAAGTTATAGTCCATACAAATTCCATAACAGCATTATTTGCCATTTCAAATTTGGAACTGATCGCCGCCGCACGACTCCAGCTAGTGAGCAGCGCGCTGTTGCTATTCAAATTTCGAACTAATCGCCGCGCGGCGCCAGTCAGTAGGCAGCGCTAGCGCGCTGTTAAAATGGCGGGAAAGCAACAGTGTGCATTCACAGATTGAGTTTATTTAAAATAAAAAAAAACAGTTTATTCGGTAATTTAAAGATTCCATCCAAAACAAAGCAAATATAAGTGCCAAAATAACTCAGACAATAAATTTGGAGCCACAAACGAAGAAGTTTTGCCCTGAGCCGCGCCCCTCTTCTACTGATGATACTTTTTTATTTACAACTAATGACGAATTACAATGCTCTTCTGCCGCCTTTCAAGAAGTTTCGTCGTCTCCAACATTTACCCTAACACAAAACAATGACATTATGAATAGTAATAATAATAATAATAATAAAAACATAATTAAAAAACCAACTACAACTACGTATCATTTTAACATTTGTAATTTCACTAACTGTTTCAATAATTAAAAATGAACAAAATATAAAATGTTTTTTTTCTGTTTCCTCGCAAATGTGTTAAAAAACGTCGTACGATATACGTGCGTATGGTTATAACATGCTCGGCTCAATTACGCCCTCGCCTTCGGCTCGGGCTGAAATTCCGCCTCGCATGTTATAACCATCTTTACGCACTAATATCGTAATGTACTATTACCGCCCTTTACACTCCTTATCTCAATTCAAAAATCATTACATAGCCATAGAATTACTAGGGACATGAAAGGGTATTTCAATTCAAAATAGTCCCATCGAAAAAAAAAATCATCGAAAGAGCTTGTCGAAAAAAAACTATAAATTTTTAAAGATGCCAAAATTAAAAAAAAAATATTTTCATATCTCTTAAAATATCAAAAATAGCGGAACATACATGGGGTATTTTCGGATATCCCTAGGTATGAGGCATCTAATTTTTTTTTATTGATGTCACTAATTGGACCACCTGAGTGTATATGTATACAGGAGACTAGCAGCGCCCCGCGGTTTTACCCACATAAGTGTCGATCCCGTGGGAATATCGGGATAAAAACTATGTCCTTCTCCGGGATACAATCTATCTCTCCGCCAAATTTTAACGAAATCCATTCAGTGGTTTAGGCGTGAAAAAGTACAGACAGAGTTACTTCCGAATTTATAATATTAGTATTGATCACGATATATTGATAGCACTTTAAAATATGTCGGTCCGACTAAAAATTTACAGCTGCTTTTTAAAATCATCAGGTTTCTGTAATCATTTTTCATATTGAATGGCCATTTTTACTACGGGATTGTATATTCATATGGTGTGCATAATTCTCATAGCTAGGATTTCCCGCCCATTTCTTCGTACCGTGCTAGGCTCGTGTAGTAATGTAAATATAATTCTCCTAACTCGATTATATTTGAATTAAGAATTTGAGATAATTTTCAATTTACGGAACAACAAACGAATGTCATACTTAACAAAGTTCAATTTCCATCGCAACCAAAAACTTATTAGGATCTTTTTGGTACAAATGGTCATTCAAAAATCAACTTAGAATACATTTTACTAAAGTAGATAATTGTGAACATGCTGTAAGTGTTATATTTGTTATACATTGATGTTTGTGCCGATAGTGTTACGCGAACGTCACTTGACCATCGTCCACACTCCGCTGGGCCCATTCTAACATAATACCTCTAATTATGAAGTTTCCTGTATAAACAAGGACAAATATACATAATATGTAGGCACACATTATTTGAATTTCATAACCCTTTTTTTGTTTAAGGCCAGGACTCTCGGAAATCTCGGAATCGACCTATTTTTGATTCAACATTAAACAATCAAATATTCTTTGTTTTAATCTGAAAAAAATATATGGCATAGTTTAACTAACATTCTTGATTATTCTATGGTTCAAAACACGATATTTACAACTTCACTCGATCATAAAAAATCGCAAACAAATCGAAAACAGCGAAGTTTTTAATCGTTTTTCAAGTCGCATTTGAAGTAGACTTAACTTTTACTCGCAAAAAATATATGAAAAAATAGGCAATGATGTATAGTAGAACATTCTACGGTTAATTTTTCTCAAAACTGATTTTTATTGTCTTAACAAGATATAATCTAAAAAGGCGGCCTGCGCGCTTCACTTCAGTAGCCCGCCGGGCGTTACCGAGGTAGGACCTGTGTCGCTTTTGCTGGCTCGCCGCGTTCCCGCTAATCGATCGAAATATACGTTATAATATTGTTAGTTAATTTCCGTGTTTGTGTATTAGTTTCAAAATTCAGTCTGTAAATATTGTTTAGGTTCTAGTATTAATAATTAAACTAAATATTAGTTTGTTATAATATAGTTGTAATTTGTAATATAGTGATAATTAAGATTAAATTATGGGGAATAAAAACAGAAGAAAGAAAAAAAAAACGTTCAGCATTGAAAAGCAAAGCTTAAAAAAAAATAAGCTAATTTTGATTATTATTTTTCTACGTATTTATAACTACCCACTTATAAGATGACGCGACAGAATAATATTGTAGTTGTATAGGTTCTCTTGCTTTCGTCACAGTACTAGCAGTAGCAGGTCGGTACCATAAATTTACAATTATCGTAATATCTGTAATAGATTTTCAACTTTACTACAACGGAATAAGGTTTATATTCAATTGCAAAATTTGAGTTTTTGAGTTTGTGTTTCTAGTTTTGTGATTGTATAGGTAAAATATTATATTTTTTCGAAGTGAAAACTTCTTTAGCATTATTGTGATTTGAAAATTTTATGAAACGAAAAAGCTACAGTAGAAAAAGCTACAGTAAAAAGAGACATAAGATTTAACGTGGGAGAAAATGAGATAGGAAGCATTATACAGTGTTTTTGTTTTTTATTATTACAAATGACATCACATTTAATCCTATGCTACTAATTTGTGATGATGATGGTGATGGTGTTGGCGATGGCGATGACGATGGTGATGGCGATGGTGATGGTGATGGTGATGGCGATGGTGATGGCGATGGCGATGGTGATGGCGATGGTGATGGCGATGGTGGTGGCGATGGTGATGGTGATAGCGATGGTGATGGCGATGATGATGATGGTGATGGCGATGGCGATGGTTATGGCGATGGTGATTGCGATGGTGATGGCGATGGCGATGATGATGATGGTGATGGCGATGGTGATGGCGATGGCGATGGTTATGGCGATGGTGATGGCAATGGCGATGATCATGATGGTGATGGAGATGGTGATGGCGATGGTGATGGCGATGGCGATGGTGATAGCGATGGCGATGGCGATGGTGATGGTGATGGATGGATGGATGGATGGATGGATGTTCTTTAGCATCGTTGTGATTTGAAAGTTTATGAAACGAAAAAGCGACAGTAAAAAGAGACATGTAAATTCATAAGATTTAACGTGGGAGAAAATGAGATAGGAAGCATTATACAGTGTTTTTGAAGGTTTCACTTCTACCACGTGTGAATTGCACACTTGCTGTTTTTTTATTTAAAAATATGAAATTCGTTGTGAATGAAATACCAGCGTTTTACCTGAAATAAAACGCATATTAAAATACTTACCTCACTGGAAGCTTTATTATGAGATGGCATTTCCGTTTCCCGTCGATTTCTTACCAGTTTTCATACTTTTGTCCCCCCTATACTTCCGGCTCAGTGGCGCCACCTGGTGGTTGCGGGTAGTTTTTTAGTTCTTGTAAAAGGTGTCACGCCATTTTGTTCATTGTCTCATATAACCAGGCAGGAATAAAGTGAAAGCTTCCAGTGAGGTAAGTATTTTAATATGCGTTTTATTTCAGGTAAAACGCTGGTATTAAACTACTTGACCGTCACTGGAAGCTTTATTATGAGATCTGTTTGTTATCGCCTGGTGACGCCACTTTGATGTATATATTTGGATGGAAGTATGTAGTATTTATACTATAGGCCAATGTGATTAAGTATGAAATTAAACAAAAGTGTAAATAATAAGTATGCATATATTTTAATAAATGTACAAGTAAAGTAATTCAATTAAAGTACCTAGATAAGTGTACTTTAGCTTACAAGTATAATTAGTAAATTTTTTTTTTTTTTTTTTTTGTAAATATGCAAAATCGTAAATTCAAATCATTAACAACCAATTTAAGGATAGGTATCCGTTCTAGGTAAACAAAATATTTATTCAGCAATGTTAATCGATTGGACTGAACAATTGTGTCATGTTTTGTGAATCAGTACTTCTCATTATTTCTCGTCTATAAAACTTCTGGAATGTATTGGCTGATCGCCAATTTCCACGAGCCAAGATTTCGTCGAGGGGATGATTTTGAAACCAGCTCTTGGAGGCTACAGCAGACCGGGTGCTACCTGGAGTGGCTGCAATGCCAGCTTCCCCAAACAGGGTCTTTACCCACCCTGCAATGACTGTACGTGAAGCAGGTTTAGCCACACCTCTTACCGTCATAAATAAATTTGTTGATTTTGCCACATTACGTCTGTCGTTTAACAATGCTATGGTTCTTTCTATCCAGAATATAGGGTCCAGATTAGAACTATCGGTATTTAAAAGCAATTTCCAGCCGGATTGCCTATAATTACTGCTGTCAGTTTTGGAGCCAAACCGAGGCCATAATATTATACTGTTATCAGATCTTATGCAATTATTAGGGTCAATATCAAGCAGCGTTAAATCGTGTATTCGCCTACCAGAGCAAAGCAACAGTAAAATTGCAGTATGACGTGACGTTTGAAATAGGTTATTTGAATCAATTGTGTAATTAGTCAAAAATGAAATTAATTTACCAACATCCCAAACTGGAGGCTTAGTGACCTTTGGATTTTTTAGGGCAATTGATTTTAAAACATGTCTTACTAGAACGTGTGAACTTAACCGACTTGAATTTTCAGCGCTACCTAGTGTAGATATTACTGATTTATGTAAAAGTATTGAGTTATACGACAAATTATCAATTAAATATAAATCACATAAAAACTGCGCTAATTGTGAACCAGGAGGATTCATTAATTCAAGGTTTTTATTACGACACCACGACGCCCAGCGCTTCCAGGCTACCTCATAGGTTTTTAGAGTCGATTTACGCCAAGAATTTTTAAGCAGTGATAGTTGTTGAGCATTCCATGTCTTTATCGTGTCGGACCACCCCCACATTTCCAAACTTCGAGGATGATGTTCTCGACCTTCGGTGGTGGGAGGCCCGTCGACGTGTCCATTAGGTATCTCTGTAGATTTCTCAGAATTAATGGAGCCGCGAGCGCTCGGGCTTTGAGATCCGCGCGCCAAAATACCCTCTCCCATCGAGGCACTACTATTAGGAATATTCCTGTCGACTGGTTTAAGTGAGACAGGACTTTGGGGACTAGGAATGGTGGTGGAAATATCCACGCGAGCTGGTAATTCCATGGGACACTGAAGGCATCGTAGAACAGAGCTTGAGGATCTTTTAGATCTAGAGTCACATAATTGTACACTACGTGAGCAGTCGCCGAGGCAAATAGATCTATTGTTGGGGTTCCCCATTTTGCAAATACTATTTCTACACAAGTCGGTAGTAAGTGCCATTCTGGAGGTTGGCGAAGGCGCGATAAGTGATCCGCATGATTGTTGTATTTGCCCGGAATGTAGTGTATGCTGAAGTGTATCTGGTGTTGGTCTAACAAATTCAGAATTCGGAATGTTATTTCCAACAGGGATAATGTCCTCGTACCTCCTTCCTTTCGTAGGTATGTGACCGCAGTTCTGTTGTCGCTTTGAATGAGGAGCGAACTTTGATGAAGCCAATGAACTTGGTTCTGAAGAGCATATAATATTGCTAGCATTTCTTTTTGATTGCAATGCAGCGTTTTCTCTTCTTGCGACCAAGTTCCTGACAAAGCCAAATTGTTCAGTTGCGCCCCCCACGCTTGATCCGATGCATCTGTAGTTAGAAAATTTATTGGAGGAGGGTACTGAAGAGGTGTTGACCTTTGACAATTTTGGGTCCACCAATTTAGTTCCTCTAAGACACCTTGTGGCAGTGGGTAGGTCTTTGGTGGCAGGACTGGCAGTGAATTCATGAAAATTACTAACTGTCGATGATTGAGCCGACCCCGTGGAACAACAAAACTGGCAAAATTTAAAAGTCCGACTATTTTCTGCAACTCCTTCAGAGTTAACTGCTCTTGTTCGAGAGCCTGATTTATCTTTGCGATGATGCCCTGAGCCTTTTCCTTTGGTAGGATTTTTTGATTTTCCCATGGTTTCCATAGTATTCCTAAGTAAATTATACTCTTTTGAGGAGAAAGAACAGATTTTTCGATATTTATTTGCCACCCCAGTTTTTGTAATATTTGTACAGTGATTTTGACATGCTCGCGAAGCGTGTGAACATTCTGGTGTACTAGCAAATAATCGTCCAGGTATACCAGGATCCTCATGTTCCATTTTTCCCGCAATGTTTGGGCCACCCAGTTCGTGAGCATGGAAAAGGTTTTTGGAGCAGTGCTCAGACCGAATGGAAGACAAGTCATTTCTAACAACTCCTGGTTGTATATTAGGCGCAGAAAGCGTCTGTGCGATTTGTTTACGCTTACATGAAAATATGCTTGGGACAAATCTATCTTGCACATCCAATCCTGAGATTGTAGAAAGTCCGGAATGCGGTACATATTTATCAGATGAAATGGCTCGGTCATCACATATTCGTTTAGTAATTTTAGATTGAATATGGGACGGGCAGATCCGTCGGATTTTGGAACCAGAAATAGTGGGGAAATGAAGCTTGGCGAGGGTAGCGCTTTCTTTAGAATTCCCTGCTGTTTCATCTTGTTTACAATTAAAGACATTTGTTCTGAAACAGGGGTTTGAAAAGGCCCTTTCGTTACATCTGGATAGACAAGTGGGGGCTTTTGAAAGAAAGGTATGCGATACCCTTGTATTAGTTTTTGAACTGTTTCTGTTGCTCCCATTTCCGCCCATTGTGTTTGGTAGTGTATCAACCGACCCGCCCGAAACGGTGTCATGTCATTGTTTATGCCTTTTACCTCTGGAACTTTTTGAGGAGTTTGCACGTCCTCGTGTACATCCACGTTCGGGCCGCGAGCCTCGGTTTCGAAATGAACTTCTAGTATTGAACTGATCACCTTGATTACTCGAGTAGTTACCTCTGAAAGAGTGATGTGTATGTTGGCACTGACCATGGTATTCACCCCGCGAGGGTGGGTTATGACAGGTATGCATGTGTGATCCTGGTTCGATAAATTGAGTTCCACGCGATGGGACTGTTGGTTTTCGTGCGCCTTGCCCCCGCGAGGGGCGGCTACTAGGTTGGTATGGCTTTTGTGAAGACCTTTCAGTTTTTGGGGGCCAAAAAGCCTTACGGACCCCGCCAGCCTTCTCTAGAGTAGAGGTAAAGGGCTCGGCGTTAAATATGTAAGTACTTGAAGGGGGTATTTTATTCAGGAATGCTTTCACTAATGGATCTCTAACTTGACTCGTTATAGTTTCTCTACGCATTTCAATACATTCGGCTCTATGGCCGCAGGCTAATTGCAAAAGGTCTGAGGATATTTTATGAAATTCGCCCTTCTGAAATAATTCGTCAATCTTCCCATTTAAATTATCAAAATTGATGCATTCTGTATTTTTTGCCCATGAAAGAAGATTACAAATACCTTCCTGCAATGATTGTCTTTGTTTTAATATGCAGTAGGTTAAGGCTGCATAAGATTTATCGGCATGTGCCAGATGACGTAAGGTGTCATATGCTTTTACCTCCTCATTTGTTTCCAGGTCTATAAAGCCAGGAGTATGATTATACAGTTTTTGCGTATCGGCGTATCTCACTTCTGACCAAGAAGTACTACCAAAACGCTGGACATCTACCAACTTCTTCAAAAAACTATCGGGGGTTTTTGGCACTAATGGTTCCTTAAGCTTAGTATCAATGTCAAAAGTAAAGTCTAAACTTGTATGATTTGAACAACCCTCGTCACTAATTTGTTCATAAAGCTGACCACTAATTCCGGAACAAACAGAAGCGTTATCATAACCTGCTGTATCAATGTTACTTGAAGTATTAATTTGTTTGCGAAGCTCACCCATTTCCTTAAAAAGCTTGTCTATCATATGGCTGGAACGTCGAGCACGTTTCCTTTTCTTATGGCGGCGGCGGCGGTGGTGGTTAGACCGTGCTTTTTTGCTGCCCGGAGTAGACGTACTCGAAGAACTAACACTTGAAGCACTACTGCTGCTGCTGCTACTTCGGCCTCGCTTGCAATTCAGTCCACTCGGACCAGCCACAGCCTGTGGCTGGGTATCAGAGTTGTGGTTACTTTCCATCACTGAAAACGAATTACATTAAATCTCATGCAATGGATTTATACCACTTTACACAGTTACAATTCAAATATTGACTGCGAAAATTTACTGGTAAATATTCAAAGTAAAAAATTACAGCAGTGATCAGAACGGAAAACCCGTTAAAAACATTGATCACATACGAATTATTCAAAAAGTGTTACCTCTAAAAGAGGGTACTTACGGTTCAAGACTTATCCTCTTTGAAGAACACTTACACTTTTTTTTTTTTTTTTACTTTTTACTTATTTAATAAAATATGTATTAATTTATTATTCACTTTTACGTATTCTGCAACTGTCGCAGTCGCAGTCACTGCGCACAAGTTGCTTCGACGGAGAATAAAAAGCCAATGAACAAAATGGCGTGACACCTTTTACAAGAACTAAAAAACTACCCGCAACCACCAGGTGGCGCCACTGAGCCGGAAGTATAGGGGGGACAAAAGTATGAAAACTGGTAAGAAATCGACGGGAAACGGAAATGCCATCTCATAATAAAGCTTCCAGTGACGGTCAAGTAGTTTAATAGGAAGAGTTCAATAAAAATACGTATTGTGGTGTTTTTGATTAGTAGATTTAATTAAAAAAACTTATTGACGAATTCAAGCAACCAAAAAAAGTGTTTTACAAAAAAAACAACCGACTCAAAAAAAAAAACACTACAACGTGAAGAATATATTTTCATTTTTTGACACCGACTTTCGAAACTAAAGTTATTTTTCACTTTGTAGTGTTTTTTTTTTGGAAGTCGGTTTTTTTTTTGTAAAAAAGTTTTTATTTTTCACTTTTTAGTTGTACTTACCTACCCCAAACAAATTCATATGTCACTACTTGCTATGTGAATATCAGTAACAAAGCTATTGAACACATCTGCTTTACCCTTTGAAGGGTACAGGCGTGATGTTATGTTGTGTGATTGCGATTACATATGCTATAGCAGCAATCGCGGTTGATTTGCTGGCATTTATTGAAGAGTTCCGTTGTTTGTCTCTGAAAGTCATCATATCTTTACAAAAATAAAAAAAACAGCATGTGTGCAATTCACACGTGGTAGAAATGAAACCTTCAAAAACACTGTATAATGCTTCCTATCTCATTTTCTCCCACGTTAAATCTTATGAATTCATGTCTCTTTTTACTGTCGCTTTTTCGTTTCATAAACTTTCAAATCACAACGATGCTAAAGAACATCCATCCATCCATCCATCCATCCATCCATCCATCCATCCATCCTTCACCATCACCATCGCCATCGCCATCACCATCACCATCACCATCACCATCGCCATCACCATCGCCATCGCCATCGCCATCGCCATCACCATCGCCATCACCATCATCAACATCGCCATCATCATCGCCATCACCATCGCCATCACCATCGCCTTCAACATCGCATCACCATCATCATCATCGCCATCACCATCGCCACCACCATTGCCATCACCATCGCCATCGCCATCACCATCATCAACATCACCATCGCCATCACCATCGCCATCACCATCACCATCACCATCGCATCACCATCATCACCATCACCACCACCATCGCCATCACCATCGCCATCATCATCATCGCCATCATCATCATCACCATCACCATCGCCATCACCATCGCCATCGCCATCACCATCATCCTCATCATCATCATCACCACAAATTAGTAGCATAGGATTAAATGTGATGTCATTTGTAATAATAAAAAACAAAAACACTATAATGCTTCCTATCTCATTTTCTCCCACGTTAAATCTCATGTCTCTTTTTACTGTTGCTTTTTCGTTTCATAAAATTTTCAAATCACATCACAACGATGCTAAAGATGTTTTCACTTCAAAAAAAAAATTGCAGATCTGTCTATTTACGATGGAGTTATGCCCCTAACATACATTAAAAAAAAATAGAAATATCCGAATTGAGAACCTCCGCCTTTTTTGAAGTCGGTTAAAAATATAATATTTACAATCACAAAACTAGAAAGAAACTAAAGTAGGATGATGAAATTAAAATACTGTAGACGAGCAGCCCTATATTTCAAGAATAGGGCCGATTCACAATACTATTACTTATAAAAATAACCGTGACAGGGGTCAGCGAGTTCATTCGAACTGCGCTTTCGCGGCATTTGCCACGCGAGGACGGAGGTAACGCTAAATGCCTACTACGCTCGAAGATCCTGGCCTTAATATTGTCCATGAAAATTGTGTTGTATTAAACATACTTATCCGCCAATACATACTAATAAGGCGAGCATTATATTTCAAAATATTTCAGCCCAGGTACAGTCAGCAACAAAAGTCAAATAACACTTCAGTTTTTTTTATATTTTAGTTATTGAGCAAAATATTTTGTTCAAAATTGCAGCCGAAGTAAGTACTGCTTTTTAGCTTTTCATGTAAACTATTATGTGAAGAGCTAAAAATCAGTTTATTGAAAAAACATTGTAGCCAATTTAATAACATGTAAAAATGACGGTGTTGATGGAGTTTTGTTGCCGACCGTACGCACGGGCGTATTTATATTGCGGCGATATTTTTCGTCATTGAATTTTCAACGCTCTGCTTAGCGCTTAGGCTTTCCACCGAGAGTGCTATCCTGTGCCTTAAGCAGACTGTACAGTATTACACGAGTAGAAAGACTCCAGTCTATGCATGCTACCTCGATTTATCGAAAGCGTTCGATCTTGTATCGTATGATATTCTATGGGGTAAATTAAGGGATGAAACTTGTCTACCTAGGGAAATTGTGCTATTGTTTATGCATTGGTATAATAATCAGAAGAATTGTGTAAGGTGGGCAGGCTCTCTTTCGGGGGAGTATGGGCTGGAATGCGGGGTGAGGCAGGGGGGGCTGACCTCTCCCAAGCTTTTCAGCCTGTACGTCAACCGACTGATCGATGAGCTCAGCAGCACCGGCATAGGATGTCATATAGATGGAGTGTGCGTGAATAACATCAGCTACGCAGACGATATGGTGCTGCTGAGCCCGTCGATTGGTGCCTTGCGAAGGCTCCTGAAAATTTGTGAGTCCTACGCGGTGGCCCATGGGCTCAAATACAACGCGAAAAAGAGTGAAATAATGATTTTTAGGCCGGACAACAAGCGATACACATTCATTCCGAATTTCACTCTAAGTGGTACAGCTCTTAACAAAGTCGAGCAATTTAAGTATTTGGGCCACTGGGTCACCGAGGACCTTAAGGACAGTGTGGATATCGAAAGGGAGCGCAGAGCGCTGTCTGTCCGATGCAACATGTTGGCCCGCAGGTTTTCACGGTGCACGGGGACTGTCAAAGTTGCGCTTTTTAAAGCGTACTGCCAGTCCTTTTACACCTGCAGCCTGTGGGTTAACTATACGCAGCGGACATACAGCGATCTGCGCGTTCAATATAATAACGCGTTCCGGGTGCTGATGGGGCTGCCGCGCCACTGCAGCGCCTCCGCGATGTTCGCTGCGGCGGACACAGACGGCTTTGCGGCCATCATGCGCAAACGGTGCGCATCTATCATGCGCCGCACGCGCGACAGCCCCAACACCATCCTGCGTGCGCTGGCGGACCGGTGGGACTCTCCGATACTGGCGCGCTGGATACGGCTGCACGCAGTCGTTTAGTTATTTGCCGCCATTATCGGGAAGTCCACCCGGACCTGCCACTTTATTTTTATTATTATTAAATCCATTTTTTATTATTACTAACACTAGTTTTTAAGCTCGCATTTTACTAACAAATATGGATGTAATCTTAGGATGAATCTGAAATAAATGATTATTATTATTATTATTATTATATTATATTATTAGCACCGAAAGCTGAAAATCCAACACTGTTTTTTTTCTTTTAAGGGCCTTACTCTCGTTTAGTACCGTAACACGGTCACTTTATGAAGCTTATTTCTCATTAACGGTTTGGTTAGAAGATCTGTAAAAAATATATGTTTGCTATAGATTCATGTACAGCATTTCTGAAACAGGTTTTTTTCATATGGCTAATACTTTTGCCTTAAAAAAATATTTACCAAATGCTATTTTGGCTAATATGTATTTCCTTATTACTTCTAAACGGCTTTGATGTTTGGAAATATTTTTACACTGAAAAATTGATGGTTAGAGGTACTACATATTTGAAATAGCGTATTTAAATCAATCAACAGTTGCAAAGAAAATGTCCCCATTTTGAGATAGAGGTTCAAAGGTGCTCTGCGCCGGCGCGGGCGGCAGTCGTGCATTAGCACTGAGGGCGAGGCCCCATTAGTGCGCTGCGCTGCGTTGCGTCGCGTCGTCGCAACGGAACAACGCATTGTATAATTATCACACCTGCGTTGCGTTGACGCTGTGACAACGCAACGCAAGAGGGTATGCACGCCGTCGCAGTTGCGTCTCAGTTCAGCCTTCGCAATGGATCACTGTCCGTCGTCGCAGCGGAGCTCCGACAACGCAGCGCTTCACCCTCCCTCCCACTTCGTCTCTTGTCCGTCGATCCGTTGCAACGTCGCGCGCGTCGACGCAACGGTCTAATGGGGCATGTCATTTAAAATACATATATGGAAAACGACGCAGCGTCGTCGTTGCGACGACGCAACGGAACGCAACGCACTAATGGGGCATCACCCTGAGACGGGATGGCTGTCGCTCGCTGCTCCGCCCGGCTATCGATCGACTACGCGCGTTTGGCTGTGTTAGTGCAAATATTTATGAACGAATTGTATCAGTATGCGTTTAGCTCGCTGCAGAGGGCCCATTTCTATTGTCCGCGTGGACGCTTTATTAGTGGTGTAATTTCCAAATACTGTTTTTGTTTATATTGTTTATTTTGTAAATATAAGATAATTTGTAAATAAATAAAAATGCCAAAGCAAAGCAAGTCAAGAAAAATACTTTTTCTCTACGACGACGCACCGTTTTATAGATATTAGCGAAAATCTCAAAAGTGGGAACTTTTATCCCCCCCCCACTCCGGCTCACCTCCTAAACGCGGGGACTTGTAGTATGTTTACTCCCTAAGCACTCTGAACAACTGTCTGAAGAAATCGCTCAGGGCCCAGCTCACGCACTCTACAACTCTTTTTAGGTTATTCGTTGAGTGGACTAATAAGTATCTATCTATCTATACGAATAAATAAAATTGGAGTGTCTGTAATATTAAAACAACCGCTTCTTACTAAATGCATATGGATGTATACATGGTACATATACCAAAATAACATTTTTTACAACTTTTGTCTGTCTGTCCGTCTGTCTGTCTGTGTGTTCCATCTAATCTATGAAACGGCTGGGCCGATTCTGGCGGGACTTTCACTAGCAGATAGGTGAATAAGGAGTAACTTAGGCTACTTTTATTTTAGAAAAAAAAACAAAATAGGTTTTCACGAAAAAAAATTAAAACCAAAGAAATGAAATATTGAATAATATCCGATTCAAATAGGGAGGTTAATTGTATACTCCGTTTATTTAGGTACTTAACCAAATGTAAATAAATCATAATAAAGAAACGGAGTATAGTTATGTTTATAAGTGGATCCTATACGTGAAGATTCCTTAATCTCAATAGAAATTGATTGAATAAATAATATAGTGTTTTTGTTTTAGCCCAAGGAAATCGTACACCAAATATTTTATATAAAAAGGCTAATACGAAAAACTAAAAATAAATAATAATAATTAAACTAAAAATGCAAAAACGATCAAAAAGAACTAAATGGAGAAATATTAGAAGAATTTCATTAAAATTAGCATAGGTATTTCTTTACGCGGAATACAGAATTAATAAGTTATCGTAAACTCTACGAACTCAACAATAACTTTTTTGTTAAATTCCACGCGGACGAAGTCGCGGGTAACAGCCAGTACAAAATATATCAGCCTTGCATCCGCCATTCCCTTCTGGAATCGTAGGCAAAAATGGCGACCTACGTGCGGCATGTCTGCGCCTCTGCATATTCTTTGATCGTCGTTTTAGTGTAACGCGCCACCGCGCGCGTTTTACGTATTCGGGAGTAGGGCGTTTAGCTCCGTCCACATGCACAAGGTCAGTGAGTCATCTATACACCTTAATGCGCTCTGTTGGATTTTCAATGGTTCGCTCAATACCGAGAGTTGAAAATCGAGTACGATAAAAAAAATCGCCGCGATAAAAATACGCCCGTGCGTACCTGGCCTTAGTCTAGTGCAGTGTATAAACATTTTTGCCCTTGACTGTACAAATATTTTATCACTAAGGCCCAATGTCAAAAAGGAATTTCGTGAAGTAAAATAGTTAAAGTATGTGGATGAACGACGACTGAGCAGGTAGTAATAAAATCAATTTAACTGAACATCCAGCTGGAGAAATGCTTAGTTGAAACTTTGAAAGCAATTTGAATGTACCATTGATAAAAAAAAAGTATAAAAAAAAAACAAAGAATAAAAATTCTTAATTCGTAACTGGTTGCGAATCGCAGTTGTGAAAACGGCCAGAGGGTTCTGACTACCAGTAACGGCTGTCAAAGATCTACGAAAGACAGCCGGGGCCATTTCAACCATTACATAATATGCCTTATAGAGTACCGGCTCATATTATATTAACTAGCGAAACTCTGCAAACGTGATGGTTATCGACATTAAACACGATACCTTTTTTTAAATGATGTTTTTTCTTAGGGGTCAACGACCGCTGGTAGTTGTTACTTGAAGTATGTTATTATTATTGAAAAGAATTCGATTATCCGACGGCGCGGGCGTATCAATAAGTGAGGTAATCGTTTATCGCGTGCAGTCTTCCATGCGCTATTATACGAACTTTTGTAGTGTTGACATAATAAACGGTAACACAATGGACAGATGTAAAAACAAATGAAAACTAAACGTACACAAGAGTGGTCTACAGTAGGGATGTTACGGAGCTTCGGTTCCGATTCCGAAAAGTCGGAACTTCCGATTAATTTTACACCTCCGATTCCGATTTCGGTTCCGATAATTTTGAATCGGAGTTAGACCGAAGTTCGAAACGCAGCGTTACACGTGATGACGTGACTAGAGCGCCTACAAAAAAGTTTTAACTTGTCACCAGGGTAATGTTTGTTTATTTTATACACGCTCACGCTCACAAAGTCTCAGTTTATTGTTTTGTTTGTGGATGTTAGAAGAAATAGAAGAAAGATGTTTTAAGGGGAGGCCCCTTAACACATCTTTCTTCTACTCCGCCCCGGTTCCGGTTCCGATTCCGGTTCCGATTCCAGTTCCGATTCCGGTTCCGATTCCGATCAATCAAATTTAAAACCTCCGATTCCGGTTCCGGTTCCGGTAAAACGACATCCGTAACATCTCTAGTCTACAGGACATAGTTTATGCACTTGTCAAAAGATTCAGGTCAGTGTATATTATTTCCCATTGAGGTAGGGTATAGAAGAACATTCCGTAGTTTGTCGTATAGGATGTGGGTGTGAAGAGACAATCAACCTGCAGCAGTAGTACGCAAGATTGGGTGTAATCCGAGAGGAGGAGATCATTCGTGATATATTCCTTCCAAACTATACAGATTGTTTGGAAGGCGTACATCAACCTCGAATTCGAACAGAGGCGATCACCCTGTATCACTTACAAAGTATTAAACCACTCTATATTTATTACTTACAGGATGTAGAGCTCCCTGTAAATTTCACAAAGATTGTTCCTGTAAAAAAATCAGCCTACCTCCTAGAAAAATAATGTAGGAAGTATTTTGCTTTAAATCCTGTAAATGGAATAATAGCTAAATTATGACATCAAATAAGACAGTTATTCCGTAATAAAGGTAAGGGACAAAACTCATTTGTATGAAACAGCTTAAAAAGAGCTTTCACGAGTGGCGACACATAAAACTACTATAATTGTATAGAATCAGCATAAGTTTTTCTAAGACGTGTTGCTCGAGAATTTGGTGCGCTACTTCTCAGCGAAAACACTAGGAAGTGGTGAAGGACGGGCGCGTCGCGCGTCGGGGGACTGTCTTATGTAACTTTTGCCGTCCAAAATGTTTGTCTGCCACAACTATTTTTGACGATCAACTTTAAAATTAAATCATGTTTTTAAGGCCATTCTTCCATACAAATGCGTCCAGTACCCACATTTTCCTACCCATCTGAGATGGGCAATAATAAACCCTGTCATAGGGGTTAGTTGCCCATCTTACTACCAACATCATAGCTTACCGGTCAGGAAGGCGCAGTATCCGGATGAGGTCGGGCGGCAGGCGCGTGCGCACGTAGTGACTGAGCTTGCCCTTCAGCTCGGGCAGCGTGGAGTTGTCGTCCACTAGGATGATCTCCTTCAGGTATACAAGGGAGGAGCTAGGGTCCTGGCCGGGGTAGCCTGTAGACAGGAGGAGGTATGTGTGAAAGAACAAGCTGAGGGGCGTGCGGGCTTCGGGGGCCGGGGGTTCGGGAAGGCAGACCTAAGAATGATTTATAGGCTCGTGCAAGAATTATGTAAATATCAGTCATTGCATGGGGACCGAATTGCCTAAACCGTTTACAATGGCAATGCTTTTCATTTTGACAGACCCATACATTCTAGGTCCAACTAAAATTGATTTCTATTCAAATTATTATAAGGTTCAAACTCACCCGCAGTAGTGACCCTTCCAGTCTGTCTGTCCACAAAGTTGGCATTCTTGTACCAGGGCTGTTCCCTTCTCGCGCTGTTCACGACGCTCCAAATGGTCCTTACCACCACGGAATAGGGCTCATTGTGGAATATTAGAATGACGGAGGCTGAGGGCAGTTCCGCATCGTAGACCACTCGCTTACACGCTGGGTTGCGGAAGTCTGCGAAATAACAAGTTTGGTTAATGGGAGTCACAAAAATTAGGGTTAGATTGTCGTGAGAATCTACTGGATGCGAGAAGCACAGGACCGGTCGTTGCAAAGATTGAGAGAGGCCTATGTCCAGCAGTGGACGGCTTTTCGTTGAATGATATTGTGGGCAAGCCATAAACTGTGAATCGAGAAGACTAAAGTCAATCGCAAATTAGCAATCGAAAGTATCGGAAATGTGTGATAGTGAATGATATGTACTCGGTAATAAACAGTATTATAGCACTAGGAACTATTTGAAACTAGCTTTTTCCCGCGGCTCCGCCCGCGTTTATGTCGGAAATTATCCCACAGCTATGTACTTACTACTAATACTGGGATAAAAAGTATCCTATGTCCTAACCTAAGTCATGGTATCTGTATCAAATAGCAGATACTGTCAAAAAATCATTGAATTAAATAATTAATTTAATCCCACACCAAAAATAAATAAAGCGAATCAAAAAATTAAAGAAAACCTAGGTCATGGCATGGTCTATCCAATCCATGCGCGTGCGTGGCTTTGAAGATCCGAGGCATTCCTACCCTGACAGTATTTTCCTTTTTTTAATGGCGGCCACGCGTTTAGCATGAGTAAATTGATAGCCGACATCAATGCAAGCAACCGTTGATCACGTGACATTCATATTTTTTTAAACAGCTTTAAACGTTAATATCTCGGAAACGTGACACTTTACTGGGTTTAGTCTTATAATGTGTTCTGTTTGCATCGATTATGGTGTCAGCTATTAAATGATAAATGATTTTATTTTTGTAAGTAGGTTTGTAACAAACACTTTTACACGTCAATCATGTTTTTTTAAAACTAGACGAGGTCGGCGTTTCTTGTCTGACTACTCTGAGAAGAAAGGCCGAAACAAACTCAGAGGTCACAGTCTCTTTTAAAGTCCAGACATAATCTTGGTCAGGTTATACATATGAAGACAAATAATAAATTCGACTGGTAGTTCCAGAGATTAGCGCGTTCAAACAAACAAACTCTTCAGCTTTATTATTAGTATAGACTATAGAAGATATAGATTACCTTTCGAATATTGGTTCTCAGAGAGAGAACCACCACATAGCATCACGCCTTGTTTCCTAAAAGGGTCGGGTATAAGAGGCGCACCTATTCTATACCCACATTTCCCCAGTTATGTTTAATGTTGTGTCCCATGTTATAAGGAGCGAAACTATTGCCATCAACCGGGGTCAAATCCAGACTCCGGACTGCTACTTAAAATTCCATATAGAAACACCCAATAACTGCCCGATCCGGGAATCGAACCCAGGACCTTATGCTCAGCAAAGTAGCGCTTGCGATCACTACACCAACGAGGCAGTCCAACACTGAGAAACACCAATTTATGTTTAACGAGAGAGAGCAGTGCACAGTGGTGTGCCAGTGGTAACGGCCGCGACTTACAAGTTATAGGTCGTAGGTTCGAACCCAGACAGATGGTTTACTTTGTGTAAATTATTTCATCACCACTGCTCTCAAGACGGTGACGGAAAACATCGTGAGGAAACCGGAATGTCCTAGAACCGAAAACTCGAAGACATAATATGACATCTACCAACCCGCACTGGGCCCGGTGGTGGATTACAGCCAACTCCCTCTCACCGAGAGAGCAGTGGCAACATTACGGCTGATTATGCTAAAACTGTAACTTACTGAAATATTGAGGTAGGTTAACGTTAGCACCTCAGTCAATATTTGTTCAGACAAAGAAACAAGGTACCTATAATTACCATGGAAGATAATTAAAACAATAAATTATAGACAAATGTCTCATTGACATTGTTATTTTTTATTAGTAGCAGTTGTACAAACTTACATATTTGTATTTCTTTTTAATTGCTAATTATACATTTTAAAGGTCTTTTTCTTTCATAAAGGTGGTGCTTGGTGCACAGGGTACAGTGAACCGCATGTGTGTGGTTACTATTTGACTTTGAGATCGCCACCATTTTGTAGCAATAAGGGCGGTTTTGGCTGCTCAATCAATCTGCCTAGCATTTTCCCAACGACATATATGTTACCATTTACTAGTAACATGATGCCCCTTGGTAAGACTGGTTGTCAGACTTTTGGGCTTCTAACTCCCCGTAACGACTGTTTAGCTCTACGAATGATAGCCGGGCTCAACGGCTTATAGTGTGAACCGACCGCGGCAAGTGTAGCTTAACATTCGACCATGCGACTGTTATCATTCAAGTTGCGGGTATTACAATGCGTGCCACGTAAGAAGAGACTTGACCCCGCATCTCCCGCTCTTTCCGCCGCCCCTATGACGTCCGATCCCGTCCCGCACTCAGACCTCATACCGCTAAAGATACCTAAAATCGTGTTCTGCGCATGTCAGAACACGTGGTGTGTCAAGTCTCTTCTTACGTGGCACGCATTGTACTTCAAGTGCTGACAAACATTTGACTATTTGAAAGGTTTAATTTTCCGATCTAAACTCGAGCGAAAGTGGGAAAAATTGGTACCGAATACGTAACTACCTCACTCTAGTGGTCGAAAGAGCAAGTGCTGACCGTGGGGTCTAGGGTTTGACCCTAGATTGAAGAGTTTTTAGGTTTTCCTGTTAGTTACCTAATGACAATGTGGTCGTTCTATTACGTAGGACTTAAAAATAACTGGACAAATGTGGGAAGGCAGAGGTGGAAATATTAGTGCACCCATAAACTCAAACTCAAAAGGTTATATTTCGAATAAAGATACCCAGACACATTGTGAATTGTCAAGAGGAGAATATATCCTATGACACTCGGGAATACTGTCGCTTCCCATTAGTGAAAGAATTTGAGGAATTGGATCTGGAGTTCCGAAGATTACCCCCTTCATACTAACTCACAAATTATACCTCTTTATAATAATAGTTTAGAAGTATAGATAGGTTCCTTAAACAGGTTAATTCTGCACAGCAAGTAAAAAAACTAATACATTGCATAACTTTGATTCCTCAGTCCATAGAAACGGATTAGAAAAAATATCTAAGTATGTTTGATTTCCTCGGCCCAGTCTGTTATCAGGTTGTTATAAGGTGCATTATAATTATACACGCCGATTAAATCGCACGCTGATAGTGTTTAATTAACCACATACTACCTTCAGTGGCATACTTCCAAGTTTCAGTAACAACCAAGTTTATATAAATAAAAATCAATGTTTGTATGTTTGTACTCTATGTTTCGAAACCATTGGTCAGATTGTGATGAGACTTAGTCGACTTAGGTAGGGTTTTCTGGGGACGCCCGTGAGGGTTCCTAGTTATTAGAACATGGGAAAAAATAACAAAAAAATTTGAGGCGGTACAAAGTTCCCTGGGTCAGCTAGTTATACATATATATAATATAACACATGACATCACACCTGTCATCACCACTGATCGGACTAGGTAGATTGATTTTTGGTACTTGTATCACAAATGCCCACAGAAAGAATAACATGGATAAGCCGTTTTCCCGGAAAGTAATTCCGGTATTTCCGGAAATTAAATTTATATTTTATTTATTTATTTATTATATTTATATTATTATTATTTCATGCTGTATTTTTGTTTCTGCTGCATGTATTGTATAGTTATTAAATTGTAAATCCGTAATTGGCTGTAAGACTAGCTTATATATCTTGAGATAAAATTTCAGAGCTGTGCATTTTGTGATTAATAAATAAATAATTTCCGGATCTAATTAAATATTGCTATTGTTGGTAGTGATATTATTACTACTAAATTCTAAAATAAATAAAAAAAATTAAAGGAAGATATTAAAACTAAATTAATTTATTATTTATCTGTTTTCACGTAACGTTTTCACAACACAGTAAATAAAGAAACGCACTTTACGAACCGAAGTCGTCATATCGTCAGTGGGCGTACGCATTGCTTCGATAACCGGTTAGTGCACCACCCATGATCCTTTGTTCTGGTTGGTCGTTGGGTTGTGTCAAATCGTGAATGTGTGCCGTAAAAAAAAAAATGAAGAATAAGATATAGCTCATTTTAATACAACTCCAACGTAAGTTCCGGTTTTTTTTAATAATCAACCAATTCCGAATTTCCGGAGGAATGTCCATATTAATATATACGTTTCGGATCAATGACCCCAATTCAATCTACCTACTCCGATCACTGGTCATCACTGAAGGGTTAGGCAGAGACCAGACCACCACATTTTGCCAGTTATGATTAAGTCCTATGTGAAAGGGGGCAGGTCTATTGCCATTAACCAGGCACAAATTCAGACTCTGGGCTGCTACTGATAAATTCATAATAGACAACACATTCGGTTTTTTATTGGATATTTCTCACTAGCAGCCCAGTCTGAATTTCTACTCGATTGATGGCAAGTAGCATAATCAAAATCGAAAACAGTCATTTATTAAAAACTAGGCTGAGAATCAGCACTTTATGAACATCGAAATTAAAGTATTCTATGGACATTTCATTCAATATTATATGTAGGTACATATTTTTCTTACATAGTTTAATGATAGTATGTATTTAGAGTTTAAAAAACATAACATAATATCTCGGCTGTAATCTCCAAAGGGTTGGGCAAAGTTGTACCTGTAAACCTGTAGATGTACAAATTTTGATTTTTTTTAAATACTTAATTAAGAACTTTAATAGTAAAGTAAAAGTTATCATTGCATTAGTTAATAATGTTTGCATTCCAAATGGTAAACTGTATTTAGAACAAATACTGTAACCAATTACCTGTAAGTATATAAGTATACCTGCATTCCTTGCAAATAAATATTTTAAGTTCTATCTTTTTTTAGATCCTTCACAAGAGAGTCCTCTAAGAACTTTCAACTAAGAATTTAAAATGTCCTCTCCAGTATTCAAATAATTTAGCAATCAACTGAATTTTTAAATTGAAACTGTTTATTGAATTGACTAGCAACTAAAGAGGATAAAAATATATAAGCTTCTGCCTGCATGGATGTCAGAAAATCTACTACTACTTTTTGTCCTAGTAGCACATGTTGGATAACATGTGCTACTAGGACAAAAAGTAGCCGATGCCCTTCCCCAGGATGCCATCATTCAGTGGTTTAGGTGTGAAAAGGTAACATGACAGACAGTTGCTTTCGAATTTATAATATTATAGGGATAAATTGAAACTTAAATCCATGTTCAGATAATACAAGCACTTAAAAATTACAATTGTTTGCTAGTCCAGCTAGTGTAGAGTTATAGAAATCACACCGAGGACATATAGAGCGTGGCTATTCGGCTATACGAGTGTGTTAGACCAACCATACTTTCACTACATGCTGACCAGCTGCAATGACTAATAATTTATACATCATTACAAGCAATATTTCACATATTTACAGCAACAAAGAGTTTCCAGACATTTTTAAGAGACAATTATTGTAATTCATTGTGTAGTTTTAAGTTATTTTTGTGTTACCTTTTAAAGTTCTGTTGTAAGGTATCCTGTCGCTGAGATACACGTTGATAGCCAGCTTCTTCTCAGATTCCTCGCCCAACTTCTTCTCTTCACCGATGAGGTGGGCAGCAGCACCTCCTTCTCCCAAGCCTGGGATTATCCTCGACTCGTCTTCTAATATAAGCCTCTCGTATTCAGCCTCTAGAGGATCGGAGAAGTCCGCTTTCGCATTCCTCTTCCCACCTCGCCACTGCTCGAACAAAGCCAAGATAGTCACCACCAGAACAACCAGCAACACCAACTTGGTCGCTTGGTAGCACTTTCGCACCGGGAAATACACCATTTTAGTTTTATTTATTAAATTCCACGATACCACATCGTGCCGCTTTCGGCGACCGACTGATTTTGACGTTTCGGTTCAACCATGTTTGTTTACAGTTTAACTTTTTAAAACAGGAAAGGCAATCGTAAACATGCTATTCAGCCTAATCAGGATAGGAAGCTGTTTAGTTTTTATTTCGGTTTTATTTATTCGATTTTTATTGGGACTTATTGTGGCTTAATTAGTATTTTTAATGTTAGTTATTAGTGTAGTTTTTGCTTTATATTTAATTGAAATTTGTCAATCTACTTGTATATGCAATTTGCATAGAAATAGCTTGACATGCAGCGAATAATACGTTATGATAGGAATATACGCCAATGCATATTGAACTAAATCATTTATCTATTAGTGGTTTTTTTTAGCCATTTTAACTCTATAACTCAGTAGCACTTTATTAACTACTTATGGAGATAAAAACTACGAGCCGGTGTAATCAGAGTATGCATATACCTACCTTCCCCGAAAGATCAGGGAGAGGCGGCACCCACATCGCACCAGTTATGTTTAAGTCCCATGTAACAGGGGGCGAGCCTGTTACCATCAACCGGACACAAATCCAGATTCCGGGCTACTGAGAATTTTCAGATGGAAAATCCAATAACACTTTGCCCGACCTAGGAATCGAACCCAGACCTCATGTTCAGCGCGAACATTGCACCAACGAGCCAGTTCAATGTAATCACAACGAACCCAGACCTCATGTTCAGCGCGAACACTGCACCAACGAGCCAGTTCAATGTAATCACAATCGAACCCAGACCTCATGTTCAGCAGTAGCGCTTGCGAACACTGCACCAACGAGGCAGTTCAATGTAATCACAATCGAACCCAGACCTCATGTTCAGCGCGAACACTGCACCAACGAGCCAGTTCAATGTAATCACAATCGAACCCAGACCTCATGTTCAGCAGTACTGTAGCGCTTGCGAACACTGCACCAACGAGGCAGTTCAATGTAATCACAATCAGGTATAAATAAGCGTATATTTGCGATTGCGGGTGGGCCGTGCCCACCCTAGAATAGTCTGGTACCCATCCCAGGATGTTTGGGGCCCTATTCGAAATTCTAAGCTGGATACTTATATAACACCACCAAACCTACACAATCTTATTATTACCTACATAATACGTTCCATTTAATTAAGTACCTACTTTTGAAATAATAAAGTCGGGTAAAAATATTTAAATCTAGTAATACGCAACGTAATAAGCTAGAGTAGGTACAGACGCCAGCACATCAAGCTACCCGAAACTGTCAAATTTTCCCAGTCAACTTTGAACCTTATGCTCTAGCGACAAAGTTGAAAATCTATTAAAGAAAGACAGATTGTAGTAGCTTGATGTGCTGGCGTCTGTACATTTAAATTTCGTGGCACAGCCCACAATGCAAAGTGACAAGCAGGCGCACGTCGGAACACCGCGCCCGCCGTTCCGCGCGCTGCCGCTTCGATCGATGCATTTTTTAATTTAGATCTCGAAAGAAGAAAGCATTTTGTGGGGTATAAGGGTAGGTATTCTCCAAATTGACGAAACTCTTTTAGGAGCAGTATGTTAAGTAATGAAAAACGTGCTAAAAGAAAAGGATCGGTCGTGGGACCGCCCGCACGGACCCGCTAGGCATGGCGGACTGATATCAGTCGAGGGTGCGGCGAATGTACAAGTATCTCTCAGGGATTTCGGGCCCTGACTTATGGTAGTAGAAGGAACAGTGGGGTTTTAGTCGGTAGGAGTCCGACATAACTCTCCGTTCATCCCAGACGGAGGGTTTCCATGACGCCGCGGGAGACGCTCTGGGCGTCGGCGTCGGGAGCCGCGCTACGACTCCCGGCCACCGTAGGCGCGGGCCTGCGGGCTGTGAGTAATGGGTAGCTCACCGTCCGATCAGGACCAGGCCCGTGCCGGACGGCGCGTACGTGTTCCACGCGCGCTTCAAAGAGATGTCAGCATCATTCAGAGGGGCCCGTCAGGGCCGAAGCCTGCGGGGTCAGCGGTATTGTCCGAAGGGTTACCGCTGGCTCGGAACATAAAGGGCTAAGGAAGGAACACGGGTGGGTTTTAGTCAGTAAGAGTCTGACACTCCCTTCCGCTCCACCCAGAGCGGGAGGGGTCATTTGATGATTTACCATCCTCAAAAAAAAAAAAAGGGATTCCATGAGGATTTCACAACGAAAAAAAAAAAAGTTAGGGGCCAGGCCCCCCCTGGAAAAAAGCCCTAGATAGGCCACACAATATTTAATAAAACACAGCAAGCAAAGTTAATAAAAACGTGTTATTAGATAGTTATTTCATATTGTTATTGCACATTATAAACAAAACATAATCTATTAGTGGAATGTCGACATAATCACGTAACTTACGATAAATACACAAACACACAAAATATTCATACTTCATACTGGTCCAATAATAAAACATTGTTACCTACATTTAAAGTTAAACTTAGTAAAAATAATGTAATGTAGAGAATTTGACCAAATATATTTAGAAAATCATAATTTTTTTGTTTATTATCTGTCATTTTTGTTGGTTGCTTAATTATTAGTTTCCAAAAGACAGGTAGACTCACTTGCACGACAAAATGACCTTAGAAAAGCGCTCACATGTATACGGCTTATAAGTGCTAAGGCCACCTGCACCACAAATCACTAAACAGATTTAAAACAGTATTCTGTCTCTATCATATTCGAACGATTGACGGAAACAGAATGATGTTTCAAGCTCGTTGAGCGTATTTAGTGATTTGAGGTCTAAGCGGACCTTTTGTTTATACATTATCTATCAGCACTTTGACACGACCTTTTTTCTCTAGATCAACTTAGTTCATTCATATAAAAAAATGTGATTGAATATTTCTTTGTGATTTAACTGACACTGTAAATTATACTGTACATAAAATATAAACAATTGAACTAGAGTCACATTAGACCACCTTTTTTAAAGCTTATTAAAAATGTTAGTTTCACTTAGTTCTTTTGGTTTCATACCGCCGTATCACACAATAAGAATTCTATGTTTAATTTAAGCCAGTTAATGTATTTTGGTCTTTATTTAGACTGCCGTAAAGTTCTTAATATAAAATTGACAACTAAGACTCAGGTCTAGTCAGTTTTAAGAACGTTACATACGTCGAAATAAAGCTCAAAATACGTGAGCGTCAAAATGAAGGGACCAAATCTCCAATGTCTGTCATACATATATAAAAAAGAATACCATTAATCTACTCTTTCCTACCTTTGCTATAATTTTAGCTACCTCATCATATACATAATATTTTAACAAAATGCTTGGTCCCGCCATCATGATATCAAGATGGAGGGACCATGGATGGAGGGTCCCTGGAATGTTCTACCTACTTAGTATTATAATACCTTATATTTACAAAAAGATTCATATAAAACTGAATATCTTAGACCTCAACAAACACAACCTAAAATTAAAAGTGACAGAATGGCTACTAAAACAGGATTATGCCGCAACGGAGACTTTACTCACCTACATCGCCTAGTAATAATAATAAGCACACACTCATCTTCATGCTTGCACGAATACTTCTATCCTCGCATTCATACACATTCGCATATACAACTCCCCCACTCACACATCAACACCACATTACCTACCTATCCCCACTCACACACACCTACACACCAATAATCACATTCATTTAATTTCATTACCTACACCCTCACACTCTCACATGCTCTCACAAAAGTTAAAAAACCTGTAACGTAAACTATAATTTTTATTTTCTTTTTTTTTCCCTTCTGAAGGTAAATTGACACAGTCCACTCATACATAATATCAATTGGAACCTCATTGCGAATCACTCTCTCTTAAGATACAGGTTACCCTAGTTTAAGAGATAGAGATTAATCTATTGTGTACAGCTTTATGTAGCATCCAAAATGTTTTTATGTAAAAGTTCTCTGTATTTTTCTGTATCTGTATTTTTGGGAAATAAAGATATTTATTATTATTATTATTTACCTTAATTCTACCTTAATATTATTGATGTTGGCTGCCCCAAACATATATCGTTTTAAAGATATCGATTATATAAATTAGTCCCTCCAAATTGACGATTCAATTGTTTAGTGCAACAGGTAAATGGGCGGTTTATTTTCGATCTTCGAAGGATAAATATTTAATACCTATTTACTACCTTCTAATCGTGCAAAATTTCTTACGTTAAAGTTTATTTTAACTAGCCAAAAAAATTAAAGAAATAAGTAGGTACAGACGCCAGCACATCAAGCTACTACAATCTGTCAATACAGTTTCGGATAGCTTGATGTGCTGGCGTCTGTACAACATACACATTTTAATCGCCTCCTCAGGTATTGGTCGAGGCTTTTGCTATTAAACCATTGGCTGTCACGACTATCGGCACAATGATCGCTGAGTCCACATCCCACATGTCGACAACCTTGCGATGTTGGTTCTTCAATAATATTAAGGTAGAATTAAGGTATTATAACACTAAGTAGGTAGAACATTCCAGGGACCCTCCATCTTGATATCATGATGGCGGGACCAAGCATTTTGTTAAAATATTATGTATATGATGAGGTAGCTAAAATTATAGCAAAGGTAGGAAAGAGCAGATTAATGGTATTCTTTTTTTTATATATGTATGACAGACATTGGAGATTTGGTCCCTTCATTTTGACGCTCACCAAAATACAGTAGCTGGCTCGAAAGTTGGAACTCGTTTTGTAATGAGACGGTCAGAGTTTAATTTAAGTACCAGTTTCTTCCATTGACTATTAATTTTTTTTTGTCAAGTTTTGATACTTAATTAAAACTTCACAATTCCATGATCACTTCATTTAACTAACTAGGTACTCCTTGTCACAGAAACTCATATACAAACCAGCTTCAAAAAAGGAGGAGATTATGCATCATGCATCCGCGAGTTTCTTTTAAGTACATCTCGTTCCCACATCGCCCCTCACTTCCCAGCTTCACTATTAACATTCTTACACGTCTCCCTGAACAACGCATCTAAGGAACTCTGTTGAGCTTTCGATAACTTAGCTCCCTTCATATCTAAAACTTTATGAAACTCCGCTACGGTACATTCTGGTAGTAACTGCACGAACTGCCCCACAAACCCTTCTAAATTCCCATCTAAAGGAGCCATCACCAATTTTAATATCATTTCGGCTTTCGTCATCAACTTAATCACGACTTTAGTATACGTCGCAGGCGCAGGTCGACGCACGTCAGATCCTATTGAAGGCAGCTCCAACAATGCAGTTTTCAGCATATGTGTGTCTAACAGCAACTGTTCGGAGCCTACCGTCGAAATTGGCTTGCATTTGTAAATATTTTGAATGAATTTTGGTATGAAAGAATTTGCGAATCGTATACAGAATTGGGTGAAATATTTTCGGGAAGAGGAGAGATTATCTCGGAGATTTGGAACTGTATTCTTGAGGTGCATGACGATCTGTGTGACGTAAGAGCTCTGGTCTCCTACGTTGTCGAAGTGTAACCAGGATATCTTGGTCATGGCTTGCAGGGCTGGCTCGCAGGCTAGTTCCAGGTCTTGCTCCAGCAGCTGGATGCAGTTGCTGATGATCTTATGGAACAGGTCCTGTTCTGGAGTCATGTCTATCTTGTCTGCAAGGCCAGGGGAAACCTGGAATGTAAAGAAGTTGCTCAAAAATAACACTAACATATTTATAAAAGCTTCTTAATCTATTGAGAAGAAACACAGACTTCACAAACGTGATGAGAAAAGCAACATATTTTTCTAAACCAATAAATAATAACCTCAAGTACACACTACCCCGCGATCAGTTGTATTTAAAGGTTTAGGAAAACATGTTTTTTTATCAACCATCGAGTCTGTGAGTTGCTGCTAATTCATAAAAAAAATAGTCCCTCAGAAAATGAGCAACCCACCTTTTCCTTGAGCTTCTGTTCCAAGTGTATGGTGGTCTCCAGACAGTATTCCGCCGTCGTGATGACACTCGTGATCTTCGAGATTTCTTGCTTAGTGTACCTGTAACATGAGGGAAATGGTTGCTAGGCAAATATTATTATTTTAGTTTTTTTGGGCGAATATTGTTCTTATTCAAACACAACCGGCGAAATGTGGCTGGACAAATATAAAAATCGACATAAACATGACACAGCACTACGCTTGTATCCCCTCGCAGGCAGAGGGTCCACACTAGCGTGCAGGGGTTGAAAGCGGTAAAGGTATAAGGGTATGGTACCGGTATAGAATTACGATACAGCTTCGATTTAAAGGTAGAACCATAACGGTTGAGAATTACGGTTGTGGTACCGTTAAAAAACGAGTTATACATTTATTTTTTTACGGTATCGTTATACCTATATATTACTAATACCTTTACCGAAATAATTTCGGTACCGAAAAAAATTATTCAAAAAAGAGCGAGCTCGACGTGGTGGCAAGGGCGCGGGGTGCCGTCGCCGGCGACGTTGCTTGCCAGCCTAGTCGACTCGATGTCTCTCTCGTTCGTGTCGAGACTTGAACGAACGGAGACTCGTCAGTTGTATTTTATTTGCAATTTTCGTGCACCTTAATCAATTTCCTTTTTTCACTGTTGCTTTGACGTGTTAGTTTCATTATACTGTGATATTAAATTATCCACGAGCACTCATAAAACGATGGGAAGAAAACGGAGGAACGCGGTTTACTCTTATCATTTCATTTCTCACCTAACCTCATTTTTCAAAATTCGCTGAGCCATCCCAAAGGTGGCTGCAATACTCCATGCAGGATCGGACTTGTGCTTTGTAAAGAGTTAAAAGCTTTCCAGGTGTAAAGTATCGCTTCACCCTATTAAGGATACCCAGCTTCTTGGCCGCAGTTTGGGCTTTGTAATCGATGGTGGCGCCGAAGTTGAGACTAGATGTCAACTCCATGCTCAGGAGCTCGAGCCGATCTGTTACAAGAACAGATGTACCCCGAAAAGTAGGAGTCTGGTCGAATCGACTCCTTTTGGCGGTCAAAACACATGGTTTTGGTGGCGTTAAAAGAAACCAAATTGTCATCACCCCACTGGGAGACAAGGCCAAATCTATCCGCTCCACCATGGCCTCTCTCAAGAAACGAACTTCGGCCCCGCTGGCCCTTGTGCTGGACAAGTATCTCTCTGAAACAGTATTGTCATCTGCGTACCCAACAATACCAGGCTGAAGTAGGTCATTGGTGTGCAACAGGAAAAGACTTGCAAAGAGAACAGACCTCTGAGGAACTCTGGCGTCAATAGCCATAAGGTCAGAGGAGCAGCCGTCAACGACTACTCTGATCGACCGCTCACTAAGGAAGTCTGATATCCAGCTACAAAAATCAGCTGGGATGCCATAAGCAGGAAGCTTGCTGAGTAGACCGGCGTGCCAGACCCTGTCAAAGGCCTTCGAGATATCAAGCGATACAGCAAGTGCTTCGCCGTGTTTCGGTTTAAAGATATTTCTCGATGCCTTCACCCCAACAGTGCGTGACATACACAAGAAGATCGCCAGTTGACCAACCCCGGCGAAAGTCATATTGACGGTCACTGAGGAGATCATTGTCTTCAAGGTAGGTCAGCATCGTAATGTTCAGTACCTTTTCCATAACCTTGCATAGAATGGAGGTAATGACGGTAATGTGCAGGGTCTGCACGGTCGCCCTTTTTGGGCACTGGTTGTACATTTGCAAGCTTCCAGGATTTTGGCACCGTTCTTTTTTCAAGAGAGAGGCGAAACAAGCGTGTCAACACAGAAGACAGTTCAGGCGCACACTGCCTCAATACTCTCGCTGGAATACCGTCAGGCCCGCTTGCTTTGTTCACGTCTAGACTGCACAAAACTCTTCGGACCTCTTTATTGTGAACTGCTGTCTCCGGCATCGAAGAGTCACAATGAGGTACAGTGGGTGGATGCTTGGAGCCAGCGTCCAGACGTGAATTGCTTGCAAAGAGAGATGCAAATGAATTCGCTTTCTCATTTGCAGAGCAAGCGACCCATCAGGTTTCATCATTGGAGGTAAGGAGGGACGACGGAAATTCGTTTCAACCGCTTTAGACTGGGACTAGAACTGTTTACTACCCGGAGGATGCGATGCTAGTTTGATCCCAATACGTCCGACATGGTCAAAACGTGCCTTACCCAAAACCCGCTTGCAGAACTTAGCGGTAGAATTAAAAGCTCTTTTCTTCGCGCGAACCCTATGCGCTCTAACTTTGCAGTCGCGGGCTGTGACCCAGGCTTGGTACGCAGACTCTTTTCGGGCCTCAGCGCGGGCGCATTCCGCAATATACCAAGGCCGGGAGTTGTGCCCGAGGGGGATGTCGGAGAATGGAATAAAATACTCCATCCCCTGCTGAATCACATCCGCAACCACGTCAGCACAGCACGAGGGGTCACCCGAGGAGAAGCACACCTGCCGCCATGGATAAGACGCAAAAAAGTGCCGCATCTCATCCCAGTTTGCTGACTCGTATCGCCATACTCGCCTCGTGCCTCTAGGACTCTCATCTGGAGGAGAGCAGGTCAATATGGATTTCACCAGACAGTGATCAGACGTTCCCAGCGGGACTGAGACCGATACTGAATGATTGTCCGGATCAGTTGCCAGCAGAAGGTCCAATCAATTGGGAGTATGGCCGTCGACATCCGGTACCCGCGTTGCCACATTCACCATCTGGGTTAGATCTAGCGTTAAAGCAAACTTGCGCGCCTCTAACCCAGCATAATCAGTTCTCTGGAACGGGAACAACTACTCTTTATGGTGGGCGTTAAAGTCCCCCAGAAAAATGAGCTTCGCTGTTGGGTACCGTTGCTGGGCTACGTCAGTCGATTCCACGAGGAAATTAAAGAGCGCCGTTGTCTCCTGGTCACCGCTGTGCGATCGGTAGACGCCAATGTAGACAGATTTCTCCACGCCTGTGTCCACAAGTAGCCATATGGTAGAAAAACCCGATTTCACAAAGCAACGGAGACGACGACAACAAATATCATCGCGGACGTACACACAGACCAGCTTGCTTCTTGAACTTGTGGTCAAGAGAGTATCCTGGGTAGTTGAGGTACGCTACATCCGACGGGGTTGCTATCTTCGTCTCCGTCAGGAAAAACAGGTGCGGCTTCTCGGTCTCAAGGTGGTGATGGACCGGATCGAGATTGGAGTGCAACCCCCTGATATTAGTGAGGTGCACTTTTAGTGGGAGGAAGTGCAGCCGTTGTTTAACCTTATTCTTCTTTGCTTTGGTCATTTTGAGTAGAGTTGTTGGGGAGAAAAGTCGACTTGGTCGAGGCACTGCTCAGTGAACCAAGTGAAACACTAGAGCTAACCTAATCTATGGGGAACTCATTTGGAGACTGCGGGGACGCCCGAACCCCTCCGGATATGACCACTGGGTCCTTCCATCCAGTCGCCGACTGGCACGGTGGTGCATACCGGGATTTTTCGCGAGTTGGCGGGGCAGCCTTTGGCACGCGGCTGGCGTGCTACTTGGACCCCCTACCGACTGCGGTCGGCCAACGGCTGGCACCTAGCTTCGGATCCTGCTACCCTCCAGAATGAGTTACCCGACAAGTTATGCCCAGGGACCAAAACCGGTTCTGAACAGAGCAACTGACAAACTCCTTCTCCCCCAAAGGCTCTGGCACTCCCACACACCGACGGAACACAGCAAGCTGCTTGGCGCCGGACTCCGGTGGTATGGTGGTCGCGAGCCAGGCGGCTCCAAGCGGAGCCTACCACCGCTAAGTGGGATCTTCAGCCGTACCACAGGCAAGCCTGTAGTGCCGTTGCCTGGGGTGGACCACTAGGAGGTAGATCCCATACCACCCCAAAATAAAATAAATAGGGATGGTGTTTATATGTCTTTAGGTACCTTTATCGTGTTTAGGACGAAGCTAAATGGACGAAATATTTTGAGTTGCGAGTCCGTAAAATGTGTCCCTGTCCCTGCATTCGGTTGCATAGGTACAAAAGTTCTGTTTGTGCCACACGGAGCGCGGCGAAGCAAAAAGAGTTGACTGCTGACTAGGATTCCTGTATGAAACCGAATGCAGCGACTTTACGAACTCACAACTCGAAAAATTACGTTCGTTCGGCCTCACTCTAAAAAGTATAAAGTAATACAAAGTCCATTGATATAATATTAAAAGGAGGAAGATACGTTACGCACAAACATCGCAATCTGAAAACCTTGACTCGGTGCAAGACTACATGCACCGAAACTCACACGTCTATGATCAGTGTCATCACAGTCGCAAACCTACAGTCACTGATAGACAAGGACAGAGATAAGAGCCGGCGCTGTCGTGCGAGCGAAACCGCGTTAGCTGCCGAATGAACGCAACCTCGGTCTAGTACTCGTCGCGTTCTCGCAACTCGCGCATTATGTGCGTATCGTGTCTCTCACGCTATCTCGCTCTCACAAACAAGGCGAAGCAAACATTAATTATAATTTACAACAAATTAACACGTTGCGCTGTAGGTACTTACGAGTGGTAAGTAATCCCGTGTGTCTTATTTTTCTTCCTTTTATTATTAAAACACTGTTTAGCTAAACAGTGTTGTGCAGCTGCACAAGAAGTCATTTTGATGCGTATTTATCACAAAAAAAAACTAAAATTATTGAGGTGTGTGGTCAACGACTTTCCGTGCGCGACTGAGTGCCAAACTGCCAACTACCTACGGGCAGTCGGGCAATCACTCAGGTAGTTGAGTAGGATCAGGTGCTGTGACAAGTCCCGTATCTACCGCCTTTTAATACATCAATGACAAAATTATATAATATCGTTAAGACATGCTTAATAAGTTTGTACCTACAATTACTTTTTTTATCCATCTTGGCGGCAATCTAATTGTAAAGTTTCAACAAAGCACACTTGTGATTAAGTTCAAAAACAAAGTAGACGCGGAAACATGAATGGCGGCAAAATGGCAAAACAACCAGCTGTGTCTGGCTGCCGAGGCACGAATATCAGTAAATTTTCGATCAAGTACCTACTCTCTTACCATTGCGGCCGACACGACTGACGCCTCGGCGCGGGCGGCAGGGTACAAAATACCTTTATTTTATAATTTAGATACTTGAAAAAATAATGATACCGCAATATTACAATATCGAAATTATACAAGTACCGTTATTTTAAGGTATCGAAATTTAAAGGTATGACGTCATACCGCTAACCGTTTTAACCTTAATTTTTCGGTTATTCAATCCCTGCTAGCGTGGCACATCACTACGCTTGTATCCCCTCGCAGGCAGAGGGTACACACTAGCGTGGCACAGCACTACGCTTGTATCCCCTCGCAGGCAGAGGGTCCACACTAGCGTGACACATCACTACGCTTGTATCCCCTCGCAGGCAGAGGGTCCACACTAGCGTGGCACATCACTATGCTTGTATCCCCTCGCAGGCAGAGGGTCCACACTAGCGTGGCACATCACTACGCTTGTATCCCCTCGCAGGCAGAGGGTACACACTAGCGTGGCACAGCACTACGCTTGTATCCCCTCGCAGGCAGAGGGTCCACACTAGCGTGACACATCACTACGCTTGTATCCCCTCGCAGGCATAGAGTCCACACTAGCGTGACACATCACTACGCTTGTATCCCCTCGCAGGCATAGAGTCCACACTAGCGTGGCACAGCACTACGCTTGTATCCCCTCGCAGGCAGAGGGTCCACACTAGCGTGACACATCACTACGCTTGTATCCCCTCGCAGGCATAGGGTCCACACTAGCGTGGCACAGCACGACCAGCCTACAATGTTCCCACTGTTGGGACACAGGCCTCCTCTCTTCGAAGAAGGGGGCTGTATCTACAACGCGGGCCTACAGCGGGTTGGTAGATGTCACATGTCTTTGAATGTTTGGTTCTGCAAGACATGCCGGTTTCCTAAATCTAATCGCATTCTTATCTCAGCGACAATCAATGTCAAAAACTTGTCAAAAATGTAGGGAATTTAGATGTATTTTTGACAGATTCTGATTGAGATTAGAATGCGAACGTTTTTGAACGGGCATCGGAAGTCCGAGCACACCTGGTATATCTGTTATCACTGTTCTCATCTCGCAGGAGCGTGTGCAAGTTGGTGACGATGCTGGGTACCCCGAGGGGTAGGCCTGATGCTGCACCGTTTCGCGGCAGGCTGCCCTGTAACACGGAGGACGCGTACTCACGAAGGTACTTCTGGAAGACGCCGGCAAGTTCTGAGGGAGAAAGATAATAAAAATAATTAATTAAGTACTCAAGATGTGATATCTTGATTTAAAAGAGAGTCCTTAGAATTTCTTGTCCGTTCTTCTGCTTATAGATCTAGGTTTTGGAACTAGCTTTAACTTTCTAACTCTTTGACAATTCAAAAGTGCCTGTAAATGGTTTAATTGAAATAAATGCTTTGAGTTATTACACACCTAATACAGGAAAAATATGATATAATTAAACCTTGTTTTACGAAATACTATCACGTTGGTATAGCGGTGGAAAACACTACTGGTGATTGAATGTTGTTGTCCTGGGTTCTATCCCTGGCGCTGACCCGGGGATTAAATTTTATTGGGAAATTCTAAATAACATCTGGTTAGTGGCAATTCATTTTGACAATTCAATAAAATCTATTGTTATTGCAAATAGCCAAAGACAACGCAATGGGTATTGTTGAACAGCTAAACGAAAATGCGACACCAGACTTTAGATAAAATCGCAACAACTTCCTCAATGTTCAGCTCTCATACATTGAATTTGAACACGATGTCATCACACACGTGCGCACGTTACGTGTTGTTATAATTATCGCGTGTCGTACGGCACGTGCTAACAGTACGCGTTTGTTTATAGACGCGCGCTCAACACACTGGTGTGTTGTGACTTGTGTATGTGCTCGCTGCTTTCATAACATCTCGCCTGTACTCTCTCTCTGAGGTGGAGGTGTATATTAAGAGGCTGACAACCGCTATATAGCTCCGATGTTTCGGTATTTTTAGCCACGCCCACTATTTCTCCGATATCCTAGCGCCATTCGTAAAGGGCTGTGATACAGCGAACTACCAAGTAAGGAACAGTGTGACGCGGTCAATAATAATTAACAATGAACCAATCGATGGCGCTCTTGTATATTTATTGTTCTGTGTGAAGAGCTAGAAACAAATAAGACAAGGCGATTAAAAAAACAAATATATATTTTTATTTTTAATTATTTTATGACACTTTAGAAAATAGTTATGCTTAAGTCCCATAGGAGGTCCTTAAAATCAGATTCTAGATCGCTTTTGAGAATTTTCCAAAGGAAAAACTTAATACCACTTCATCCGATGTTGGCATCAAACCTAGCCATTGATGCCCGAGTACCAGCTGTAGAAACATTTGCATGTCACGTAAAACTTGTGTTTTCTTCCATGAATATTTTACTTTATTTTTAGTCTATGATGTCCCACTGCAAGGCATAGGTCTCCCTTTCTCTCCTAGGTTTGCGTCGATGTCGCCTTCTATAAAGAGAGCGTGTTTTACCACCGACGTCAAAAATGACGATTCACAGCTAACAGCTGTCATATTATGGCGCTTTCTTAAAACACTCAAGCTTTAAACAAAATAAAAAAATTAAAAAAACAAACAAACTAATAAACTAATTTTCTTTCTTCTTTCTTTCTTTTCTTTAGTAAAATACAAGCCGTGCGTTCGGTGAGACTTCCCATCGATAAAATACAAGCCGTGCGCTTTGTGAGACTTCCCATCGACAAAATAGAAGCCGTGCGGTGAAACTTCCCATCGACAAAATACAAGCCGTGCGCTTGGTGAAACTTCCCATCGACAAAATACAAGCCATGCGCTGAGACTTCCCATCGACAAAATACAAGCCGTGCGCTCGGTGAGACTTCCCATCGACAAAATACAAGCCGTACGTTCGGTGAGATTTCCCATCGATAAAAATGACGAAATTTCATCCTCTATTAATCTATTTAACCCCTTTTGATCAATTTTCAAAAATCCTTCCTTAATGCTTACTTTCTTTAAATACAGGAGCAAATCAAATTCGAAACACCGCTGACGTAATGGCTATAATATCTTAACATGTTTAATTTTTTGGGTCAACGACCGGTGACCGTACGTCGTGTAGTTTTTTTTTTGTGTAAACTTCATAGAACTGATGGGTATCGTAATTTAAACACGATAAAACAATAAAAATACATATTTTCTCAAATCATACTTCATATGACCCCAAAAATATACCATCAATTTATTATATTACATATTCTTTCTTCGTGTTTAGTTGTCGATACTCGATACCTACCACGTCCGCGCAGTTTCACTTGGTAATTTAATTTCACTTTAGTGCAATGTTTCATGCTTCTTCTTGACATTATGCGTTATCTGCCAGTGAATTTTTTTTAGTAGGTAAATGTGAGCGATTTTCATGACAGCTGTTATTCTGAGGCTCCATTGTCATACAAAATCTATACTAGTATAGTGTATTGGTCCATCTCATAAAGCTTTATAATTAGATCCAGCCTGTCCCATCTTGCTGTCCTCTCCCCAGCGACGCCCTAAGCAGAGGTTCGTACCCCACAGGCGCGGTGCCCTTAGCACGCAGTCGCTTAGTATATTAGATATTCGCCCCTGGCTGGAAGCTTTGAGTTTACTTAAAGAAACCACAGGATAGTCCGGTTAAGTAGTTACGACCTCTCAAGGTAAACTACGAGATGCCAATTATTAAAAAACCACTCACCCAACATAGGCTCCCCGGTAGTGAGGCGCGCGCACTGCACGAGACACTTCTTGTAGAACAGGAACAGGTCGGCGCACGACGCGATGACCGCGCCGCCCGCGCCGCCCGCCCCCGCGCCCGCCCCCGCCCCGCCCGCGCCCGCGCCGCCCGCGCCGCCGCCCGACGACGAGCTCTTAGCGTCCTACAAGATACAGGAGGAACTCCTCATCTCATCTCATGCTCTCCTAATCCTAATTTGGCCAAAATTAACCACTAGGGCTTGCTTACACCACAAATCACACAAGGAATAAACCATGGCTGAACGAATTTAAAACAACGTTCTATTTCTGTCAATCCTTTGAGGATGACAGAGACAGAATTATGTTTTAAAGGAACACGTTGAACGCAAAAAAAAAATAAAGGCCCGCTTGTCTCGCAAATCATTTCATTTTGCATACAAGTAGACCTCCATTATTTATTGAAAACAAATATTTTGAACATTGTATATTGTACCTACATAGCATTTTTATACATATAAAGTAATCTATCAATGAAACTAATAATTTGAAGTAAACATTTCATAATAAAACCAAAGGAAATATAAAATTTCAAATCATATAATTTACTATACTTACGTGTGGAAAAAGAACCCAGAACTTAAATTCCGATTTCTGCATCACTGAACCATAGACAAAGTCCAGCGGTTGTTGTTTACATCCATGGAATTTTTGAAAGTGCCGTAGCACATGAAATATTTCAGCTTTGTGTCTGTGATGCCTCTGCTATTGTAGATGTTCACAGGCAGCGATGACCTCTTACCGTCAGGTGCTGTATCACTCACCTGAACAAACCGGTCCATGAGCTCAGCCAGGTTGGTGTCTAGCGAGCTGACGTATAGCGAGAGGTATGGCTCGAAGCAGGCGCCTATCAGGCCGATCCACGCGGAGCCTGACGGACCCGACACTTCCATGTTCAAGTCTGATGACGTAGCCTGCGAGAGTTAACATTAGAAAGGAAACAGTTATACAGGCAGTGGATTGGTTTTATGACGGCTGCGCGCACAGATAACTTTAAACCAACGCGAGCGTCATTGCCAACGGAACGGAATATTGCCATATAAATATAATATTTATATATAAAGATTTAGAACAGGTGTTGTATATTTATTTAAATTTTTCGTCACTACGTCAACACCGGCCGTCACTAAAAACAAGCGCCGTGGCTCTGTTTCGTATTGGGACACAGCATTACGCTGAGCGATGGCCGTTTTGCGTCGACGTGTTGTTGTTTTATTTTTTGTATTTTTTTTTTGCGTCATTTTTACAGCAAATAAACATGTTTTCTTTCTTTATTTTTTCTTCGATATCCGTTGGGATGGATAGCCAGCAATCCTATAAGCAGGATAGCCGGATATTCCAATGAGACAAGGACTATATTCGGCCGGAATCCACCATACTCTTTCATGAGTAACGCGAGTGAATGACATAAATGACTTATTGGCTATTTAAATTTTTATGACTTCGAGGTGTACCTACCTAATATAAATTGTTGATTGCAACAGAAGCTACAAAATAGTCATCGGAAAGTAAAAATCGAATAAATTGATTTTATTTGTCTTTATGGTATTTTTAATTATTCATATCATATGATACTTATCATGCATAATTATGTATTAAACAACGTTTAAAATTTTATCGCCGATAAGTGAAAATCCAGTAGATATCCACCGGATATTGCCACACTATCCGATATCCAGCCGGATAGTGACAATAGGCCGGATAGGCCAGATCGTTTTAGTGGGACATCGTGAACATAAAACGATAAGAATTGTAAATAAGCATAAACTCACGTCTTTATTATCGCTGTCGAATGCTGGTTTCTCTACGTTCACTTCGGCCGGCTCTGCGCCTAAATCCGTACCTGTACATAAGAGAAACACTATTTTATTGAAGCCGATGAGCCGATGATGTCGAAGATGTCGAACCAAAATTGTGCAATATCTTTCATGAATATTAACGTATGCACATTATTGATTTTATCGACCGCAAACATAAGATGGATTATAAATCTATGAAAAGCAAATTTATTTCTGCAGTTGTAAACGAAAATATCCCATATCTCAAAAACTAGCAAAGTCACTTAGAAACATCATAATTTTTTAAATGATTAAATACAACACATAAGCTTATGTGCATAGATTTTATTTATTTATCAGGAACAATTTATATTGTGTTAGTTACACTACATACATCATAATTAACAACATTAATATAAATTCTAAAAATGAACATGCAGCAATAATATTAAAATAAAATAATAAACATGTTTATATAAATTAATAAAAATAAATAGCATTTTTGTTTTATAGCAAATTGGAATATTAATATTAAATTAAAGTTCGTCCGTTGAGTACGAGTTTGTATCTAACAGACATGCTTGAGCTTAGCCTTAAAAGAACTAGTGGTTAATAAAATCTTCAAATCCGCTGGCAGTCTATTAAATATTTGTACAGCTTGGTAATGAGGGCTATGCTTGACAATGCTAAAATTAGGTACAACTTTATTTTTAAAGTCCTTTCTACGAGTGTTTTCCCTAGCTATTCTTTCTATTTGAAGTGAAAACTTTTTTAGGTGCGTTGGGCAGTTTTTGAGATGGGAAAAAAACATTGAACTCGCGCCACTGTTACCGAGAGCGACACCGCGCGTGTTTTGTTTATAAGACGATTAAAAAAATACCCGCTTCGGATGTGTTCGGCTGTCCTCGGTTTTAATGTAGGTATATCCGATATGTCAGTGAGTGATGGCAAGTGATGGCAAAGTATTCTGTTTGTGTTTTGTTTTCATTTCTGTCGGCACTCCCGGAGTGCCACTGTTTTATTTTTATCACTCGGTTACATATACGGGGAGAGCCACCCCAAAAGATTTTTTTCGTAATTTTACTACGACATTTTTAGTGATTGAAAGAATACACCTGCTTTTCAATTTCATCGATATAGTGCAAACAGGAGAGTGGAACTCTCTACCTGCGTCTGTGTTTCCGAGCGCATACAACCCGAATCTGTTCAAAGTAAGAGTGAACAGGCTTCTTCTGGATAAGCTCACTCCATCGTAGACTTTTATTTGTCTCTGTCACCTCTGACCTAGACTAGAGTCAAGAGCAAACCCATTCTAAATAAAAAAAAGACTGCCGGACAGACAGATGGGCAGAAAGACATGACGATATTATAAGGGTTACGAACCCTAAGAAGTTCGTGTTCCTAAAGCCTCATCTCTGTCATTAACACCTGTATGGCTCCTTCTAAAACCAGATGTGTCATATTATTTCCTACATTTTAGGATGTGTATTACCTGTAAATCTCTTGTGCAGCAGCAGCTCAAAGTTGTAAGTCTTCTGTATGGCGTACAGCAGTAGCTTCACGTCCACCTCGTTGCGACGCGACGCCATCAAATTGCTCAGCTCTGTACGGGTTATCTGATAACAAAGTTATGATTTATCTGTAGTAAACGTTACTCTTTCAGTTATAATGGGAATGTTTTGCACGGACGTTTTTTCCTTCTATTTTTTTTTTTTGAGATTCTGTCCACGTTGCAAGAATACACCCGGAGAGTTGGGCAAACATCGGGACTCAGTGGACTGAAGGACAAAACCGCCGCCGAGGAAGACTGCGGCGAAGGTAGTGAGACGATCTGATCATGTTTGCAGGACCAACATGGTCGGAGACCGTACAAACTAGAGTTTTTGATGGAGTAAACGGAGGCATTAGCCCAGCAGTGGGACAAAGCTCTAATCTAACTATTGTCGCCTGTATTGTACTGCAGGGCAATGGCCTCCCTCTCCCTGACCTGACTGACCGGCCAGTCCTTACACAGGTGCGTCCGGTTTTTTTAATCGGATTCAGATGATGATGCTTACCTTACCTTACTCACCTTGTAGCCCAGAACAGAGCTGAGCACAGCCCAAAGAGACTTCGAAAAGCTAGCGGTTCGCTTGTGTGGCAATCACCAGCTGCATGAGAACTATAACACCCACCGCTGCCCTACAGGCAATGTTAGGACTGCCGCCCCTACACCTCATCTTGCGGGAGGAGGCTTGCCTAGCTGCCTTCAGGCTCTATATATCAGGAACCCTGGGCAAAGACTCCAGGGTCAAGCACATACGCTTAAAGGAAGATGCGATCAAGCGGCAGCCAACGATGGCATCGCCCTGCGACAAAGCCCCGAAACAATACTGCTTTCAAAAGCATTACAACATAGCGCTTAAAGAGGAACAGTGCGACTACTCAGGCCCGAAAGAGTTGAGAGTTTACACTGATAGATCAAAGACCGACTGCGAGCGGAACTGAAGTCGAAGTTTACTCACACGACCTCAACATAAATATAACCAGCCCGCTAGGAATGCTCAACACAGTCTACCAAGCAAAGTGTGTGGGCATAATACAAGCGACTTATGCCATAGCAACCAGGATAGTTACGGACACCCATATTCGCATACTCTCTTAGCGTCTCAGTCCTCCAGTCCCTAGGGAAAAATGCATCACATCGAACCTAATACTAGAACGTCGCAATGCGCTTTAACTGGTAACTGTATCGAACAGCAATACAGTGACACTACAAATACTACAATGGATAAAAGGACACAGTGGATCGCTAGGAAACGACGCATCTGACGAGCTGTCAGAAGGACCGGAACCTGTCGTACCCATTCCCGTCAACCAACTTCGCAGGTGGCTACAGAAGCACACCCACACACAAGCAGACAGCTGGTGGACTTCGACACCGGGCTGCAGGCAGTCCTGCCATCATTAGATGGCAAGCTAACCACAACCAGACGTTGACTACGCCTGGACAGGAAAGGCCTGCGCTTGGTGACGGGGACCATCACGGGACACTGCTCGGTAAACAAACACTTCCACACAATAGGCATAACGGACAGTTTCTTGTGCAGCGCTTGCATGCCGTTGCGCAAGTGCTCTTTGAGTGCACAGGATTCAGCCAGATTAGGTCAGAAACCCTCGGGACACCCAGATCTTACACAGATATTCCTAACAGGCCACGAGACTTAGTCAACTTCTGGAGGGAGGTAGGCTGGTTGAGATAACCACCGACGGCCGCCATAGCCCACGCACAATGGTGCACTTGAAGGACCAAGTGCGGAAACCAAACCCATAACATAGAACATGATGGAAATAGGGACCTATTAGTTCAACCAGGTTTCAGACTGGCTAAAGTAGACTCATCTTTTATGGGGTACTGTTTAAAATGTTATAATAAAATACCTTCCCAACATTCTTCAACTGAATGAGACAAAATTCAAGTCTTGTATAAAACGCACACTATGCAGTCAGGCATTGTTTAGATTTAGCAATTTGTGCAAAACAACTTCATGTCACTTACTGCAACGAACATTTTATCAGGCGTTTTTTTGTGACGGTGAATTAGTTTTTAGTCTACCTGCATTTTTTTATGTGTCTTTTCTTGTTCTTCGGAATACATACATATCGTCGACCGTAGGTTCAATTGAGGTAAGGGACAAAATATGATTTTTCAGGAGAGGCCGACAAAGTTTTTTTTCGGACTAAATCGCCCATAACTTTTTTTGTTATTAACCGTTTTCGGGTCTGATTTCACACATAATCTTGTATTTTAGTGCTCTATCTACATGTGTAACATTTATTTAAATAAGTTAGCTATTTAAGAAAATAGATGTCCCTTACAACAACGTATTTTGTTAGTAATGTCCCTTACTGACGAAGTAACTTGTAGTCCCGTCCCTTACATTAAATTGACCTCTACGTTGGATCCAATCTATTAATGAAAAATAGTGTAAAGGACTTGTTGAAAAAATTTATGAAAAAAATACAGTGTAAAGAGATTTTTGACAGAAAATGAACTACACAATTTACATTACTGTTTCTTAAAAAATAAACCATGTAACGGTAATTCGTTGATTGGGAAGACCCTTACCTTATTTGAAGTGGATTGGCGGCGATAATTACACCATTTCAAGTTCCTATATTGCGTAGTTTTTCAGATACATTGTTATTATGGGGCTGATTCGAAATTTGGATCCAAAAATCATTAGGGTAAGGGACATTTTTCTTAAGCTAGAATTTTTCCATATACACCATTCGATAGAGCGAAAAATTCTGAACAAAACTGTATACTCAACTCATTTTGGGTATTTTGTCCCTTACCTCAATTGAACCTACGGTCGACGATATTTTACAGCTCCAGTTTATAATTTCTATATTTCCTGCCTAATTACACATCTCAACATAATTTGGTCCACATCGAGCCGGATAAATGATCCAGGAATAAGGATAAATCCAGGAAATATAAAATTCATCGAAAAATACTGCCATTTGGAGTTTTGTGAGTAGCTGGCTAAGGTCAAAGGGTCACAGCGCAGCATAGTACAGTACTTACAGTGCAGTGTTCCTATTTATGTTTATTTCAGACCCCATTACTCATATTCAGGTAGTATTTAACATTTTTTATGGAATTGTAAAGGTTAGTACAACATTGTTAACTAACTTCTTTGTTCATTTGCACATGTGTGATATCTTTTCAAGTTACCAAATTATCGTTATAATTTGCAGTAAATCTATTGTTAAAGGTAATTAAGCAGCAAACTAGGTTTCAACTATTTGTTAACCATTAATCTAAGCAGTTTCCTTTGTTATCTTGCAATAGATAGGTATCATAAGAAATCTTCTTTGTCAAATAATAGCTACATTGTATTGTATTCCGTTACATTTTTACTTATTGTTAGTAAAGTTTATAATTTATTAGGTGAATAGTAAAAGCGACATTTACATTAATGTTATTGTCCATGATCTAGCAAGCAGATTAGTACTTTATTGAATGGTATTATGATGTTATGTTTGTATAATCACCAATAGATTTATCTTTTATATTTTCACATTCGTACAAATATCAAGATAAAAGCAGCAATTGTATTGTTTAGTGTTTGCTCTAGCGATTTAGTAAGCCTTCTAAATATTTGTTCATAGTAGGTAATAGATAATTTACCAATATTATATTTATTACAATTTAAACTTGTAACATTCCAGATTGTTTACCTGCTTCCCAAAGAATGACTGATAAGGAAGAAAAGGAGCTCATTAAAAAACGAGCAAGTTACAAAGGACGATTAACGATATTTTCTAATTATTTAGAGGATTTTAAGAAGGATTCTTTAACGCAAACCCAGATGAACGAACTGCAGTTACGCCTCGGTAAGATTGAACTTGTTTATTCGCAATATGACGACGTTCAGTCAAGGTTGGAATGTATAGCTGAGGACATGAATACACAGTTATCAGAACGTGATGAATTTGAAGCCTCATATTTCAGAGTTGTTGCGAGGGCACAGGAATTACTAGCCAGACACAATGACGTTGTTAATGAAGATAAGTTTTCTCGTGTTAGTAATAATAGGCTGGTTAGGCTACCCACCATTCAATTACCTAAGTTTGACGGAACGTACGACAAGTGGTTAGAGTTCCATGACACGTTTTCAAGCTTAATACATTTGGATGACCAAATGGATGAAATAAATAAGTTTCATTACCTCCGAGCTTCCTTGGAAGGGACAGCCGCCTTAGTCATACGGGCTATTGAATTCTCGGCTAATAATTATTCCATTGCGTGGAATTTATTACGTGAAAGGTTTGATAACAAGCGGCTTCTCATTCAAAATCATGTAGCAGCCTTATTCAACATTGAAGTGGTTCATAAAGAATCCTCAGATAATATAAAAAACATAATAGATTCTTTAAACAAAAACCTACGTGCGTTAGAATCTTTAGGTGAGCCAGTTAAGTTTTGGGATACGTTGTTAATTTACATAGTTACCTACAAATTAGATTCAAGGACTTATCGACAGTGGGAGGAAGAAAAAGGTCATTTAGACAAAGATAAAACAATCACATTAGAAATCTTCCTGGAATTCTTAAGAAATCGTGCAGTTTTGCTTGAAACACTAGATTTGTCTCGCAATCAGGCTAATAATAATAGTAGTTCTAAATCTAACAAGCATAAAACAATGATATCGGTGAGTAGTGAAACACCACCACAGAAAAATAAAAATAATACCAGTTCCTCACCGGTGTCATGCCCGCATTGTAGTGATAAACATAATTTACTCAACTGTCCACAGTTTCTTAGTCTCAGCAACGAAAAACGGCTTGAGCTTCTTCCTAAATATAAGGTATGTTTTAATTGTTTTCGGTCTGGTCATTACGCAAATCATTGCAAATCTTTTGGTTGCAAAATATGTAAGCGTAAGCACAATACACTGGTCCATGTAGCAGGTGCGTCACAGAGATCTATGTCTAGTACCTCTACTTCGCAAACTGATGGCACTGTTAATGTAGATGCTAAGTCAGCTGAAAATAAACCCAGTACAAATGTGACACTATCTGCACGTGCTACAACCTATGTTAACAATAAAAGTAAAAGTCAAGTTCTATTGGCTACTGCATTAATAAAGGTTTATGATAAGAATAACCGCGAACATATCGCTCGGGCTATACTGGACACTGGCAGTACTTCTTGTATAATGACAGATAAGTTATGTAGTTTATTGAATTTACCTACCGTACAGGTTAATGAATCTGTACAAGGCATTAACAATTCTAAAACAAAGATTAGTAAAATGTGCAGTGTTTTTGTGAAATCTTTAAGTGAAAACTTCACTTCTAATCTTTATTGTTTTATTTTACCAAACATAACGGATGAAGTACCATCTCATAAATTATCCATTAATAATTTAAATATACCAAGTGATATTTGTTTAGCTGATCCTCATTTCCACACGCCATCGGCAGTGGATCTAATAATAGGGGCAGATGTTTTCTGGGACCTACTGGGGCGGCAAAAAATCAACTTAGGTGAAGGCAAACCAATATTATTTGAATCTAGACTAGGTTGGCTAGTTTCAGGTCCGTTATTTAATAGTGGCCACGTATCACGGTCACCATCAGTTCTTAAAGTTAACATTGCAAAGCTCAATGTAAGTTCTTCTCACAACTCCACATCAGGAGATGACATTCAAAACCTTTTATCGCGTTTCTGGGAACTGGAAGAAGTCCCCAATCAGTCATCTTCATATTCTGATGAAGAAGCTAAGTGTGAAGAACATTTTGTAAAAACCACCACTCGAATGCCAGATGGTCGGTTTTGTGTTAGGATACCACTCAAACAATCACACCATATTCTAGGTGACTCACTGGCTAGAGCAAAACATTGTCTCTTTTCGATTGAACGTCGATTTAAAAGTCAGCCAGCTTTAAAAACCCTTTATTGCGATTTCATGAAAGAGTACATTTCGTTAGGACACATGTCTGAGTGTTCCGTTGATTCAAAAAACTGGCATATTTTATTCCACACCATGGTGTGCTACGCGAGCATAGCATAACCACAAAATTAAGAGTAGTGTTTAATGCCAGCAGTCTTACCACTTCAGGTGTTTCATCTAACAACTTACAAATGGTAGGTCCAGTTGTTCAAGACGATCTAATGTCTTTACTTCTAAGATTCAGAAAACATAAATACATTATTTCTGCTGATGTAGAAAAAATGTATCGGCAAGTGATCGTACACCCTGATGACAGACACTTACAAAGAATAGTGTGGCGTGAGAACCCTTTAGAATCTATTAAATCCTATGAATTGAACACTGTGACTTATGGAACAGCAAGCGCACCTTTTTTAGCCACTCGGTGTTTAAAACAAGTTGGATTAGATTGTAAGGATGAAAAGATTGGTAGTATTATAATCCATGATTTTTATGTAGATGACTTGCTCACAGGTGGGATACAATATCTGACGTCACAGATATTTGCCAGAAAGTCACTGCCGAGTTAGCTGCCGCTGGTATGCCACTTAGGAAGTGGAAGTCCAACAATATCCTGGTTATATCAGATCAAGTCACAAGTTCATCATTAAATTTAAACATTGGTTCAAATGAGCCAAGTAAAACTTTGGGTCTTAATTGGCTAACAGACTCCGATGAGCTCTGTTTTTCAATCAGTAATACATCAATATCGAATGATGTAACAAAGCGTGAAGTTCTGTCAGTTACGTCCCAAGTATTCGACCCTCTAGGTCTATTAGCTCCATGTATTATTTCAATGAAAGTAATAATGCAAAAACTTTGGTTACACAAATTATCATGGGATGATTGTTTACCACCAGATGTCGCTAAAACATGGAAAGATATTGTTGATAGGTTATTTATTTTAAATAGTTTACGCATCCCACGTTTAGTTTTTTGTGATTCTTGGAAGGTGATAGAATTACACATATTTTGTGATGCATCACAAACCGCTTATGGTGCATGTATCTATGTACGGAGTATTAATAACAATAATGAAGTTATGGTGCGTTTGCTTACAGCAAAGAGTAGAGTGGCTCCTATCAAGCCAACCACAATTCCTCGGCTCGAGCTCTGCGCCGCCTTGGTTGGAGTAAGGTTATATGAAAAGGTGATTGGGTCACTTGGCGCGCCAATTCAAAGTAGTACATTTTGGAGTGATTCTACAATAGTGCTAGGGTGGTTGAAAATGTTACCAAGTAAGCTGCAACCATTCGTGCGCAATCGTGTAGCAGAAATAGTCGGTAAAACTAATGCTAATAATTGTACGTGGAGACATGTTCCTACACAACTTAACCCTGCTGATCTTGTATCTCGAGGAATTGATGTAAGTCAAATTCAGGGTCATAATTTATGGTGGTCGGGTCCTAATTTTTTAAGCCAGGATACAAGCGAATGGCCTTCTTTTCCAACCACAGCAGTAGAATCGCTACCTGAAACTAAAACTGAGGTTTCTTTATTAACTACTTCTAAAACTCCGATACTTTTAATTGATTTTAATCGGTTTTCAAACCTTTCTCGGCTTAAACGCACAGTAGCATATATGTTACGATTTATTAATATTTGTAAAAAACAACCACCCACCACTTCACATCTTAGTGAAGATGAAATACAAAATGCATTAAACTTAATTGTGAAACTCGCTCAAATAGAATCATTTCCCGAATATGAACTATTAATAAAAAACCAGTGCTTACCAAAAGGAAGTCCACTGAATAAACTTAACGTATTTTTAGATGATAATAAATTAATTCGTGTAGGTGGCCGCTTACACAATTCTTCATTCTCATATGAGAAAAAACACCCGTTAGTAATACAGTCCACTCATCGATTTTCTAAACTATTATTTGAATTTAAACATAAAACTCTAATGCATGCAGGACCACAACTGCTATTGGCATGTATAAGAGATACTTACTGGCCAATAGGTGGTCGCAACCTGGCTAAATTATGTTATCATCGTTGTGTCATTTGCAGTCGCATTACAGCTAAACCAATTAATCCCATTATGGGAAACTTACCTGAACGACGGGTGGCATCCGGTGGTCATCCATTCGAATGTGTTGGGGTTGATTACGCTGGACCTATTCTGTCAGCGTCTCGACAAGGTCGTGGTTGTAGACTTGTAAAAGTTTACATTGTACTCTTTGTTTGTTTTACAACAAAGGCAGTTCACATTGAGTTGGTGGGTGACTTAACCAGCCAAAATTATTTGTCAGCACTTCGTCGTTTTATGTCTCGCAGAGGTAAACCAACGCATATATATTCCGACAACGGAACTTCGTTTGTAGGCGCTTATAATGAAATCGGTAAATTTTTGAAGGCCAACAGCAGTTCGTTATCTGGTGACATGGCCAATGAAGGGATTAACTTCATTTTTATTCCTCCCTACGCTCCACATTTCGGTGGTCTTTGGGAGGCAGGTATAAAATCAGTAAAGTTTCATTTAAAAAGAGTAATGGGAAATTGTCATTTAACTTATGAGGAACTATATACAGCACTGGTTCAAATTGAAGCACTCTTGAACTCGCGCCCGCTTACGCCGTTGTCATCGAACCCTAATGACCTTCTGCCGCTGACACCTGGACATTTGTTGATAGGACGCACACTCACATCCTTGCCCGTGCCATCGTATGAAACCGTTTCCGTTACTCATTTGAAGCGTTATGAGAGAATAGAGGCATTACGTCAACACTTCTGGTCGAGGTGGAATAAAGAATATATCTCTGAACTACAGCAGCGGACAAAATGGAGGTCTTCAAAGGCGGTCTTAGAGACTGATCGCCTTGTCATAGTAAAGGAAGACAATCTACCACCATTGAAATGGCGATTAGGCCGGATATCAGCAGTCTACCCAGGACGTGACGGAATTAGTCGTGTGGCCGAAATTAGAACTGCGAGTGGAACCATCCGGCGTGCATGCAGCAAGATATGCCCACTGCCATTAAATGAAGATGCTGGTTGAAAGATTGCCTTTCAACGCCCGGGGGCATGTTTAGATTTAGCAATTTGTGCAAAACAACTTCATGTCACTTACTGCAACGAACATTTTATCAGGCGTTTTTTTGTGACGGTGAATTAGTTTTTAGTCTACCTGCATTTTTTTATGTGTCTTTTCTTGTTCTTCGGAATACATACATATTTTACAGCTCCAGTTTATAATTTCTATATTTCCTGCCTAATTACACATCTCAACAGGCATGTTATAAGTTAGGGGATTACATAGCTGATAAAAATGCCTGGTTCAATGCTGGTCCTGCTCCACAACCACAACTAATTGATTAACACTTGAAAATTCTGTTGGATCTGCTGAATATTGTAAGACTATCTTTGCATTTGTATAAACTCAATTTCCTTTGTATTGTATAATTATTGCATAGCACAGATGTGAGTTCTATGTATATACTATACCCTATGTACCATTTACCGGGTAATGTGTCTCATTGACTTGAATGTGCCCTGGCGGCTGGTAGTATGTCATGCTCACACAAATGTCTCGCTGACAGTGACGTGTGTGTTGGATCATTTAGCTCCCTTCAAAATGGTTGAGCTGAATGGTGCTGATCTATGCGTCATGTTCGTGAACGGGCGCCGTCAGTTGGGGCTGGTCATCACTTGGCTGCCTCGGCTTATTTTTAATTATTTTAATTTTGAATTGTTGTGGTCTTACTATTTGCTGTACTCTGGACGCTTTTAACGCGTACGTCTTTTTTACATCGTTCTCACATATAATTATAAATTCACATTAATGATGTAACTAATAGTATTGTAAAAATAAAATTTAAAAGAGTGTCCATGGAGTTTCTTGCCCGTTCTTCTCCTTTGGAATGGGCAACTAGCTTCATATTTTCTGACTGACCGACTTTTTGACAATTGAAAAGTGCCTGTAAAGTGTAAACGGTTTAATTGAAATAAATGGTTTGAGTTTGATGCTTACCTTGCAGAACTGCTGCGTGACTCTCTCGCTGAGCCTCCAGGGCGGCGGGAACAGGGTCGCGGTGGACTCCTCGAACGTGAGGAGGTGCCTCTTGAGCCACGCGTAGCGACGCTCCACGTGCGAGATCCAGGCGGACTCTTGTTCTGATGAGAATAGGTGCTGGTATTCCTGGGGAGGTAATAATAGTGGTAGGAATAATATAGTGCGGGCCGGATACTGGATAGCAGGACAATATTCGGCGAAATACAGATTTTCAATATGTACCAAATAAAAGAACAAAATTGTCTTGGTTTCAATTCATATTTATAATAGCAAAACAACTTACTCCTTAACACAATTGAAACTCAAAGACGATACCCAAGTAAGTACGCATACTCTACGTAGCATATAATTTTGTCCGAATAACCAGCCGCCAAATATCCGGCTATCCGGGCCGAATATTTGACCCAACAATTATCTAAACTACGACTGACAGTTGTCTAGTTTATTTCTATTTAGCCGTCGCGCATCGTGTCCTTTTTGTGTGTGATTTATTTTTATGTTTTTTTTGTCACTTTTACTGCAAATAAATGGGTTTTCTTTCGTATTCATTCCTTAGGTAAAAGTTATTTGTCGATTGAAAAATCGGCTAACCTAACCTGTAACTGCATATTGATGAACCACTTCAGCAGCTCAGTTTTGACCTTCGGCTCCAGAATGTCCACAACGCCGCACGCTTCCGACAGCGTCCGGTGGGAAACGCCGCTCTTACTTCCTGCTATAAATCAAAATATAATATATATGGTCAATTAAATTTGCTGGCAGAACTTCACAGACGTGATTGGTTTAGAATTAACGAATTTTAACCAGTAAAACATTAAAAAGTACAAAGAAATAAAGGCAGTGGGCTATATTTAAAGGTAGCTGGTTTGAATTGCCTCTTAGCTCTAAAACTCGGTATGTTCCTGTAAATGACGACAAACAAAAAAATTTATCTTCTTAAAACATTAACATAATAAGTGAAACCCTCACCAGTGAAAGCCTCTTTGAAGTCGGCTAGTATCTGCGTGGCTAGTTGCTGTCTGATGGACGTCACTTGGTCGCGGAGAGTCGATAATTCTCTGATTTCGCGGTAGCATTCAAAGTGTTGTAGTACCTGGGACAAACGAGAGAAGAGGCTTATATTATAATTATGAAATGAAGGTTTCCTAAGAAAATATCATTATTATACACCGTGAAGTTATCCATAAACTTTGGACAATGCTTCTATAGCTTTTAAAAATCAAATCTAACAAAGGAAATAGTACTTAAAAAGGCTTTGGTATTGTATTGGGAAGAACACAGAAAGTACACCCTCATTGAGCAGAAGTTACGTCATTCAAGCTACAGGCGTACCTCCATGATAGCCTGCATGGGCAGCACAATCTCCTTGTACTGCCGGCTCTGCGTCATGTTCTGCAGAGTATCCACGCCCCCCACCAACATATGCAGGTGGTTCAGTGCCGTGATGGCGGCAGTTAGGTTGGACTTGGCACAGTCTAGTTGTTTGATCTCGGATGTTATCTCACGGACCATGCTTTCGCTGCGTTCGGCTTTCTTGTTTATGTCAGCTACCTGGAAGAATATTAGAAAAACAGTAGATTTTGAGTACATAATTATTGTTGGAATAGAAAGTGTTTTCAATGAATATAGGTAATATAATATTTTAAATTATTCCCCAAAGGGGTAAGCAGAACTATTCAGACACATTTACTGATTTGTTTAACTTTTAGTCTTTTAGAGAAAATTGATCAAATAGATTAATGATTATTTATTTATTATTCACAAAATCCACAGCTCTTTGAAATTTTATCTTAAGATATAATAAGCTAGTCTCCCAATTACGGATTTACAATTACAACTATACTGTAGTCTTAATTAAATATGTAGAACAAAATCAGATGTCTACATTTAAAATTGGGTTTAGAAACTACACTCAAAACCATAATTCCATTACCTGTAATGCCAGTTCACCAATACACTTCTGTGCATCAACCAGAGCCTTCTGTCCCGCATCTCTCTGCTCGGCCTGTGCTCTCACAAGCCTCCGGATGTCGTGCTCCACGCCTGCAAGGTGGAATTCACAGCGAGCCGCCGCACTCTCCACTCCCGAGAGAGATTGTTCAGTGGGGAATACTCGATTGATGTATGCTACTGCATCAAACTGTGACAGATGAAGTTTATTGTTGTTTTACGAAAATTATTGATAGTCTTCTGTCTTAAAAATATAATTTGTATAAGCTTTTATAAAAGTACTGTAATAATATTAAAATTGTGAGAGATAAAACGTGGAAAATCAAATTAAAGGCATGAAAATCACTTGTTGAAATAACGCCTTTAAAGCGATATTCATCGAGTTCATATCAGCTGGTTTCATGTGCAGTAGTGTGAAATTAAATTTAGATTCAAACAAAAGCATTAAACAACCAAGAAATAAGGGCAAAATAAAGAAAAGTCCGACTCACTTCCGCACTATCAAACTGCTCGGTTCCTCCCATCATTTCCTCAATCCGGCTCATCACAGAGCTCGGGAAGTTGATCTGCACTTCCGGCCCACTATCCTTGTCGTCTAATATATCGTTAGAATCCATAATTTTATCTGTTTCTTGATCACTTTTTGAGGAAAATAAAAATTACAACTTCACCAGCCCGCAGGCTCGGTTGACGTTGGAACGTCACTGTCAAATTGACGTTTACGGTCCAGTGTTGTGGATGCATTCCGAATTAGCTATAATCGCACACAGCGCTCACATCAACTCACATGCGATCCGATTTAGATATTACGACTAGTGGTCGCTTATTTGATTAACTGACAGCGGGTTTTGGATTTGTCAACGAAGCGTTAGGAAAAACGTTTGTGTTTTAACTCATTTTTATATACTTGCCCATATTACTATTATTATTTTAAGACTGTTAGCTTTTTAAATTATGTAAATAGTTAAGTAGTTTACTATCTATTACTTACAGAACTAAGACAGCGTTAAGAGTCCTTCGATAACATTGATTGATATTCAATTCGGTATCCTGCTGCAGTTTGCAACGGGCGTTAGCTGTATTAGTAATTTTTATAATAGACTAGCAGCACCTCGTGGTTTCACCCGCATACAACGATCCCGTTCGAAAGACACGTAGCGCCATCTATTATCATCAGTGATCGGAGTAGGTAGATTGATTTTTGGTACTTGTATCATACAGTGGCGGACTAAGCCCGTCAGAGGCCCGGGGCGGCAAAGCTGAATGAGGCCCCCCAGCTTTAAAAAAAAATGTAGTTTTACAAGCTTTTTATTCAGTTCACATTTGTATGTATAAATACGTATTATGTTTATTTCGTCGGCAACGCCACTTTTCTTCTCTTCAGCCGGTCGATTCTGTAAAAACTCACCGTGAAAAATTAGATGAAGTGAGTCTGTTTTTGCTAGGAATTGACAATATTGACAGCTCACTCCACGCTCACTTCACCTAAGTTTTCACGGTGAGATTTTTACAGAATTGCACCGCAGAATTCGAAAAGTCATTGGATAAAGATTCAGCAAGCGATTTTGCCTCTTCAGTCTTCGTTTTTTTAGCTTCCTTTTCTGAGAGCCAGATGGTTGAATCCTTTTCAATAAAAATAATGAGATAAATAAGAAACTTTTATAAAAGATAGCTAAACTAAGCCTCATTATTGATTTGACGATATAGATATATAAATGTACAGAGACTTTGCCATGTTGAGTCTCACGATGAGAACAAGTACGGACGCCAGCACATCAAGCTACCCGAAACTGTCAAACTTTCCCAATCAACTTTGAACCTTATGCTTTAGCGATAAAGTTGCAAATTTATTAAAGAAATTTGACAGATTGTAGTAGGTTGATGTGCTGGCGTCTGTACTCGTTTGCTCGTAGGTGCATATTGACTAGAAACTACGGATTATAATTGCTAGGTTAAATTATACGAAGAATTACTTGCTTTTTTCAAATACATACTCGAAAATGCACTAACTCAACTCTGAACTCATTTACTTTTATACCACAACAAAAATCAAAAACACTAGGTATTACACTTTTTAATGAAATTACTTTGAACGGATAAGATCGCGTTTATTATTTTACAATTTGAAAAAAGGCTTATCTGTTCGCGAAAATATCAGTAGGTACACACTAATAAACTATTAAATATCAACGTAATGAAATTCAATATTTGTTAAATGAGGCCTATATTTATTTTTCGACGTAAATAGAATGTAGTGAATGTAAATGTAGGCGTACAAGAATGAATTATTGCACTTCATTCATTCAGGGATTCCTGGGGAAGTACCCGCTACAAAGACGGGAATTCTCCCAGCATATTGGACGCGTTCAGCAAAGTTAAAAGAATATTAGTACCACGTAAAAAGTCTAGATGGCTGTAGTGTTTTGATCTTGATGAAATTGTGTAGGTACTAAGCACATTTTTAAAGTCTTGTTTAGGATTTTATCAGGAGAACGCGGAGGCATTTGGGGGCCCCCCAAGACCGGAGGCCCCGGGCGGGCCGCCCCTTCCGCCCCCCTGTTAGTCCGCCACTGGTATCATAAGTACCAAATTATTGTTAATGTTGGTAGTGATATTATTACTACTCAATTCAAAATTTAAAGGAAGGTATCAAAACTAAATTAATTCATTATTTATCTGTTGAATAATAAAAACAATCGAATTCCGATCGAAGCTTTAATGTTTATTTTTTATTTTTAGTCTTTTATGGCTAGATCTTTAATAGATAGATATAAATTTCGGCTAACTAATGAAATTCTGACTACCACCAATTCCGGAGGAATGTCCATAGTAATATATACGTTTCGGATCAATGACCCCAGTTCAATCTACCTACTCCGATCACTGATTATCATAATAACATTATTGTTGTTTTCCTCGGGAACTTTTTTTCGGAATGAAAGGTATGTACTCTATGTCAGAGTCTGTACACCTTACAACGTATATGCTTTCAGGCTGACCGGTTCAGTGTTTTAGGCGTGAAAAGGTAAAAAACAAACTATATTTCGCATTTTTAATATTATTTATATTAGTTAGGACTTTTCATTACAAAGAGCTTATGCAATGCGAGGTCTGATAAAACTGGAAATGTATATATGTATAGCTTTATATTATGTCGTCGTGTGTATACTACAAGTACTACAACCATGGACCTATAAAAAAAGGTTTTTTTATAGGTCCATGACTACAACATAAATCACTGTTATTGAGTAGGTTAGGTATTTCGTAGCTTTTTTCAATCCTAGCAACATTTTACGAAAACTCAAAAACTGACGTTTTTGTTTCCATTGTTTGATCAGTTACTCTTACTGATACCTTGACATTGACAAAATCATCGAAATCGAACGTAACCGAAGGAGTCATGGAACCAGAACCTCAAAAAATAGAATAGAATAGATAAGTTACTGTCAATAAAAAATATCAAAATTAAATTGTCAAACTTAGAACCAAACCGACAGCTGTTTATTATAGTTTTTTACCTATCAAAAAATATTCTGTGGTTTTTTATCCAACTAAATAGAATATTACGTTTTTTACAACATTATTCTAACATTCTAATATTCAATATTTTGATCATAGTGTCAAAAATCCAGTAAAACTCCATGGTACGTTAAAACTTCTAGCACAAAATACCGTAGGAAGAACTCCGAGGAATCGTTTCATAATGGAATCGAATTTCAACTCGTGTAATCAGCTGTTTTGGTCTCCTACACACAGCTGGTTTATCGTGAGCTAGTGGAAACGTACATAGCAATTAACTCGACCGCCAACGTCAAGTGAGCGGAAAGTCGGAAACATCGTGCGGGACCCGCCTGGGATCGCTCGCTCGCTCGCATTGTTTTTCAGTTATTTGGACGCACTCGGGGAGTGTTGGCGTCGCGTGTTCCGCCGCAATGAACTCCGCGCAAACCTCGCCGTAATAATAAGTCTCAGTGTTAGTTTTTCTACTAGTTTTGTATACAAACACCAGTGTCAGTGAAGTGATTAACAATGGCTCGTCTCACTGAAGAAATGGTGATCGCACGATCCAAACAATCGGACCTCAGCGCGATAAAGAAGCTGAACTGCTGGTGAGTACATGACTCAGGGCTCGTAATCATACTGGCCGCGGACAAAGAACGTTCGAAACTTAAAATCTTCAACGGCCTAGTCTCAACGTCCGCTCGCCGTGGTTTGTCGTAATGTGAAATCGCAGGCAGTGCAGTGCACGGAGGCGGAACGTTAACGTATTTGTTTGCGTTAATGTGCTACAGTTCATGGTCTTAAGGTTTTATCATAACTTCATTAAAGCTTGCTGAACATTCATTGCCGTGGTCTTTCACTTTTATGAATGTAACATGTTCATAGAGCATGAGATTATGTTCTATTAATCATTTTAATTACCTACCTACTAAAGATAATGAACCATTTTATGAGAATAACTGTGAGAAAACTAGCAATAAGTTTACTATGAGCTCCATCAGTGCTACTCATTTGTAGTCATATTGTTTGAGAAAAGAGTTTTAATACTTACTTCAAACTTAGTTATGGTCTCACCATTAGGCCCAACATCTTTTGGGCTCCACAAAAACTTATATGTAATAGTTTTAGGAAATTGCCATAGTCAGTAAACTTTGTAACAAATGATGAGGTCTCAAGACCAAATCATAGTGGTGGATAAGTAATCTCTTTGATCCTGTCATCAGCAGTGATCGGAGTAGGTAGAGCTATTTTTGCTACTTGCGACATGCGGACATAACATGGATATGCCAAATATTTCCCGGAATCCCGGGAATTTTAAACAATAAATAATGAATGGAGATCTATTTGAAAAAATAAGCATGATTTCTTTTCTGAAGAATTCCCCTGATTTGTGTAACTAATTACTAGCCTTATCAATAAAACATGATATTTTACTGAAAACATTCTAGAGAAACATGCATCATCATCAAGTACACTGTTGAATAACATCAACTAACATAAATACAACTATCATTATATGAAACTGTACTGACTCCTTATGGCAACAGTAGCTAGAGGAGAAAAACCACCACAACACGTCTCTGGGCTACATAATCTGCCTATAATGTTCTCACTGCTGGGACAAAGGCCTCCTCTTTGTAAAAGGAAGTGGGCCATAATACACTATGCAAGCTCAGTGCGGGTTAGTCACTGGACTGAGCTTCAATGTCATTCAATAACCTATATGATGAAAAGACTCTATGTCTCTACTTTATGGTATGCCATTACAAGTCCCAATAGGCTGCGAGCCTATAGCCATCAACCAGGCACAAATCCAGACTCTGGGCTGCTACTGTGAAATTCTTGATGGATGTACCCCATATCAATTCACACAACCTGGATGACAAACCCTGGACTTCATGATAGTAGTTACCCACTAGATCCTAATATTGATAGAATCTTTATTCTATCAATATTCTAGATAAGATTATTAAAATTCAATGAATGAATTCCTTCTTATCTAACAGACAAGACATACAGTAAGTATCTACTTATTCACTCAGAATCACACAGATAACACAAGATAATATTGTGATCATCTCATAATGTGACTCTGATGATGATACATAGACAACAAACTTGTATCTGTCATGTAATGTGTCACTTCCTGTCTAATAATTTGCATGGAGGATTATCTTACTTGTCTGTGGTTAGCTACTTCCTGGACGATAGAGTATCTTGTAACCTCAGTCTTACGTAAATAATTTCAAAGCAATTCTTAAGGAAGGCTATAGGCTACTTAACATCACGCTAGGACCCTGAGGAGCCGAGCAGAAACAATTCAAGTCACAAAGAACGCTAAGCGAAAACGAAGTAATAGCGAGTCCAGCGATGCGAAGCGACGCGGTGGGTCAGGGGAACAAGAAATTTCACGCGGACGTAGTCGCGGGCAGAAGCAAGTTATACAATAAAAGGATAAACTATTTCTGTCTGATGATGTTTTTAATATTGTTGTATTACGTAATTTTCCCCATATAAAATAATCAATATAGCCTTTCCCTGTTATACTATCATTGGCTTCCAGTCTGATAAAAAATTCTACAATGCATGAATTGTCATTTGTCAGCTGCCTTAGACGTTGGTTGCAATTTGTAGGTCAGTGTTAGGTTGTATGTTGAACAAAAAAAATAAGAGTCGCGAGCGTTCCCGTTATCGCGACAATGCAGCCAGAGCATCATACCTGTGTCTCTTTATAAACCTCGATGTGTTAAGTATGTAGGTACCTACTGTAGTTTACGATCAGACACGTTTTTCCATCCCTGCAAAAACAGATGCGCCGCTTCACCAGTGAGCGACTAGTGAATGAACAAAAGAACGCGGCTGTGCCGGTGTGCTGTATTCTTTCCCACACTTTTGCGATGTGACGGAAACTGCCTACTACGGTTGCTTGCGTGCAGAAACCAGCCAAGTGCGTGTCGGACCGCGCACAGTGAAGGGTTCCGTAGTCAGTTCATTGGTTTATCGATCCCAAAAATAACTTTATATTTCTTAGAATTTCTGGAAAAAATATGAAAAACCTATCGCAAAGTCACTTAGAAACATCATAATGTTTTTAATTATGGGATCAAACAATATCCCACACGCTTATGTGGAATTGTGGATTGCTTTTTTATTCATCATCCTTCGGTTACACTCGTAATTTTACTACACCATTGTTTAGCGGTGCACAGAATACTTCTTAGACTCTGAGTAAAATGGCTGTGTGGCAGACGGACGTAACGATATTTAAGGGTTCCGCTTTTGCCACATGGATACGGAACCCTAAAAAGAAGCCCCATTGTCGAATGTCGGACTGTCGGCTATCGAAGTTATTAACCGCAGTGACTTTATAATTAGCATAATCTGACCTTTTTGCATACGAAGTAATACTATACTACCACATACACAGAGTGCTATTTTCTTCATATGGCAGTAGACCACCTGGTTGAACTTATACAAATGGGGAGACTGGTTTTTAGGGTTCCGTACCTCAAAAGGAAAAAACGGAACCCTTATAGGATCACTTTGTTGTCCGTCTGTCCGTCCGTCTGTCAAGACCCTTTTTCTCAGGAACGCGTGGAGGTATGAAGCTGAAATTTATATCAATTACTCAGGTCTACTGTCCCTTGAAGCTGTGAAAAAATCAAACTTCTAAGCCAACGCAATCAAAAGATACAGCCGTTTATGCCGCAAATTTTCGACACTTGCAAGGGAATCAAAACCTACAGGGTGCTTCCCGTGAACTCAGAATCTTGAAATTTGGTACGAAGCAACGTCTTATAGCATAGATAAAGGAAAAATTACGAAAACCATACATTTTTAGTTACATCACATAATATATTTTTTTTTATTTAATAATTTTAAACTTACTACCCATTTCCTCATAAACGCGTAGAGGTATTAAATTGAAATTCATACCAAATACTCAGGTCTATAATACCTTTAAGCTGTAACAAAATCAAACTTCTATGTCAACGCAATCAAAAGAAACAGCAATTTAAGCTGCATATTTTGAAACTCGCAAGTACTCGCAAGGGAATCAAAACCTAAAGGGTACTTCCAGTCGACCTAGAATCTTGAAATTTGGCATGAAGCAACGTTTTATAGCACACATAAAGGAAAAATTCCGAAAACCTTAAATTTTTAGTTACATTACAAAATATATATTTATTTTTTAATAAATATAAACTTATTACTTTTTTCCTCATGAACGCGTAGAGCTATCAAGTTGAAATTCATATCAAATACTTAGATCTAATTGCCTTTAACCCGTGAAAAAAAAAAAAATCTAAGTCAACGCAAAAACGCAAAACGCAAAAGTACAACCATTGATACCGCATAGTTATGACTCGATTGTCGTAATGAACGAACTTTGTAAACCTTGCAGGTTTGTACGGAACCCTCGGTGCGCGAGTCCGACTCGCACTTGGCCGGTTTTTTGTAACTATTTCATTCTGTGGTTTGATATCGTGGGCAGAGGAAAGACTTCCTAGTCAGGTAAGTTGTGGCACACGTGTAGATACACATAATAGCTTAGTTCCTGACTTCCTGCTTATGTACGTGGGAGGCATTTAAATATGGCCGTCTTAATACAGTGCCTTTTATGCAATGGTTTTTTATCTTGGGACGAAATGAATTTGTTTATTCTCTAAATAGAATATCGGAATCAGTTGTACACGTCATATAAAAAATAATAAGCTGGGTGGAGTCGACATTTCCTATCTGACTACCCCTGAGAAGAAATGGCGAAACAAACTAAACGGTCCAAGCCCCGTGATGTTCCTAATAGCTTTCGACAGAGGCCCGTAAGCTCTGGCTGGCGGATCTGGTTTCTTTCACCAATTACGCAATCCTGCAGATCCATCGGTTAACGTCGTCTTCATCCAAAATCAAAGACTTTTTCTAGTACTGCTCCTTTCGTATATCCGGGGAAGTTCTGCCGTGTTCCGATTTCAAGCAGAGGCCTGCCGATGGGTGACGAATGAATTATGAATGGGTGCCGGTTATGTGACATATAACTTACTATCTGACACATCTATGTGAAACAGCCTATAGCGTATAGCGTTCATCTAGAATTGGGCTACCAACTGCAAAAATAATTTTTCAAATCAGACTGATAGTGCCAGAAATTAACGCGTTCAAACAAACAAATTCTTCAGCTTATAGATTTTAACTACTTATCTTGAAAGTAAGCAAACCTTCTGCACCCCTCTTGTTATTCCCTCCACGGTAACCACTTAACATCAGCTTACTCGTCAGTCTGTTTGCCAACCAATTACATGAGAGCTCATTTTACTGCTGAGAAAATATTTGTCGTTCGTAGTTATTGTAATTTTATACTTGACTCCTTAACTATGCTGAAACAATTCGTCCTTGAACAAGTGTGTCGCCTAGATCGTGTAGAGTGTGCAATACTTACTACAATGAGAAGGCTCGTTTTCCTAACACTAGGCGAGACTTAAATGAATGCCTAAATAAAAGCACGCTGTTGGATTTTCAACTTTGGTTGCGGGGCCGAGCGTTGAAAATGGAACAGCGCGCCTTTGTGTGTGAATTATACACTGTGACTTTTTAGTCGTCTTACAAAAGTGGTCCACTCAATGTATCCGGTATAAAATACCTCTAGGCGCGATTATTATTTTTTTATCATTAATTGAGATAATAGGTACGAAGAAAAATAAATAATACATTAGAAATATGAAACACCCTGTTAAAAATGTTTACGTATCAAACTGTAGAGTATACCTACCCAGCGCACGAGTCGAGCAGATCATTCCATCTCCATTTTCTATGAGACAAAATATCGCAAGCCAATCTAGCATAGTCCACGTGGACTGTCATCCAATCAGATTGTCTAACGCTATCCTTTGATAAGTGCCGGCGCGCGCGACGCCCCGCCCCTTTTACTTAAAAATAGGTGAAGGTCACTCTTACTCAGTTGCGTCCGAACAACGGAAGCGGAAGTGTGCGCGCGCGCTACCCGGTGTCAAGCGTTGTACGCGATCGATTTTAGTGAAACGAGGAGTGAACCTACTTAGTAATGAGTGAAGTGTAGTGTAGTACAATTAAAACAGCAAATAATTGCTGCTTTTGATATTGTGAAACAAGACAGAGTGACTTTAAATAAATTAAAAGACAACATTCAAAAACGTGCTCGTTTGTGCATCGAACAAAGTGGTAGGCAATTTGAACAGTTGCTACAATACAGGTAAAGTCTACTTACCTACTTAATACATGTAAATAAAAAGTGATCAGTTGTAAATACGAAATTAGTAATTAGTGTAAATAATTCAGTTGATTCCCATTCTTTAAATACGCCGGAAACAATTTACATACCACTAATTTCAATAACTATCTTTTTGATTGTTAGGTAGGTATTTATCAGGTTAGAGATAGAAATTCTGGATTTATTTATGTAAGTAGGATGTGCCTAAGGAACATGAGACAAATTTCTATCTTCAATAGGTTCGAACAAAGACAAATTGATCAGTTATTGAAATCGGCCGTATCTGTGTTACCTAAATCGAACGTTTTTTTTATTAATCTGCACTTACTTGGTACCTACGTCATCACTTTGTTTCGGTTTTACGAGTATTACGAACAATGTTTCTGACGGTCCTAAGCCCGTAAAAGTATGAAGGAAGAATTGGAATTAAGTGGCTTTAATTAACAAACTGCTACATACTTACTGAGAACATTAAGATTGCAATAGTAAGAAACCTATTTTGCGCTAGGGTTGAATGAACTGTGTTAAAGATGCCGCGCCGCGCCGCGCGCCGCTCCATTGATACCTACACAAGGCTCGTACCGCGCTCGCAACAGGGTGTTTCTAACTACGCCTTGCGTCATAATAATGAATGATATTTTTATTTTTAAATTATTCAAATCTTATAAATACCAATTTTTTTAATTATGAACGTTTACTAGTCATTGGATACATGAACTGGGCTGCCGTTGTAAGACGACTAAAAAGTCACGGTGTATACATTCGATTCGGCAGTATTTGTTGAACAAAACCACGGACGAAACTGACCTGAAGCAATTACTATATTTTATACTCACTCATCGGCTCGGCACAATGCATCCAATTTCATTTTCCCGAACATACCTGTCTACGTAAATCCTTGTACGCACGAACGAAAAAAACATGGTGAACACGAACATCGACCACGGAACATTTGGTTCGTACGTGTGGACGTAAATTAGCAAAGCGAATAAGAACACCTTGCGAACACAGTTCTACTTGTGTTCGCGCTCAACCCCTCAGTAACCATGGATTCACCATTGGAAGTAGTGGTCGACAGTGAAGTAGCATCAAAGGAGAAAGCAAGGGCTCCATAGTTTTCTGGGCCCAGGTGTTAACTCAATCAAACTAGCCTTATTTGTAAGAGGGTATAATAGCAAGGCCTCACTGAAGATTTGGTGAAATTTGGCTATCCAGTAATCAAGTTATATGAACTATAGTAAAAGTGAGGTTATATTATAACATTGTACTTTTATGATGTTATTTGCGAAATATTTTAGAATGGCTTCGGTTGTGTAATGGTTTTATGCATGGAGTGCAACTAGAGAGTCTCTATGTGTGAAGTGTCGAAGATCTGACACGTTTGGCACGACCTGGACAGTCGCTACCACAGAACATATATACCATAAAGGGTCGCTACAGTCGAACACAAGCAGGTAGGTACAAGCATAAGTCTCTATATTCAATATTCTGCACTTGAAGCAGTAGCAGGTACCTTTTGAAAAAGGGTGAAGAGGAAGTAAAATAAAACACCAATATATGTATAAAATATTTATTATTCATCTTCAATAATTATGAGAATATCGTCTAAGAATTGTGCAGGAGGTACGATATTTTCTTGGTATCTTGCCCAACTGAGATACCATATTATGCACATTACATGGGCACAGCAGCCTACAGTCCTTCTACCTACAATACAATTACAATAATGGCCTAATATTGAATCTCGTCCTCTTCGACAGCTGTCAACTAAAATATAAACAAAATATGTTTTGCGACTTATATGGCGGGATTGTATACGTCCCCGCAATAACCATGAAGTATTTGAAGCTGACAGCTGTCGAAGAAGGCTGCTGCTTACCTCTCTGCACACTTCTATGATAAACCCATCACTTCCCCGCATATGTTCACCAAAATAGGACCGTGCCTGCTTTAATTGATAAGTACCCAAGGATACAAGAATTAACTCATCATATGACAACTGGGGAAAATCATTTAAATTATCATTTTGAACAGTTATTGCTTCAAAATCAGCCCTACGTCTATTATATTGATTGGTAACAATAAAATCACCTAATACGTTATGTCTATTCATATTTAAATTAATTTGATTAATGATATCCCCACTGTCTATTCTGTCGGTAATGGGAGGGTGAAATCTATTTATGAGAGCAGCAGCCACCTTAAAATCCTTTATTAAACTTCTTGAGGCTGTATTGAAATAACATTGCCTAAATAATTTAAAATCTCTTTTAAACCTGCCATTTACAACTTCTACAACCCAACGGCAAATGGTGACTACTCTCGATTTGTTTGCTTCAAGTGTTGACAGCTGTGTTTCACCCTGCGCCAAGGTAGCAGGCACGTATGTCCTATATCCACAATGATTTAATAATGATAATGAATCTCGAAAACCCCTATCCAGTATAAATACATCACCATCTTGGAAAAATTCCCGGAGTGGGTAATTTTCACTTAAAAATTCATGTTTCACTATATCTGAGTCTGACGTGGTGGCTGGATAGGGGCCCAAAACATCAATAATATGGCCATCTGTGCACACCATCAAAAAAGGTTTTGTCAAGTTCCTGTATTTATGCAAACTGTATGTTTTTTTCTGATACAAATAATTAGAACTCTTTTCTACATAGCAGTAAGTTCCATCAAATATAGCGATGGGCCTAGAATCTCCCTCATATAAAGCACTAGGTATGGCTAAGTTTCTTTCTTGTATTTGTTCCCTAGTGATATGTTGTAGACCTAAATGCTGGGGCACAAAATGTTCTGTTAATATCTCACGGGCTTGAAATAGCCACTTCTCTAATGTTCTTTTAGATATTTTAAATAATGTTGACAACCTTTCATTTGAGTCCCCAGTTCTTAATTTCATAAGATAGGCTGCTAAAACTGAAGAACTGTTGCGAAGTTCAGACAATTGCGGCACCTCATCAAATATTTGACGGAACTGAGCTTTAGTCAACCCAATCCAGGTATGCACATAATGGTCTTCCATATCATCAATGTTTCCAAAGTTCAATGAGCTTTCTTTATGTGACTCTTTTAATGTCATCATATCTTGGATATGCCTCGCAGTAAATGTTTGTAAATAATTACTCCTTAAACTATCTAGGAAATCCCATGCTTCGATGACTAAATGTATATCACAAAGTCGATTATTTTGGGGCACATAATATTTATGCTCATTTAGTAACATTTTTCTTGTTGCTAGAGGAACTCTATATTGTTCAGTTCTCTGGCATCCTTCTATAAAGCACCGTCGCTCTGATTCAACTGCCCGCATGTAATCTGGCAATACAATTGTTGGTTCAGGGTGCTGCCTTCCAAGTTCCACAATAGGGGCATCTGGCAAATGTGGTTGCACTGAGGGTACTAGTACATTGTCACTTTGATTTTGTTCTGGTTGAACGGAAACATTTGCGGGTTCTTGCAAATTGTTGATATGATCTCTATCCAATTGCCCAACAGACAATTGAGTTGGTGGTGGGTTGCTCTGCGAGGAAGTCGAGGGACCAGTTCTCATGTGAACCGCAGCTCTGTCTGCTAATATCCAGCAAGAGTGGCATATACGATCCGACTCACCCACCTATAACAAAGTAAAATTAAATCCACAATTAAAATATTTATTAAATATACTAATTATATTATAATATTTTATGTAACTACTAATCAGATCAGATAATTACTTTTATTTATATGTATTCTTTATTGTACACACACTAATAATGAAAATGTTTACAAAAAAAAATTGTAAAATCATCTTAGTTTTGCAAATAAATCTTTTATTATACTAATACAGCTTAAGTAAATTAAGATATATTACTGAAGTAACTTACTGTTTGTGGCAGTATCCACTCTCTGATCACGTTATATATCGCATATTCACGAGCAGAATCACTGCGAAGAAGGTGGTTGTACCTCTGTGCTAACAGTGACCGACCGCAGCGGACACAAACACTGGAATGGCCCACATGGGTTGGTGTTTCAATTGGACGTCTCCCAAGAACCACATCTTGGGCCAAGTTCCAGCATGCTTGGCATACATAGTTCTCACCAGTTACCTGAAATAAGTTATCTATTTAAATCATGTTCCACCATAAACAAGCTTCATTACATACATGTTCAACCAAATCGCTACTACCCGTCCGAGACCGAAATGGTCCCAATAACTGTCAATATCTCAAAGCACTAAAGCCTGGCACGGACTTAGACCCATCAGGTCTTGACGGTAACCTACACCTTTTTTATGATTGAAACGTCAAATAGTACACTCCATAGTTTCGTGTGGTTAATTAATAAACTAATTAGCTAATAAGTATTGTTTTAATATATGCTATCCAACAAAAAGACAGCCAACAGACATGACGTCGGAGACAGTAAAATGGTTTTGTTCGCTTGATAGGTTAAAAGCTCGATTTGAATAAGTACTTACAGGCTGAGATGCACGCCACTGCTGAATAACTGATAAAATCGCCTCATCATCCAAGACTCTTCTGCCAATAGAGTTACTGCGACCAGTCGCAATAGTACAGTTCACACAGCGATCCATGTCGAATATCCGATCGATAAGCGTAATCAGTTGTCAAAAATAGAGAAAGCCAGGTAGTTCAAAGTAGAAAGATCCGTCGAATAGTCCTTTATAATATGCAAAGCCGAGGTCGTGGGGTTAAACAATAAAACAAGGAAAATACGTGCGCACTCAGAACGATAGAAAACGAACGAGTGCCGGCTTTATCCTGTCACTGTCAGTAGTGTCAGTCGGTGACCAGTGTTGCTAGCTGAAGAAAAAGTAAAGGAACTCGATTCGCCATGAATCGATACCACGAAACGATTGATAAACATTTGTTACTCGATTTTCATACATTTTAGCGATTTATTCAGAATCGATTATTAAGAATTCAGTTGTGTTTAATCGATTATTTAGTTTCATTACTTAATTTAACTTTTCTCGCTTCCTAGATAGAAACATGGTACTATATTTAGTGATTTACCTTAGAAAAAAATAACGGTTTTTTTGATACACATTTCAACTAGTTAACTGCTGGGCCCAGAAGTTGCCTTCTCCTTTCTCCGTACACCGTCCGCACAAAACAACCAACTTGGATCACCACGAACATTTTTGATGAACACCATGTTTGATGTTCGTTAGTGGTACGCACGTGCGAACAAGTGTTCGATGTTCGTGTTTACCATGTTTTTGTTCGGTCGTGCGTACACGGCTGAATAATACTCGACTGCGCGAAATCATGCCGACCCGAACAAGTGTGTGTTGTGTCATATGTACGTAGCACCCCTGAGTGACAGTCATACCTGTGTGACAGTCTCTTTCTGTAACAAGATGTATCATGTTAACGGGCGCATACTGTATAACCAAGAGCACAATCTATGTGTTACAGTAAGTGAACTAGATGGACCATCTAACAGGCGCGTACGCGTAGTATTCCTAAGAGCACAATATTTGATGTGATGAAATGTTTCAGTATACGTAGATATATTAGAGCTGACTGCATCTCAATTCTCATAACAATACTAATGTACTTAATTAGAGGGCTTATAACGTGACATTCAGCGATAATGTTGATGGAAAAGTCAAAAATGTATTGAATTCTGTTGAAAGTTGTAGAAATACGAAACGGTTTGACTACGGGTTAACTATAATTTATTCCTGGGAAGTACTACCACCAAAGCTGTTCCTACCGCCAAGCATGACTGTGGCCATCAAAAAACCTAACAACCACTCTTACCAAAGGACATCGTGTTACATTTCACAATAAAAAAAATGCGTTTTGTGTTTTACTATCTGTTGCCAAATAAATGTTATTCTTTCCTTTTTTCTTTTCTTTACCAGTAACTAAGATGTGAAGGTCAGATAGTCAGCTGCTTCATGTAAAATACTGGTATTCAGTTGCATCCGGTTAGACTGGTAACCGACCCCAACATAGTTGGGAAGAAAGAGCCTTGCCAGATGATGATGAAGCATGACCGTGTTTCGGTTTCAACGGTAAGGTGCCCGGTGAAGTTACAGCCACATGACACATTTTCTGCGACGCCTCAAACTCGTATTAATATCACCCGCGCCGAAGACTAGCCTCACAGGCTGCGGTGATCACTTACCGTCAGGTGTGCCGTGGACTTGTTCGCCATCCAATCGCCTCGTTATCCTATAGCCTATCACCTGTCAGTCTGTCACCCACGTGTGTATGAGTCACCCTGCGTCCGCGAGACAATGCAGGCACTATTGCACACATTGTTCTAATTATGTAACGCTTAGCAGTAATAGTGGTTATGTCATTATGTGCTGACGGTACAAGGTGAGCTGTGTTCTTGTCATACACACAGTTTGAGAAACTAAGTAATTCAATCTCTGAATAGTCAAAGGGTCCATGGATCCGTCTGACCAGATGCATCATCATCAGCCTACAGCAATTCACTGCTGGGCATAGGCCTCTCCAATTGGACACCAATGAAATAATGAGACAGCTTCATCATCATCATCATTTCAGCCGAAAGTCGTCACTGTTGCACATAGGCCTCGCGCAAGCGTCACCTCGTAAGACTTCTTAGTTTTAACGATTTACTTCTTGTAGTAATCGTTCTGTCGTCGTACTTAGATGATTGATCTTGAGGCAGTAAATTAAGTATCCCACACGCTCTATACCAACCACCAAGAGAACATTTTCTCACAGTGTGCAATCTTCCGTGGCGCACTTGTTAGAGCCTCCCAACCCAAGTGGGAAGATGTAACTACATCCTCGTAAAGTGAGGCTACCTTGACGGTACGGTAGCAGAGTGTGTCGCAAACTTTGTCCCACCTCTTATCCTTCCCTTTGTGCCCCGAAAAAGTACAGGCAGAGTGTAGTGACCTCTGAGCTGCCTCCGACGATACCGTGGAAGTGGCGAAGTATTGGGACAACAACATTTAATTCCGTGGTCGTGCCATCGACACGACGAAGAAGAGTATACAATAAGTGACAAATCGCCTTCTGTCCTGCGCCGCATGCCCTCTCACCTGTGCACTTGATGATCTTGTGACTGCGTTAGTGAGCGGGGTTCGCGCAGGTGATATTTGGACCAAAGATAATGTTTGAACTTTTTGTCATCGATACGTTAAGAAGAAGAAGCGACAAATGATCGCGTATATGAACACAGCCTAAGCAAGCAACACTGATATAACAGGCTCACATTTTTATGCCACCAAGTCATTCAATCAATTAGCTGTCCTCATTAAGAGACGCTCAAACATAGATATCCGTGCGTTCAAAGCTGTGCTGTTTACTTTCATGATTACGACATACTTCTACCCGAAAATTCGATGTGCAATACTGTCAGTTTTGCAATACTGACGACGAATTTGACTGCCTCGATGGTCTCATGATAACAGCCGCACAGGCTGATTGAAGTTTAAGCTATGCTTGCTGCGGTCGTTCCATGGATGGGTGAGCCTTCCATTATTCGTGGTGTTATTCAGCTGCATCCGGCCGGCTAAACTGGAAGCCGATATCAACGGAAAAGGCAGGCAGATTAATTGGTCCCTACTGGTCCCTACTCCCTAGAACATACAGAGCGGATTTTCAGACGGGGTAGTAAGGGCAGGTGCCTTATCCGTTATAACTACAGGAAAACGTCATTAGGAGACTGTTCTTAACTTTTGGAGTGATTACTAACTGCATTCCCAGATTTTGGAAAAAATTGTAGGTACAGTCAGCCGACGTGCATGTATGACCAGCTGTATGAACATAAGCGCAGCAAAAGGATTATGTAAGAATCGTAAGTAGTAGGTTGGTGGATTGTTAATACATTGCTTCATATGTTCGAAAAAATTGTCTGCTCAACAACGTAAATAACCCAATGAATATTGTTGTACTGTCAAAATGAAAGCCATTGCAACTGTTAGTTTGTTACGCATTACCTCGCTGTCCAGTCAGTGCAAGCATTTGTGTTTGAGGAACAGTTGTATTTCCATTGCAACTGTTAGTTTGTTACGCATTACCTCGCTGTCCAGTCAGTGCAAGCATTTGTGTTTGAGGAACAGTTGTATTTCCATTGCAACTGTTAGTTTGTTACGCATTACCTCGCTGTCCAGTCAGTGCAAGCATTTGTGTTTGAGGAACAGTTGTATTTCCATTGCAACTGTTAGTTTGTTACGCATTACCTCGCTGTCCAGTCAGTGCAAGCATTTGTGTTTGAGGAACAGTTGTATTTCCATTGCAACTGTTAGTTTGTTACGCATTACCTCGCTGTCCAGTCAGTGCAAGCATTTGTGTTTGAGGAACAGTTGTATTTCCATTGCAACTGTTAGTTTGTTACGCATTACCTCGCTGTCCAGTCAGTGCAAGCATTTGTGTTTGAGGAACAGTTGTATTTCCATTGCAACTGTTAGTTTGTTACGCATTACCTCGCTGTCCAGTCAGTGCAAGCATTTGTGTTTGAGGAACAGTTGTATTTCCATTGCAACTGTTAGTTTGTTACGCATTACCTCGCTGTCCAGTCAGTGCAAGCATTTGTGTTTGAGGAACAGTTGTACATATTTCCACAAACAAGTCTATTGCGTCATAAAGGAAGATTAGAAAACCCGTTAACAAAGAGTAGGCAGATCATATTACCTTAAATAGCTCAAATATGGACATGAGCTAAGCACCGTAATTCCTCTAAAGGTCAGTCTTAATGCCTTATTAAGACACCACTCATAAACTCCAACTTTCAAGTAATTCAGCGTCGAAAGTGGTTGCTTAGGAAATCACTTCAAATATCTTTTTTTCAATTCATTTTGTGAGCGAACATAACCTTAAAATAGTAATTTCATTTTTGTAAATATCTCGGAAATGCCGATGTAGCTTGTGTTGAATATTTTTGAGGAAGTATCTAAATATGTCATCGAGTATTTTAAAGATGATTTGATGATGACACAACAATGTCGAATTGAGGACATTTGTCCATAGTGTCGCGGGCAACCTACTTTAGCATCACCTAACTGAACGTCGTCGTTGCTTTGCTTGTCGGGAACAACGGGCTGAAACACGACAGCCGGTCTATTTTGTAAAAATCTCAAAGTGAAAACTTTGGTGAAGCGAGCTTGAAGTGAGCTGTCATTCTACGAATACTAGGGATTGACAGCTCACTTTCAAGCTCATTTTACCTAAGTACTCACGGTGAGAGCAGTGGTGGTCCAGTGGTAACGGCCTTGACTTACGAGTCGTCGTAGGTCGTGGGTTCGAACACGCTTTACTTTGTGTAAATAATTTCATCATCTTTGCTCTAAAAACGGTAAAGGAACATTCAACTTTGTGAGGAAATCGGCATGTCCAAAAAAAATTAAAAGTCATGTGACGTCTACCAACCCGCACTGGGCCCGCGTGGTGGATTACAGCCCACCCCCTTTCACCGAGAGGAGGGCTGTGTCCCAGCAGTGGGAACATTATAGGCTGATTTATACATAGCCATCCTTTAGCACATAAGTATTCTGTGGTGTTCACTTCGCGGAGACAACTAATATAATTAGAGAACTTGATTCGTGCGTGACTGGAGCGCCGGATTCCAAGCATGCCTTACCGCTGCGCACTTTATCATGCCACTTTATGCCTTACGTCATCATCACACGGACGGCTATCGCATACTCACCTGTATATATTTTTAAATAACATACAACAATACTTTTAATTTTCAACGATACTTCTAATAATGTTGTGTTATTTTACTGTTAATTCGTTAGAAAGGAGCGTCGAGCGGTTTCAGTGAAATTAACTGAAGTATTGTAAACTTTTACTGGTTTGTTCATATTTCAGTTTAGGGGCTGTATTTATTAAATACTAGCTTTTGTGGCAAAATAATAAAAGTCGCACAGTTAGATCGATCAGGTTAAGCTACGCTTGCCGCGGTGGGTCTGTGGATGGGTGACCATCTTTACATACCGAGACCTCTCCGTGCCTCGGAAAGCACGTTAAACCGTTGGTCCCGGCTGTCATTCGTGGATCTTTGACACTCGTTACGGGTCGTCAGAAGTCCGAAAGTCTGACAACGAGTCTTACCAAGAGGTATCGTATTAACCAATAACTGGGTTGTGGAGGTCAGATAGGAAGTCGCTGCTTATAAAATACTGGTATTCAGCTGCATCTGGTTAGACTGGAAGCCAACCCCAACACAGTTGGGAAAAGGCTAAGCAGATGATGACTTATTTCTGTCAACACCAACCAAAACACCAAGACATGTTGCGTCGACTCCAGATGAACTGGGATAAGGGCAAGAGAATGATGGTGAAATGAAGATGGCGCTGTGATTTGAACATATTGTAAAAGCCAAGTGAGTGCCCAAGAACTCCACGACCTCATTCCACCGGCCCCCTTCTACCTTCGGACATCCAGACGCACTGCAAGTTACCATTCCTGCCTAGTTGCTATTCCACCAATTCTCACTAAGCGTTTTCAAATTTCCTTTATAATGCGCACAGGTGATTTTTGGAAGAGTTGCCGTGGAGTTTCTTGCCGGCACTTCTAGCTCCTGACGTTAATATAGTGTGGCATTCATGCGGATAACAGGCACATGAGACATTCCAGCTTTGTCTCTGGTAAGGCAACGCATCTGCGATGTCTCTGGTGTAGCAGATGTCCATAGGTAGCGGTGACCACTTACCATCAGGCCGTCGACTTGTTTACTATTAAATAACTTTTAAAACAACGTTTATAACAGCTTCATGTTTTTACTCAAACGAAAGGTTATTAGAAAGTAAGAGTAGGTAAATAATATACTCATCGCAGTCATCTATCACACGTCCGCACGTCTCGTACATGCATCTCATCTTTAAAAGCAATATTACCATGGGGGTAGGCAGAAACTACAGAACGCTGCAGAACATACAACCGAAATAAAAAGTATTCTATGTCTTAACAGCAGATCATGGTTTATCTGTGTGCCAAATTTCATCTAAATCAGTTCAGCCTTTAGGCGTAAAAAGGTAGACAGACAAACAGACCGACGGCGACGGATGGACAGAGTTACTTTCGTATTTATAATAATTAGTATGGATATGGATGGATAGCACTTGCCGTGGTTAAAATATTAGCCAGTTTAGCCAGTCAGCAATGTTGTAGCGGGGCTGACTGCCCTGGGTGCACTCCAAGTTCATGTATGCAGGTACCTCGCGGAGGCTATCAGAAGAACATACAATCCTATTCCCTGAAGTAGGTTAGAGTCCTGCTCTAAATAGTTGATGTCCTTACATATTTCACGAGGCAGCGCTGTAGCACGCATTTCCACGACGTGACACATGTGTAGGCTTATTATAGCTCTAGGTATATGACATGACTCCTGTAATCCCAAAGGAGTGTGTAATGCATGGAGCACATTTCGCCAGTTATGTTTAACTGCTCTGTAATAAGGGGCGAGCATAATTAAAAAATCAGACTCCGAGCTGCTACTAATGAATTCCTGATAGGAAACATAGTAACATGTTGCCTTGCCGAGAATCGTACCCAAGAACATTCAGCAACCGTTCTTACCACCACTACACCAACGAGACACTCCATTGTGGACCATCGTTATCTGCCGGCCTTTTTCCCCAACTACGTTGGGATCGGCTTCCAGTCTAAACGCATGCAGCTGAATTATACAGTATTTTTCATGGAGCGACTACCTGTCTGACCTCCACAACACAGTTACTTGGTAACACGACACCCCAATTTACTATAACCACTCGGAAAAGTCTCTTAAATCGTTGTTGAGAGTGTCCGTGGAGTTTCTTGCCCTTTTAGAACCATAGGAACCTACTACGCTTTTGTATGGGCAACTAGCTTCTTGTTTTCAACTGTCCGCGACTCCATGACAACAGAGCCTGTAATCAGTTTCATTTAAATAAATGCTTTGAGTTTGAATTCCCTTTCTCCGTCCGTATAAACAAACCTCTTTGCTCAACCTCGCATCTCATTATCATACTCCAGTAAAGACTACTTGCAGTATGGTGAATCAGGATGCCTGTGTCGTCATCGACGCTGGCGCTGACTTGCTGCCGTGTCGTCAAGGGCGCTATGTAGCGTGGCTCCTTATTTGGCAAGCTGTGGGTGGCGAGCGCGGTGACCTCGGAGAGAACTGATCTTTTGTTACCCAACTTTGAAGGCATGTACAGTGAAGTAAGCTGTTTGGTATAAAGGCTATTCAGGCTAACTTGCAACTACTTTTAAATGGTGCTGTGAGTGGACTGAGGCATCGCAGTACTAACGTTTACTCTATTGAACTTGCGGCAATACACTCGCCCCCATATTGAAATTAAATCAAAAGCATTATATTCAAATTAGGCTGAGAATCAGCACTTTTTGAACGTCAAAATTACATAAAGACAGTCCCCAGAACGCCCGCCCTACACCACTTCCTTGTGCTTTAGCTGGAAAGAAGTGGTGCCACAAACACCCCGGCAGCACAGCTGTCTGTTACACGGGACCTAAACTTAAACACGACGAAATGTGGATGTACTACACAGCTCTGCTTACATTCCATGCCCCGAGGATTTGGGCAGAGTTACACCCACATTTGCTAGTTATGTCCAAATCCTTTATAGGTAATTGGGGGCGAGCTTATTGAGATAAATCCAAACACCAGGCTGCTACTGAAAAATCCCTGATGATACAACCCAACCCAGTAAAACTTTTCGACATTGGGCCTTATTCTCTGACAGTGAACAAACCCACGCGAAATGAACGCGAGATTGGCGGGATTAGCTAAGGAATTGACGTGGTTTCGAAGTAAGGAATCGGTAAGGGGCTTACATGGCCTAAAGCGCGGTCACTGTCGGTCGGACTGCATAGAAAAGGAAGAGAAACGCGATGACACAACGCTGGTATAAAATATGAAGCAATTATTTAATTACAAAAAATCTATTGTTTGGACTAAAAAACTAAAACACTAGTATTTTAGTATGTTGCTTGTAGAATAATCAAGAAAACAAAAAAAAACAGAATGATTGTATGTACTTAATTATGTATATTAGTATGGTTTTTATTGTAAAAAGAATTTTTTTAGAGGTTATAGTTCATGATTTTTTTCTATCGTATCAAATTAGTTTTATTATGTTGACGTTGTTGTTGTTGTTTGACGGCACGGTTGACGCAGTGGTTAAGCGATTGAATGCTGCGCTGCGTGTCTCGGGTTCGATTCCCGCACGGAACAAATATTTGTATGACCTACAAGTATTTGTTCCGTCCGGGTCTGGCTGTTTGTGTAAGTGAGTTTATGGTGCAGCGCAGACGACAGACTATCCGTGACGCACTTTTTAGTCTGTGAAAATAGAACCTATGCAATTATATGCAGTAACGCACACGACGCGTAAAAAGTCCGGCGCACAAAAAATCCGTGTAAAGGCTCGTACACACAGGCGCGACGCGACACGCGACACAAAGGCACCGCAAGTCGCGCAACGAGCGGTGCCTTTGTGTCGCGCGCGATTCGCGTCGCGCGTCGCGCCTGTTTGCAGGAGCCTTAATTCGGGCAGACCGCACCGCGCCGGGCCGCGCCGCCGCTCCGCACAAAAAGTGTGTGAAAAAAATTGAACGTTTGCTTCAACGCGCGCTAACGCAGACGGCGCACACTTTAGTCGGCAATCTGCATTTGCTAGGGGTGGACGTAACGCACGCGATCTATTATCATGGCGCCAGAGGTCTATGTAACGATGTTAATTCAAGAAATACAAAACAAACCAGCAATTTATGATACTTCTAAGGCAGAATATCATGATAGACATTTAAAAAGAAACCGACAGAATGATCGAAGATGTGCTGCGTCGTGTGCGTTGAGTCTGTGAAAAATCCGCGACCGACTTTTTGCGCGCCATGCAGACTTTGTGCGCCGCAGACTCGATCGCACAAAAAGTGTGCCATCTGCGCTGCACCTAAATGTTTTTAAACGCACCCGCAATACAGGAGAAATTCCTAGTGTGCGGCAACGTTATTTAAGAAAATAAAATAATAAATAACCTAGCATATACGAGTATCCTGAAGAATATCATGCGCTGCGCTTGCGACCACTAGACCAAACCAACGAAGCAGTCTTCTGTAAAACTTAAGTCATTGTGTTGTGAAACACAAACACGACCGTGCCTGATGTACTCAGATGTCGGTTAATCAGCGCATTTTGCGTACTGCAAATAATACTATCGAGTCGTAATCCCAAGCGATATTATTGTACCTTATATCAATAAAGTTAAAGTATAAAATTGCTGCATATACACGTAATATTTTGCGTATTGCAAATATAAGACTATCGATGTGTTATGCCCAGCGATGTTGCACCTTATTTCAATGAAGTTAAAGTGTAAAATTGTGGCATGACGTAAGCAAAGAGCATTGAGTCATTGATGAAGCGATTATAATTATTATGCCATATTGTACGGCGGCAAGCCCACGATGTCCTGTGAGTAGGGTTGCCAACTCTCGAATGGACCAACCCGGGAGAATTTAAAAAAATCGAGTATTGTGTTGAAAGAAAATCTCAATATTTTATTATTGATGGTTTTTACCACAAAATCATAAAAGTAGTATTTGTATCTCTGCTTTTACTAAAGAAATATTCATTCAGTTTCTTTTCTTGTTCCATCATAATGACTGAATACGCGCTCGCAAGAATTGTTAGAGACAGGAATGGAAAGAACAAACGCGACGAGTAACGTGCGAGCGACGGATGTATATACTTTGAAAAAACCGGAGAAATTATTGCACTCCGGGAGGTCGGGAGATTAACCATTATTACCGGAGTCTCCCGGGCAATCCGGGAGGGTTGGGAACCCTACCTGTGAGTGATGCTCAAGTGCTGTATGTTCCCATTTAAGGTAATTTCTTACAGCTTTTGTTAAACTGGACTGTTGTGCAATGAGCAGCATGGACTGTGAGTAGTATTCAGTCTGGCGAAGTCGCTTGTCCACACAGATGTTGTAATGTTGAACTTCAAAATTATCTATATTATACACAAGCCGTGTCATCGTCATCATTATTTCAGCCGAAAGACGTCCAACCCTGGACATAGGCCTCCCGTAAACACCGCCGGTTCTGTGCTTCCCGCATCCAGCGGCTTCCTGCAGCCTTCACCAGGTCATCGGTCCACCTTGTGGGAGGCCTTCCAACGCTACGTCTTCCGGTACGCGGTCACCGCTCCAGAACCTTTCGGTCCCATCGGCCATCTGTTTTGCGAGTAATACTACTATACGTAATCCTCCCGCTAAGCAGCGTGCAGTGTTTCGGTTTGAAGAGTATGGGCACCGGTGTAGTTACAGGCACATGAGACGTATCAGCTGTGCCCTGGGATGGCAACGCATCTGCGATGCTTCTGGTATTGCAGATGTTTTCCTTCAGGTGGGCCGTTCGGGTTGTTTACCATTTAATAACATAAAATCACGGAATATTTAGTATTCCGATAATAATGTAACTGGCGAAATGTTTGTATACTATAGGTACAACTCTGCCTAACCCTTCGCGGACCACAGGCGTGATGTTCTGTTATTTAGAATTCACTGCCGCATGTCGTGATTCACCATAACGTGTTCTATATGGCATTTGTATCAAAGGTCGCTCCGTTCCGCTTCACGTCTTGTCTGATTGTCTCTTCAAATGTATTACATCTTACGGTCGCCCTTCGATGTCAATGTCAAATGCAAACAGTATACTCACAGCGCAGGGACGTGCAGTAGTCCAACTTCACCCAACATGCGTATGAATGTGGCTCGGTGAAATGAGGAGGAGAACAAAAAGTGAGAGTCGGAAATATGATGCATGTATTTATTTATGGAACATAAAAGTGATTCCAGTCAATACCTGGGTAAAACAGACGATACGGTTCATCCAAAAACTTTGCTTAGCTTAGATGTTTAAAGGCTGATTTGCAATGATCCAGTGTTTCGATCCAGCGTAACAACCCGCAGACGTTCAATTATCGTTCCAAAGCCACTGGATTTCAGACTCCAGCGCTGGAATGAGATACTGACTGGATCAATGTACCTATATCAGCCTTAGCTCTGTTTTAACGATTTCGTGGTATCTAATGTTTTACGAGCGGTTCTATTGTTAAGGCTATGTATATGATAAACTTATCCATGGCTCATTACTCCACCGCATCTCAGCTGCACAGAGCTCTGTCCCTTTCACACACACTTCCTTAAACTGGGAGTAAAAGAGATGTGTATACTTAGACATCATACTTCAGGGTCACATGTACAGCTACAGAGTACGGATGCAAGTCCGGGAGAATAAATACTAAGGTTGGAAAGTACTAGGCAAACATAGGAGGCAAGATGTGCGAGTCAATATTTGTAGGGGAAAGTGTAACATGCATGTTCTTTTGATTCATGATGCCCTGATACATAGACCTCTCGTGTCCAATTGTTATTGGGCATAAATTTTATTATCCATAGTGAATAGTATTTTTTAAAGTATGGATCGCATTCCCGTAAATTCTCTAAATAAAATGGATTTATTGTATTCAGTGATTCCGGGTTTAATCATTATTTTTATCAAAAAAGTACTATTGTTTGTGTAATATTGTTCGGTTGCATGTTCACTGGATATACCGGTAAAATGATGTTACTCATTTGACTGGCGCGTAGGTGTAGTGGTCGCAAGCGCTACTGCTGAGCATAAACTCCTGAGTTCGATTCCCAGGTCGGGCAAAGTGTTAGGATATTCTCAGTAGCAGCGGAGTCCGGATGTCCGGTTGATGGCAATAGGCTCGCCCCCTATTACATGGAACTTAAACAGAACTGGCGAAATATAGATATACTATAGGTACAGCTCTACCTAACCTGTCAGGGGTCACAGGCGTGATGTTATGAAATGTATGTTAAGTAACAGTCTGAAGTCACCATTTTTTCCCGGTGAATGCCATCAAAAAGGCTGATGATGATAATGACTGCCGGTAAAAAGCTTGCCCCCTATAGCAGGAGACATGACATGACCTAAAGCGCGGTCACTGTCGGATTGCATAGAGAAGAAAGAAGCGCGATGACACAACGCTGGTAATTTATTGCGAAATATGAAGCAATAAAATCTATTCTTTGGACTAAAAAACTAAAACACTATTATTTTAGTAAGTATGTTGCTTGTAGAATAATCTGACAAAAAAAACAGAATGATTGTATGTATATTAGTATGATTTTTATTGAAAAAATAAAGGTTTTTCTTCATGATTTTTTTCTATCGTATCAAATTAGTTGTATTATGTTTTCGACACACTATCTACCTAGCATATATCTTGAAGAATATCATATTTTCTGATTATGTTTACTGTATTCGATCATGCACTTTTATTGTTTCTAAAACTTGCGTTTTTTGCGTTTAAGTCCTGGTTGTGGGGGGATAAATACGCATCGGGAATACAACCGTGGCATGTGAATGAGCCCTAAAAATGCAGGAATAGAACAACCTAAACAAACGCAAATGAAGCAAGAGTACAAAACTATACAAATATGCTAATCAAGCGATACAAATCGATACTGTGTGTTTGTCGGCACATTCAGGGCTGCCACCCACACGACAGCGGTATTACTAATTGCAGATATGATTCTGAGCAATAGCTACCGAGAACACGGCCAATTTGATGCAAGTGTAATTTGTTTGATTGCTACACTTTGTGACACGAGCGGTCAAGGCTACCAGGGAACCAGCATTATATGAGTAATATTTAATTTTTTTAATGTTATTGGACGGCAGGCTGCCTCGTTGGTGTAGTGGGCGCAAGCGCTTCTGAGCATGAGTAGTACCTTCAGTATTGTCTCTTCTATCCAAAGCGATAAGACCGCCCATTGTGTCACCGACTCACCGCTTATAAAATGTCTACATTTATATCTGTAATTGTTATGGTGTACATAATTAAGAATATTCTATTTTCTATCTATCGATATATGAGGTTCTGGGTGCGATTCCCGGGGCGGGTAGTATTATTGGTGTTTTCCATTTGGAATATACCCTGGAGTCTGGATTTGTCGATGGCAATCGGCTCGCCCTTGTTACTAACATGGGACTTAAAATCATCATCATCAGTCTGCTGTCCTTATACCAATTTATTTATTTGAAGTCGGCGCAACATGTCTTTTTCTTCCATACTTGTGTATAAGTCGTCGTCTTGGTAGTCACCCCCTTTTTTATTATAATTATCATCTTTCAAAACCGGCGAAATTTGGGAGTACTATTGGTCTTTTAAGAGGAACCGGGACTACCCCTATGTGCTGATGATGATCACCGCGGTGGTTTTAGTGAGGTAAACATCCCACACTCCCCGACTTTCCATCCCCGGAGGTCGGGAGCTTTTTAAAGCTTCCCCCCGACAAAAAAAAAGAAAAAGGTACACCTCTGTCTAATCTTTCGGTGAATACAGGCGTGATGTTATGTCATGGATGGCAAACATGCCGACGGCCCACCTGATGCTAAGTGGTCACCACAGTGTAAAGACATTCGCAATACCAGAGGTATCACAGATGCGTTGTCATAACAGAGCCAAGCTAAAATGTCTTGTTGATGTACTGAATTTGAAGGCTGTGGCAACACCGCAATACACTCTTATTAGGCACTTTTACTGTGGACCTTTGTCGTATAAAAGTTATTTACGAGGTGTATAAAGTAGTCCTATAAGGAGCTTGTTGTGTTGAGTCATCCTCGTGTCATAGTGCGCAACTTGCTTATGAGGTCATGAACATGCAGAGAGCTCCGTAACACTGGAAATATTATGAGAGAGTGGAGTTTTAGTCTACATTGCTCTAGTAGTAGGTAGAGTGAAGGAGCTCGTCTTGGGAAGTAATACCGAAGAGGGTTGCTGTGTTCCCATGTGGAAGGCTTGGATGCCGTTGTTATTACAGGCACTGACATTTTAGCTTTGTCTCTTGGACGGCAACACGATGACTGCCTTGGTAGAGTCATCTGTGATGATTCTTGTATTGCAGATGTCCATAGGGACGCTGACGACTTGTCATCTTACTGGCTATTCCTGTATTTTTAGAGCGTTCGCGTTCTAATCCGTAAAAAATACCCTTAATTTTTAGGGTTGTAAAAACGGGACCCTATTACTAAGACTCCACTGTCCGTCTGTCACCAGGCTGTATCTCATGAACCGTGATAGCTAGACAGTTGAAATTTTCACAGATGATATATTTCTGTTGCCGTTATAATAACAAATACTAAAAATAAATATTTATGGGGGGCTCCCATACAACAAACGTGTTTTTTTTCGGCGTTTTTGCCATGTTGTACGGAAAAAAAAAATAAAAACATGATGGTACGGAACCCTCGGTGCGCGAGTCCGACTCGCTCTTGACCGGTTTTTAAATAGGGGAATTGGCATTCAAATGGCCCTCCGGCTTCATTGCCAACCAAGAACTTAAAATATCATGTACCTTGAGATTACTTTAGAAATCGATTTAAGTTTGTAACTATGTATATATTGTTTAATGGCCAGTGACGGCAGATTAGTGGTCGGTCGTGCGAGAGGATTATTATCGATCATTATGTCGAAGCGGTAACCATCGGCAACCATGTCGATCGGAGGTCTCGATGGCTGATTCATGTAATAAAGGTTTTGGTCGTGTCTTGGGAAGCAATGGTTTCATCAGTACTGATATTCTCCAGAAGTGTGCTCTTTAAAGACACAGTACGCAGCCTTGTTTTAGAAAAAGTGCAACTTTTCTGCAGCGTATATCAGAAATGTGTGGTCATCAAAAAAAAAATATCAGCTCTCCCATACAAAACTTCAATACCTACTCGATAAATCGACTGACAGCTGATAATTTTTTCGCGATTACGATGTTGTCTCACGGAAAACGTTGTTCAGTTTGATGGTCTGATGGTCTGACCCTTAAATAATATGAGCAGTGAGCACTGAGCACACATGTCTGATACACGCGGTATAGATATAGGTAGCTCCATGTGTCATTGTATTGACTTGTAGGTTACAATTACAACGGTTATTCATAAAATTTCTACATTTTAATTAATCAAATCTATGCATTAAGACGACAACGACCGACGACCGACGACGACGATCGACGACGATCTATGTATTTAGAGACACCCACGGAAGCAAACGCTGTGATAAAATTAAACATAAACATCATCATTTATCTTACTCACACGTTTATTTTTACAACATGATCAAGTCTTCAAATTGAAGAGCCACTCGAATATTCGAAACAATGTAACAATATAAACCACAGAAATACACCGACACATGTTTCCATGAATTAATAAGAAATAGCCCAAGTTTCGCTGTTAGTCGGCAAAAGAAGTGGGTCGGGCGGCGTGCCAAGTGCAGCGGGTCAACGGCGACGGACGGGTCACTGGGTGCACTGCGGATGTTCCTGCTCTGTGACATAGTGGCCGTGACGATGAGATATTCGAGTTCATTCAACATTATTTATTTTAAATAAATTAACATGGGCACTTATGAAATGACAGAAGCTAGGTGCACGGTTCCAATTAGTCGTTTCTAATGGAGAAGAGCAGGAACCATAGAAACATATATTATGTAAAGAAGGCAGGTACGAAACTCCACGTCTATTCTTTAAAAACAATACAATATTTACAAAATACAGTGTTAATAGGGATGGGAGGACAGTGTAGGCCAATTATTGTTGATCTGGGATTTACCATAATAATTTGCAGGGTTGTTGTGTAGCGGGTCAACTGTGTGACGCGTCACTGGGTACACTGCGGATGTTACTACTCTGTGGCAGGATGGCCGTGAGATTACTTCATTGTTGATCTAGGCGCAGCATGGCGCGGGCGCTTGCTACTATTTAAGGCTCCTTCAAACAGGCGCGACGCGACACAAAGGCACCGCAAGTCGCGCAACGAGCGGTGTCTTTGTGTCGCGCGCGATTATATCGCGTGTCGCGCCTGTTTGTAGGAGTCTTTAATCATTTGCAAGGCGAGGGTTTAGTTAATAGTTGCATCGCGTAAGGTTCAAAATTGCTGGACACATAACTCTTCGTCTATTGACCTGCTACTATGTGTTTAGCGATCCCCAAATTTAATACATATAAGTAAAATAAAATTGTGAAACTGTAACAATTTGACATTGACAGCTATATTGCGTAGCAATTAGGGCGGTTTTCGTAGTTCAAGTGTTCAAGTCTGATATGCGTTTGATCGTACAAAACTAATGGAACGTGTTTTATTCATTACGAGCTGCGCCCCACCCACGGTTTCACTCGCATAAGTGTCGATCCCGTGGGAATATCGGGATAAAAATCCTATATGTTAATCCTGGTTATAAACTATCTGTGTGCCAAATTTCATCCAAATCCGTTCAGCCGTTTGTGCGTGAAGAAGTAACAAACATACAAACCCATTCACAAACTTTCGCCTTTAGGTATAATAGTATTAGTGTGATTTTCATTAATTTACCAATTTTCATTCTGAATACTTAAATATTTATTTTATTATCCAGTGGCTGTCTAATTCCGCACGGTGCATGCACGAACCTGCGTGCACAGTCCGTGCGCCAGTGCATTCGACACGGTGCACGGGTGGTGTCTGTGTAATCGCTCGTGTGCGCGTGTTGCACGCTACTTGTGCGTGTGTTTGTTTATCTGGCTCGAATGTATTGTATGGAATCAATATCAATTATCAAGTCGGTATTGACATAGCTTCCACTAGTGGTCGGTGCACACAAACCCTGCTGCCATTGTCACCACTTAGGCCCGTCCGTCGTCCGACGCGACGCTGAAATCACCAATGAGTAGCCAGAATGTCACAGGCTCACAGCACTAGTATTTCAATGGCGGTCCGTACACGACGCAACCATTCACTAAGGACCACCTCAGTTTTGGCTACTCATTGGTGATTTGAGGAGGAGCAGTAACACGTTACTTTCAAGTAGCGTCGTAGACGATAGGCCTTAAAGTACATTTTCTACTGACGACCAATCTCGCCAATCTCTGATCGACCAATCACAGACTAGATAAGAGCAGCAATTTGGATATCAAATTATTTGATTGGTCGATTTTTGTACGTCTCTGCTCCGTTCTGTTGGTCTGTATTTCAGTGGAAACGCACCATAACTATCGGGTTTGATCGTGAGCAAAGCGATAACATTCCCTGTATCCTCGGACCAGCAAAAGCTTAGCGTGTCAAAATGCGGGATGTCTTAAATGAATACATCATTTATCCATTCATCTTTCATAACGTTACTTCAATGGACAAGCTAATTCAGCTGCAAGCATACAAGCTGAAATCAAGTCATTTGTGTAAGTAACGCGTTTCGTCTGAAAGTGGACGGGCCTGGGCAGGTCTGCGATGTGTTTGTCAGACGGTAATAAATAATAGATATATTACGTGCGTGTGTCACGCGAGTTGGCGCTAATGGGCCGACGGCCGCCGTGCCTCGGAGGAGGTAGGGCGTGGAAGGACTATGTTGGCCAAAGAGCGGTGTGTGTAGGCGAGCAAAAAGGACTGGTTGGTCTATTTATTGGTCTCTCTAGCGCGATTTCTGCGCGTAAGGTCCTGTATTTTCCAATAAGAATGTCTCACTAGCCTGGATTTGTGCTTGATTAATGATAATCACCGTTTTCTTCTGAAAGCTTGGTAGACCCTTTCGTCCGCTCCAGGGCAGAGGCTATCCACACCAGAACAGAAAAGGCTAGTGTAAAGAGCAAACCCTTGCATAGTTGCGTTTTCTGCCAGCCATCGGAAATGCACGCCCTTTTCTGATTACATTTGTATAGACGAGATGCCAGAGAGCGCAGCGTTAGCACTCCATCGACTGACTTCTCCTGGTCGCGATGTGACGCGGGCGCGCCGGTCAACGGTAGTACAGGCTACGGCTGGTTTATGAATGTTTCATTAGTTATTGATACACTGTTTTTACATATTTCTAATTACATGTTTTAACAGTACGCGCCGCATGAGAGACGCCGTGAGACATGGAGTTTTTGAGTACCTCGGTGCTCAAATACACGAGCGGCACGTTGTGAACGCCTGCAGTTGCCTCGGCTGCCATGCTCTTGACGCGTGTCGCTCGTGCATGTGAGCACTTATTCTCCGAAATAGATCTATAATTACGAGCACAGTACAGAAAGAGGCGGCAGCTGCACGCCGTGAATGACAAGAAGGCACTCAGCATGATGCTGTGCTGTGGGGGCACAGCGCTGATCAAAGCTGCGCACCAATTGTGTAACACACTAATCATAGTCTGAATAATTTTGAAGGATATTGTTACCCATTGCTTCATATGTTCGAAAGCTATGTCTGCTCAACAACGTAAACCTAGCGCAATGAATGTTGTAGAACTATCAAAATGAAAGCCGTTGCTACTGGTGCGACGCGTGACGCGAATCGCGCGCGACATAAAGACACCGCTCGTTGTGCGACTTGCGGTGCCTTTGTGTCGTGCGCGATTTTATCGCGTATCGCGCCTGTTTGAAGAAGCCTTTACCCCCAGATATGTCTTATGTGCCTGTAATCCTGTACTCACACCAGCAGGGGAAGGAATCTTTCAAACTAGTACATATTCCAGGCCCTTCCCGTAAACTTCTTAGCAACAGAATTTCATATTAATATCCATAACATCGATTGGTCGTGTAACAGGGACATGGCAGGCGCGCGGTGCTGTACTGGAGGTAATGCGATCGATAGCAGGGTGTGTTCTGAGTTCAGAGGTGTAGTCGACATGTTTTTACCACTGTACAGTTGGGGCAATAATATGTAGAAACCTGTTTTCTATGTACTAGTAAGTATTGTTTCACTGCAACGCAAGGTGAGAGCAGCGGTGGCCCAGTGGTAGCGGCCGCGACTTACGAGTTGTAGTTCGTAGGTTCGAACTCAGACGGGCGCTTTACTTTATGTTAATTATTTCATCACCACTGCCTTCAAAACGGTGAAGGAAAACATCTTGAAGAAACCGGCATGTCCTAGAACCAAACATTTGAAGACATGTGACGTCCACCAACCCGCTCTGGGCCCGCGTAGTGGATCACGGTCCACTCCTTCTCACAGAGAGGGGGCTTGTGTCCCAGCAGTGGGAACATGTTATAGGCTGCTTATGCTAAGATTGCTAAGGCAAGGGCTCCCTGTCCCTGTCCCGCGCACGTGCCTACAATAACTTATTTCAACTACAAAGCGAATTTCTCATCGGCGAGCTTCAATTGTTGAACTATAATACAAATAAACTTACAACTGTAATAATAAAATTAATATAGGTAATTTACAAAATTACGTTACGATCAGCTGTGCACACCTACTTCATTTGTTTTGTTCAATCAATGCTTTATTAGTTAGAGGAAAACCGATTTTGAATTTCACTATACTGGGTGGCTTGGACATCGACACGCAGACTCAACAACACATGAAGACCCCCTAGCGTACAATTTTTTTAGGCGAAAAATTTCAACGCAGGGGAGTTCTAGAATCATGTACCGAATCCATGGTAACAGCACAGGTAACAGATTGCGCGTCGATGTTCTCGCCACCCTTTTTTATTTTTGCTGTTGACTGTACACGCCCTGTCCGAGCGATCTACATACATACTAAAACAACCCTTACGACCATGTGACTAATAACTTTCGAAGAGGAAAAGTTACACCGATTGCTGAACAATTTATGTGATTCTCTATGTATTGTGTTCGCCTCCCCCGAATACTGGCGTAGTGTGATGTGATAACATATCATCACGCTGGGTCTCAAAAGGGCTAGGCAGAGGTGTACCTGTAGTACCTACATCCACGTATCGCCAATCCCATGAGATAGGGAGCAAGCCCATTGCCATCAACCGGCCATAAAAACAGACTCCAGGCTGCTACTGAGAAATTCCAGATGGAAAAACAGACTCCAGGCTGCTACTGAGAAATTCCAGATGGAAAAACAGACTCCAGGCTGCTACTGAGAAATTCCAGATGGAAAAACAGACTCCAGGCTGCTACTGAGAAATTCCAGATGGAAAAACAGACTCCAGGCTGCTACTGAGAAATTCCAGATGGAAAAACCCAATAACACTTGTATGTTCACCTTTATTTATACAGCTTCTACCCGCGACTTCGTTCGCGTGAAGTTTTTCGTTTAAACATTTATAACACATCCTATGGCACTCAGGGATACTGTAGCTTCCAATTAGTGAAATAATTTTCGGAATCGTCTCAGCAGTTCCGAAGACTACGCCCTACAAACAAACTCACAAATACCCCTTCATAACATTAACATTACCGTGTTATTAGGTAATATGATTATTCGTCATTAAATCTATCCCATGATTATTACAGTCAAACTCTTTTCAATTTCAATATTACCACAGACTTAAAGTCTGTGAATAATACCATCACCAATTCCTAATTATACAAACTGTAAGTGCAACTGTTGCGCAAGTATCGTGCAACCGCGATGTCGGGAACTAAATGTCCGCCCGGTGATCGTTACTCGTAGTCGTAGGCAACTGTACCCAACTGCAGTGACTAGCATGATATGCCTCTTGCTTGTTGTAATTTACGATTAGTGCTCATTAGCATGCGTAATGAATTTGAAGCACACGCGTGTAAATTTATATCTAAACTAATTTATAATAAAGAGATAACATTAGACTCTTTGTAAGTTTGTTTGTTTCGCTTTCACACTAAATTGGCTGAACGGATTTGGATGAAATTGGGCACATGGGTAGACCATGCGGGTTAGGACATAGCTTACTATCCCACGATATTCACACGGGATTGGGACTTGGGCGGGTGAAACCGCGGCGCGCCGCTAGTAATTCATATTTTATCTCGGGAATTTGAAATAAATTGATGTTGAATTGGGGTAACTTTGTTTTTATCTATCAAATTGAAACTTTGAAGAGGAATATCAGCCCTGCTGCTACCTCGTTGCATGATCAGCCTATTATGTCCCACTGCTGTGACTTAGGCCTCTTCTCTGTCTGAGTGAGAAGGCCGTAATCCACCACGTGGAGACACGACACAGTGCGGAGCGCCGGATGTCACAGTGTGAGCTTTTCTAATTACCCAGCTGGACCCTCTAGGAGTACTAGGACCTTCTTGCTCCTCAACCAGTCTATCTAAGCTGGCTTCTTTGAGGTCCATCTAGCTAGGAGGCGGTATCTAGCATCCCATGTAACACTAATTTCGTCCACAATCCATAAAGCTTTTGTTTTATGTAAGTAGTACTTGGTGCCAAGTATAAGATACTACAACCAGAAGTTACTGTACTATGAAAGAACGGTCTATTTCGAAGGTGCGCCGTGCGTACCACCCTGTTTGGGGTCGTCACGATATGTGGTATTGGAGGATTGTGGACCTTAATTGTTAAGAGGTAGAGTCTGATTTTGTTTGTAACCTGTAAGAAATGTAATTGAGTTTGGAAAAAGTTTGTGGGTTCTGCTGAGGGAAGTAAGTGAATGATATCCATTCTTACTATCTTATACCGTACTCGAGAGAGAGATAGAGAAGAGAAGACAGTAGAGAGGCCTTTGCTCTGCAGTTGGGTATCACAGGCTTTTAATGATAATAATATACTGTACGAAAAAGAAGTTTCAGAAAAGATTTGAGTACGAATGTGGATGAAAAGAAACAATGGATGGATTGTGTTAAAGATAATATTATGGCTGGACAGGAGGTGACTACTGACATGACGACTCATAGAGAAGTAGGTATGGAACAAGACATGCTGCGCCGACCACTCATATGTTGGGATAGGGGCAGGAGAATGATGACACACAAGTACATTGGTTGTTTATACTCGCGGCACTGGTGGTCGATAAACGAGCTTGTGATGACTTCACAGAGTGCTATCAGGCTAATAAGGATTCGGTTCCTAATTGGAAGATGTCCAAATGTGTCAGTTTCTGTAACTGTGTGTTAGTTGACCTACTTTCATTACACGCCCATTGTCCGGGGAAGTCTACCCTTATTATTGTCTTCTTAAGACCAACTCTTAAGACGACGAGCTGTTGGGAATAGATTTTATACATTGGCTTAGGGGGAATGATTTATTCCGGTTTGATCCCCTGAACCCCTCCACCCCCCCCTCAATCCCCTGCTAGTTCGTCTTCTGCGCTAAGGCAGCCCGCGGAATTCAAATTTCCTCACGTTCTTTGCACATTGCAGGTCAGTGTCAAGTTGTAAGTTGATTCGAATGATTCGCGAGAGCAACAAGTATGGCTTTAGAGAGTTATAATAATTAGAATCAGCAACACAACTCGAGTTAGAATTGGCCTCAAATGTCATGATTTTACGAAATAGTCATTCAAAGGGCTAGAACTTAGAGAATTGTATTGATGATTTTTATGATTAAATATAATTCAATAAATAAATATTTGTTACGGTCGCAAATCATATTTAGATCAACATACAACCTGGAACTGTCCTGCAGATTTAGATGAGTTGGTCGTAAATCGCAATTCTATGATGGTCGAAAACTTTTAATAAATCGTTTGAGCAACCATTTTCTTGTCTCCTAAACCATAATAGAAATACCTATTCTAATCTTTGGTCCTATTCCAACTATTATAATGGCGTCTACTTTATGATTATAAACCAATCTCACGGAACCCTAACTGGGCTGGGCATCGCGCTTTTAAAAAAGCTCTTACTTTACGTGACAAACAAATGCTTTAGCTGTAAGTAAGTACTAGAATAGTTTTAAATAGATTGTATTTTAATAAATATGTCTTGTATCCAATTCTATAGTTTATTTTATAGGAAATAAAGTCTAAATTACAATACACTTGCATCTAGGGTTGCCGCGATGTCACGACTTGACACGAAAGGCGAATGAACTGTTGATAGTAATTTGACTAATAGTACAGTCAACTACACGTAGAAGTTACACCTATACTATGAAAACCGCCCTTTATGCTACGAAATAAAGGCGCTGTCAACGACAACATGTTACTAAGACGTGCGGTTGCCTGTATTGTAAGGAAAATGAATGGGGTTGTTGATTTGTAGCTGTTTTGTAGTTTTATGTCGGAAATTGAAGTTTCTTTGGATTACTTTGAAAAGGGTGTTATTAGGGCTGACGGAAGTTGTGACAACCCTCAGTTTGAGTGATGGAAACGTTTTTTGAAGCTTTGAGGCAGTAGTTTGTGGTCTTATCTCTGTAAAGCCTGGTTTACACAGTGCGATTTCATTGCCTGTGGCTTAACATAAGTTGAGGCAACACTAAAGTTCGGGAGGTTCCTGCACATCATCAGGCGGGAGGAAACGCGCGGATGTCACCATTGCCAGGATCGCCCAAAGGACACGGTGGAGCATACGGTGGAGGTCTGCCCCGCTTGGGCGGAGCACCGCCGTGTCCTCAGAGGCGATCGGCATCGGCGGCGACCTCTCGCGTCCGGCCCTGGTTCAAGCCATGGTCCGGGGCGAGAGGGAGTGGGGGGCAGTCGCCTACTTCTGCGAAGCAGTCATGCTAGCGAAGGAGGCGGCGGGACGGCTGAGGGAAAGAGCCTCCCAAGAGTCCCAAGTTTAGCCGGCTAAAGATAGAAGAAACTAACATTAACACCTCGTCGAAGATAAACCGGTCGAAGTTTAGCCGGCTAATCTTAAGTTTATGTTCACACCTACCTTTAGCCGTAACATATATGTATATTTTAATTTTGTCGCCTGGCTGTGCCGAATCATGCCGACCCGAACAACTGTCCATGACATTAGTTTTTGCCGCGCGTATTCGTTACGCTCACGTTGTCGGATCCCTTGAAATGTCACAAATCCTGAATGTCAAATAATCAATCCCACAGACAGGCCCCACACGACAATGTTCGATCGATTTTCATGAAGTTTTCATAGAAATTGTTCTACTAGAGTAGTGTCGCGCCTTTCTGCGGGAGCCTTCAAACGTATCTTACCTCATACGCCTCTAAATTGTGGCATTTACAATGCGTTCAGCATCGGTGTTTCGTTTTTATTAATTGTTAAGCTATGCCTATGAGTCATTCATTACGATCCACTTGTGACTGCGGCTAGTTGTGACCTTCGCTCATTCAATCAACGATGCGGCCGTATTTTTTTTATAAATTGTAAAGTTCATTTACTTCGATGCGTTCACGTTCGGCTGAACGATATAATCGTTCATGCCTTTACGTACAATTTCAATCGTTGAACGATTCAAATTACTAAACTCTGGCGTTTAGTAATTTGAATCAGGTCTGACCGAATGCATGCATTTAGAATATTTTCACACGTTTTCTATTTCACTTAAAATATATTGGACAATTGAGAAATTCTCGCATTCTTCAAAAATAGTTCATAGTGCGCATACCTACGTCTTTTATTCAGGATTTCAAAATCTACCGACCCATCTAATGATACCACTAATTGACCAAATCCTCCACAAAACAAAATGGCGCGCGTAAACTAACATCAAGAGTCGAAAGATCAAACAATTGAAATAGTTCACTAATAATCTGACAATAGCTACAAACGACCGACCGCCGCGCGCCGCACAGTAGATCACCGCTAGCCATTCACGGAGCGTTCACTTTCGTCTGCCGCTGACCCCGCGCTTCCGCAACTGTACAATGACCCATCTGTGCCATCGCTCAGATCATTAGGTTAAGTTGAATGACAATGTAGAAGTAGACAAAGCATCCCGGAGTTTACAATTACTCCCGAAGTTTGATGGCAATCTGTCTGTGCATGGTTAAAAACGAGCAAGGTCGCCTTGGTGCTGATTTCAGGCTGGTTTCTGGTAAGGATAGGCCGCACATGGTGTCAGGTCCCGCCAAGGCACGGGCGGACCAATACCTGACAGGGGTGAGAGCATGACATGCTCACAAAATCTGGGAAACAATCCGTATTTCTGACCCGCGGTATGGAGAGAAACCATGAGGTTGTAGTCGGCAGAAGTCCAACAACAACCCTCTGTCTCCTCAGACGGCATGAGTGGGGAAAACCTCACTGTACCTTCTTGATACCTTAACATTTCCCGATTCCCTACTCATGATAATTTCAAAAGGTACTGAACGGCTTTTATTGAAGTTGCCACTTGTCAATAATCTTTCTATTTCTATCTACATACATAATATATCTTGACTACTATTAATAATCTGAAAAGTTTGTTTGTTTGAACGCGCTAATCTCTGGAACCTCACTTTTTGTAATTGATAGCCCAATTCTTGAGGAATGTTATTATGTTGTTGTTGTTATTGTGTTGTTATGTTGTTGTGTGTTGTGTATCACGCTAGGACCCTAAGGAGACGAGCAAGAAATAAAAAAAGTCAGAAAGAACGCTAAGCGAAAACGAAGTAAAAGCGCGGGCAGGCGACGCGATGCGACGCGGTGGGGCGGGGAATAAGACATTTGCGGTTGTGCCCGCGACTTCGTCCGCGTGAAATTTCTTAATACTAGGAGATATTAGTACTTACGGCCACCCGTGCGAAGCCGGGGCGTGTAGGCGAGTCACAGTTAGTGTAACATAAGTCGCAGTCTATATTAAAATGATAATTTAGCGTGGTATCTGTGTCGCAACGTTACGTTATCGGGCGATGCGTGTGCGCAGTGCGGCGCTATAAGTAGCTGTAATGTCAAGACAGTGCACTCACCCGCACACACTAACAGGACTACAGAAGGACTACTTCGCAATGCAGAACATTATATTATTATGAGTCCGCATCGCACTACATAATATTATGCCTACTCTATGTTGGAATCGTCTATGAACTTCAACCTGAGTAGGTTTTCGGGTATAGGCCGACCTAAGTTCAGAGGTTTCAAGACTCCCAAGTTAACCAAGGCAACTCTTGTCTAGAGGAGTTCATCCATACCATAATCATTTGCAGTGCAGGTGATGTGCAGGGCAGGCCTAAGTGACAGTTAACATAGATACCAATAGCACCGCGGATGGTTCAAAATCGTTTGATTCTTTTGGTGTAGAGGTAAAATTGGCGTGCTATTATAAAACTGTAACTCCCCGAGATAGTCACATGTCGCCTGCAGACACCACCGCGTGTTACCTTGTAACAGTTGTAACTTTGCATTGTCTATGGGCTGGATGGAGTACTAGACCTTCTGTATTTGTTTCCAAAGTAGTCGTATTTGCCACCCAGCAAGTTTGCACGACGAAGACACCTAATAAGACTTTGTAAATTAACCGCTAGCTCCACATGCTGGGTAAGGTATCTTCTGAAGACTGAGGCTTGACTTAAGACAATACATGGTCACATTACAATCTCAAGATCGAACACCTACGACGACTGTCGGAACGATTATTATTTGGAGCAAATCTTTGAAACTAAACAGTCTATTCGGTTAGTGTATGTGCACTCAGTGCACTCATCCAGTCCGGTCGTATCAGGGTGTCTACACTCAAGTCCGTCAACGAATATAATTATGGGCCTGTCCGAAGTAGTTGATCGGTCAAAACAAGGAATCAATTCAATTGGACTGGCAAATACACATCGGGAGTACATCTATCAAATCGTGTTGTCATTCATTCTTAGTTCGATCCCCAACGAACGATATGTCGGTAAGTGATGCGGACCGAGCCTACGGATATCGTGCTCAGAGCGTGACTTCCCAGATCGTCTGATCACATTGACATTTCCCGATATGGCAGTCCTTATAAGGAGAAAGATTGGTTTGACCAATAAAAAACTGACAGTTAATAAACTAAAACCGGACTGCGGGAAAAACATCTGTATAGTAAACATGCTCAAACACATGTCACCAAATCGCCGCTACTACGCACACGCGGTGAATGTAAATGTATGGATAGTGTACCTACATACTTATAGTATAGTTATAGATATGCGATGGACACGCGACCTTGCTTTGTGTGAAGTAATGTTGTGTAAGTACTTCCGTACTAATATGTAATACAACAAACGTAGACGGCATTACAAGTTTAGTGAGCTTTGCCTTGCGCAGCTTGCAAAAACTGATGCTGACGATGTATTTTTGCGATTTTATTTTTTTATGTAAAATTTTTCGATTTGCAATATTTTCGAGTTTCAAGATTATGCTATCATTGAAATAGAAACTTGTTCCGAACGGTTCACATCGCACATTTGTTTTCAGCGTCAGAGTGTATGATATGCATAGTTTCAATTCCAGTTTCATGTTTTTTATTGTTTCATAATCGGGCCCCTACTTTTTTTTGTTGTCGGGGTAAACCTTCAAAAGGCACCCGACCTCTGGGGAGGGAGGTCGGGGAGTGTGGGATCTTTACCTGACTAAAACCGCCCCGGTCATCACCACCATCAGCACATAGGGGTGGTACCGGTTTCTCTTAAAATACCAATTCCGGAACCCCCGTGCAACGCCTGTAAGGCACATCCCTGGGGAGACTCTACCTAGATTTTTTTAATGGATGTGTATTCCCTTCGCTCCCTGAAATGTAGTCAGTCTCTTTCTAAAGCTCAATGTATCATATTATTATTATATTTTTATCGTTCGGGAATTCGGGATAGTGCATCTTACTTGAACTGAGCTCCATAAGTTAGTTTTATTAAGTTCGTTTTTAGGTCTCAAAAATATTAGGTCAGCCGCCAAAATATGAAAACTACGACTTCTTTTGAACCCGTGGCCTGCCATCCGCCTTCGTTAGTTTAGCTTAATTAAGTTTTACCTGGATTTATGTAAAGCGTCCCAGTCGTAGTAATTAAAATAACTGCTTCATGAATGCTGACTGCGAAATATTTGAAAAGGATTCATTATTAAGTTCAGCATTTTTCTCAGAGCTTCGAAGTGTAATTGAGTAAGCTAACATAAAGTTATGGAGATTTCCAATTCGTTATTTGGTGATTCATGAATTTCATGCAAAATTCCAATTAGAAGCTAACATTCAAAGACGACATGTACACCACCTCGCAATGTACCTGCAGAATGGATCAAGGTCCACTCCATCTCACAGAGACCTGAGTTCCGACACTGGAACATTGAAGGCTGATTAACGATGTGTTACGTTGTTTTGTTTGTCTTCAAAACAATTTAAACTGACGTTAAAAAAATAATGTCACACAAAGAATATTATAGAACTTGTGGAACCTGTTTCTGATTCTTGTCATTTGTTTGTTGCAGGGGAGCAGAGCTCGGTGACGTCAGTCTGCTGCGGAGGATGCCCAACGTTGAAGTACTGGCACTCAGGTATGTGGCGACATAACTATACTGTTAGTTTTATGCTCGGTTCCTGTAGAAAAAAACGAATCGTTTTGCATACCAATGGTTGCATTTTTATTGCCGAACTAGGTATATGTATAAATAGATTCGTAAGCTAATTTTACCTGTGATAGCTACCTCTTTATGAGCTCAACAATCACTAAATGTGTCACAATTACTTTTTCTATTGTTACCGAAATTAATAAGCTTGTCATCAGACGAGGGGGGGGGGGATATGGCAGACCTCCCATATGGAAGTAGCTATCACATCTATGAGGCCCTTTCTTTATTATTGGTAAAGATACAGACGCCAGCACATCAAACTACTACAATCTGTTTTAATAGGTTTTCAACTTTATCGCTAAAGCATCAGGTTCAAAATTTGACAGTTTCGGGTAGCTCGATGTACTGGCGTAGTACAAGAGTCTTCAAGTCTTGATTTTAACCAATAACGGTCCGTAAGTTATAGGAATCGGCCATTAGTAATTTTATAAAAGTCGTGGGTCCTGGCTTTCTTTCGTAGATCTTTTGACAGTCGTTATGGGTAGTCAGAAGCCAGAAAGTTTGACAACAAGTCTTCGCAAGAGATATCGTGTTTCCCAGTAAGAGTAACTATGATGTGGAGGTCGGATAGGCAGTCGCTCCATGTAAAATACTGGTACTCATCTGCATATGGTTAGACTGGAAGTTGACCCCAAAATACATACTTAGTTGGGAAAAGACTACGAAAATGATGAGTAGTTTTAATAAAGGTGCTGGTCATCCGAGGCCTAGTTTAAACAAATAGGTTATGATTTTGATTTCAAAAGACCTTGTAGAAGTCATTTATCAAACTCAACAATAGAAACGTATCAATAGCTGAATCAATACAAGTGTTGATGTTTTGACTACGATATATCGTTTCTATTTCATTTATGAGACAGCTGAAGGACGCGAGCCGGGAACTAGAACATTAGTCAGGTCAGTTTCACACAAGGACACACGTCTTGGTTTCCACCAAAGCGGTTCTTATATGAAAAAAGTCGAGGATACACCTGATAGTAAGTTATTACCGCCGTCTCATCACCCGTGCGGCTGTTATAACTTAGCCACGAGCCCCTTATGTTAGCTGCCGCCTATGAACTGCAATACCGGAGGCATGAGTGCCCTTCTGGAGAAAAAGCTGAAGACTCTTATGTGCTTAAATTACACCGGCACCGATGTTTATAATATCTAGGGTGCTAATACTTCCCCGGACGAGCTCCTTCACAAAGTCCTCTATATATTTGTCTAGCCTGCAATGTCCCACTGCTGGACAAAGACCTCTCTCTGCCTTGTCCAATCTCACCTGTCCTCTGCCATTGCAGGCCAGTCCTTTCGGTAGGGGTCAAGTTCGTCCCTTCTGAAGAGCTGTACTACTACTTAATACTGCAACGGTGGCAATGTTTTTCATTTTGACAATCCAAAAACATCGTCTTCGTTCTTCGTCATCGTCTTTTATTTTACGTTACCGAGCAGACGAATTTTTCAAACATATAAAGTAATGGATTAGCAATTTCCTATAAAATCCTTCGCATTGTGATTGACAATGTGTTGCGCATTTGCGTTGGTTGGCTGGTTCGATTATGGTGCTTGTGAACTGGTTCGATTATGGTGCGTGTGAACTGGTTCGATTATGGATGGTGCGTGTGAGCTAGTTCGATTATGGCGCGTATGAGCTGGTTCGATTATGGTGCGTGTGAGCTGGTTCGATTAGGGTGCGTGTGAGATGGTTCGATTATGGCGCGTGTGAGCTGAGCTCTCTCCTAAATCAAGTTTGTCGAAAGAGAAAAGTTCATTAATTAGCCTGCCACCTTCTACATTGTATCAAGTCTGTCGATTAGTTCCGCGCTCTCACACTGGCGTCGTGTGCGATCGGTCACGCGTCGATGTGTCGGTAATAGATGCGAGGCGATTGATTGGACACACCGATTCATTAGTTTCCTTGAAAAATCGCTGTCTAATAATACTATGTTTGAGTTTCATAAATAAATGAATGAACGGAGATTAATAAAAATTGACATACAACATTTTTCTATCATCATGCTCGTGCCTGCATGTCTTCTTCCATACTTCCCATCTCAGTAGTTACCCCCCTTTTTGGCCATATCATCTTTCACACAGTCGATAATTTCTCATCGTCATCTGCATTTTCCCAACTATGTTAGGGTTGTCTTGCAGTCTATTTCTATTTGTAAGTGGATGGTTTGAAGGGTATGGGTGTCGGTGAAATTACAGGCATTTGAGACATTTCAGCTTTTTCTCTGGATCTGCTGCAATACCAGAGGCATTACAAATGCGTTGGCATTTGCATTGCCTCTGGTATTACAGCCGATCTATTCTGTAAAAATTTCACCGTGAAACCTTAGGTGAAGTGAGCTATCAATGGTGTAAATCCCTAGCCTCGGGTGGACTGACAGGTCCAGGGTGCTGATGCAGGGTGACAGGACTGATAGAATGACGCACATCGAGCGCGACCTGTTCCATGGTCTCAGTATTACATTGGTCTAGGATCATATGCTGAAGTCATGCCTACATACAGTTTGCGGGGCGATATCCTGCCGACCGCTGCAAGTCATTTGTTGCTTCAATTTTATTGTATGCTGTCAAGAAACTTGTATCGTGTAAATGCGGCTTTAAGGCTACCGTAAAAGTGGCGGTGAACTGCGTGCCTGTGGGTGATTAACGTCAAGTCTTCAGTCGGTTCTCTTAGCCGACTGCCGCCGTGTGATCATTGTGCAAACTCGCACGCGCAGTAAGAAAACAATCATATTTCATTGATCAAAACACAAGAAATCTTTTTCTTTTAACTATTTAAAGAGATTCTAAGTATGATTGTGGATGGCTATAAGAGAGGTAGGTACACCAAACATATCATAAGATGTACCTACGTTATATGTAAGTATGGTAAATAATAATTGATTTTGTTTCTGTAAGTAGATTTGTAGAAACACTTTTACACGTCAATCATATTTTTAAAACTAGATGAGGTCGGCGTCTCCTTCTGACTACTCTGAGAAGAAAGGCCGAAACAAACTCAGATGTCACAGTCTGTTTTAAAGTCCAGACATAATCTTGGTCAGATGATGTGAAGAATTATGTAGATTTGTGTCTTAAATGATCTTTTGAGGAAAGAACCACACAGACTGAGTGGACCTGTCCAGTCAGTGCACGCATTTGTAAGTAATCGTGCAGCTCAACTCAGAACTTAAGGAGTTCAACGATTTAACGAACAATAACAAAGAAAGGACATTTGGGTAGGCCGCATAAATTACTGATACCGCCAGATCATCATTAAAACTAACTGAGAGAAAAAAAAAACACCGATTGACCCACGGATTGTGTGGAAGATGTAAAGACGTACTGTACCGTGCAAATCACAAACAATTTTCTGTTTAACAAAAGCAGTCATATTGATAGTTTCCTTAGTCCGGTGATCGCACCCTCTCACACCGTCGAAACTATTTTCTATCAATATCAACAGAGATCCATTAGAAATGTGAGTCGTCTAGCAAACTAATTTCCTAAGTAAAATAATGCTATAAACCCTCTACTAATAACAAACAAACAAACAAATTTTCTTTCTTTTTCTTTCTTTCTTTTTAATACTTTTACTTCAACACACAATTACATGCAAGTTCCACTGTGGCTTGAGTGAAAATAGTATCGTCACTACTTCATCCTGCGGGTCATTGCGTAATAGTCCGAGAGCCGGCTGTATAAAAGTCCTATAGATCAGATACATGAATCATTTTTGGGGTATGAACAATAAAACCATAGGTCTAGAGGTCGACACCCCTGAAGTTGCTTGATTTTGCCCGCATGCAAAATTATGACGTCACTTCCGGTTTATATTTTAGGTGTAATTGTAATTTATGAAATACATCAAGAAAATTTATGTCAAACGAAAGTTTTTGATGAGTAGAATAGAAATGTCAAGGGTCGACAAACTCTATTTATTCGCTACTCTGAGTCGACCTCCGTTAAAAATTATTTTTTTTAATTTTATCTTAAGCCATCGAATACAATGGATTTGCTTACGATTTTCTGAAACTAGAACCTCTTAAATGACTAAATAAAATTGGTCGACACCTTGTATTTGCCCGGATCTGACTGTCGACTTAGTTTAAAGATTTAAAGAGCTATGCTTATACATTTCATCTCTATGTATGTGTAATTATTTAATTATCTGCATATCTTTTCCAAATACATTGATAATTTTTTTTTATTAATTCTGTAACTCTAACATTACTAAAAAAAATTGGTCGACACCTTTTATTTTACTCACATTCAACTGTCGACTTAGTTTCAAAAATCAATGAGCTCTAACTCATACGTTCCATCATACGTCTATACATGTTCAATTATCTACATATCTTTTCCAAATACATTAATAACTTTTTTTTTTCATTAATTGTAACATAACTACAATTTTCTTGAAATACTTACTGTACATTTCTCCATTCTTTACCACATATATTGTGAGTTTTGGTGTTATTTAGTGTGTTGATTAAAGTGTCACTTTTTTGGCTATTAAATCGGCAGTTTTTATTGTCACGAACCCCAAGCTCGTAACACTACTGTCCCAAACTTAGGGCTGAAAAATATCGGGCTCTCCCTACCTACTCGTGTTCTTTTGTTAATGCCGGAGTAACTCCGAACCTAGCTTACGTTACAGGTACAAAAGAAAAAACGTTAACGGGGTACCTGGACTTAAGGTAGAAATACAAAATAAATTCTATGAAAAAAAAAGTTTTAGAAGTATAATGTACATATTTGGAAAAGATATGTATGTCGCATCCGGTCATGCATTTGACTATTCGGAACGCTGGCGCCATCTGGTGGCGCTTGACAGAGTCTAGCCTGAGTCCGTGGGGGTTAGAAAACAGCTCGACAGAACGATGTGGAGCTCACTTTGGATTTTGGACTTGGACATTGGACATCGTACGGACAACATGTGCTTAGAAACTGTCCAGCGTTACGTATCTGGTTGTGTCGTGTACCTACAGTGTGTAATTTGCTAGTGTGACTAAATTGTTCGTGAAATTATAATCTTATTTGAACTGCAAACGGTTTTTCTATTGCGCAATAACCAACACATACCCACTGTACGCCCACAATAGTTAAATATGGCTGATAATAACGAGACACACTATACCTTCTCCGTCATGTAGATAATAATAATTAAACATACATAGAGATGAAATGTATAAGCATAGGCTCTTTAATTCTTCAAACTAAGTCGACAGTCAGATCCGGGCAAATAAAAGGGGTCGACCAATTTTTTTTAGTAATGTTAGAGTTACAGAATTAATAAAAAAAAAATGATCAATGTATTTGGAAAAGATATGCAGATAATTAAATAATTAAACATACATAGAGATGCAATGTATAAGCATAGGCTCTTTAATTCTTCAAACTAAGTCGACAGTCAGATCCGGGCAAATAAAAGGTGTCGACCAATTTAATTTAGTCATTTAAGAGGTTCTAGTTTCAGAAAATCGTAAGCAAATCCATGTATTCGATGGCTTAAGATAAAT